>CAXKVW010000490.1:0-409020 GCA_964058825.1 Carex arenaria | reverse complement strand
ATACTAAATATGTATCCATTTTTCATTAAGCAGTTATGAATACGAATATAGATAATAAACAGATATTAAAATTCAAAACCATATCCATCTTAAACATATTCAAACATAGAGCGGATAATCTACGAATACGGATACAAAACGAATAATTATCGGATAATTGAGTCATATGAATTCCAAAGCAAAATACTAATTTTCAAAATTCAAATATGACAATTCATCTATTTAAATAAAATTCTCATATTTCTTTTTTTGATTAAAATGTAAGAGTCTAGCTCCTATATTTCATTAAAAAGACACCAGGGATGTCAAACTAAAGTTACAAAATATGACAAAAGAAGAAAACATGAAGTAAATATAGAAAGAAAGACCCAAAACAACCAGGGCCTGAGCAAAATACAAAATAAAGGAAACCTAGCGATACTGGCATACCATTATTGCCCTTGAAATCAATTTTCCATTTCTGACAGAACTTCCTGAGTCGTTTGTGTAACTGTTTGATGCTGTTCAGTGAAGGTCCTTTTGCATCTCTCCCTCTATAGCACGATTTCAGATTTGCTGAAATCCAAAAAACATGAACAGTAACCTTGAAATCTCTAAAATTCACGATCCAGCTGTCCAATTTTTTCTATGCACGCATATCAAAATAGCTGATTTTTATGTGCACGCATCTCAAAATAATTCAATGGCTGGATCATGAATTTCAGGGTCACTGTTCATGACCAAGAATTTCAGTAGATTCGGACTCCCATAGCACAAATGCCATGGTCATCTGTACCTGCCTGACTTTCATGGAAGTGGAGCTCAACATAGCATGTTTGTAATTACCAGTATTGAAGTACCGGCATTGTCCAAGTGCTGGTATATGTCCGATTAGGTGCATCTTCATCATTCTCGCGGATTGGCATTGTCTAAAGAGATGCTTGACTGTCTCTGAGCTTCTCTTGCACATACAACATCTGTTGACCATCTCCCATCCTCTCCTTGTCAGATTGTCAGTTGTTAAAATTCGGTTCTGCAACATTAACCAAGCAAACACCATGGCTTCTAGTCGGTGCTTTAACCGCCCAGATCTGTTGCAACCCTAAACCCTAAACCCTCATAGCAGGCAGGCAGGGCACTATCGGTATGTAACCATAGGAGTTGCATGTGAGGACCCAGAGCAAATATCTCATATTTCTAAATTTAATAAACTATAAAAATGATATAATTTGGACACAAAATTAAATAGATAAATAGTTGGTAAATAATGTGAATCAAATTTTATTATTTTGTGTGGGGTGCTAATAAAGTGCTTTGACACTTAACAGTTAATAAAGTGCTTTGGAGACAACAGGAGTCTGCATCTCACGTGAAGAGTACTTCATAAGTAGTCACATCACACATAAAGGACCCGCCTTTAATTTATTGATTATCGGATGATGGATTTATTTCTTAACGGACCCGGTGTGCTCCCTTCCGGATACTATCTGGATATCTGATCCGTTTACAAATAAACAACAAAATCCGTATCCGAATTCGATTTTGTTCTCTACATTGGATAAATATCCGGATCTGCGAATTATCTGCTCCGTTTTTTTTTTTTTTTTGAGAAATAGAACTGGAGTCTAGCTCTCGTTTTGTATTGAACATGGGTGGTTACATGTTTGTGAGTCTCTGATTAGAGACTCTGTTTTTGAAAAGAAAAATTAAAAAATAAAAATAAAAAAGGAAAAATGCAATTGCAAATTGCAAATACTGCAAAAGTCAGAAAAAACAAGAAGGAATGTAAAATAGAAAAATTAAAGTCCTCCTAATATGCCGTTATGTGTTGATTTATCTATTCGTTGCGTTGTGTTCTTCCTTGACAGTTGAGTGCCCACTGCCATCGTATTTCTTGCACTATTATGCTATTTAATTTGGCTTTGTTGCTGAAAATTCTGTTGCATCTTTCTCGCCAGATGATAAACAGTGCTGTCAGTGTTATCCCTCTTGTTCTTGCCTCAATTCTCTCGTCAGTTAGCATGGTTTTGTAATTGAGCCCTGTTGTGTTTAATTGAAAAAAGGTCGAGATTTACTGACGGATATTCTGAGTGACCCGACATCGGTGGAACTATCTGCTCCGTTTAATCCGGATATGGATAGTTAACGGACCCAGTGTGCTCCCTTCCGGATACTATCTGGATATTCGATCCGTTTACAAATAAACAACATAATCCGTATCCGAATCCGATTTTGTTCTCTACATTGGATAAATATCCAGATCCGAATCTGTGAATTATCTGCTCCGTTTAATCCAGATATGAATAGTAAGCAGATTCTATCCGGGTTCGAAGGTTATAATCTGGATCCGTTTACAAGAACACTCGTTGCCTTATTGTAAATGTCATGCCTTTTAACCTTACTGGATCTTAAATTCGGTAGGACTTCACAATTTATGCTATTTATCGGATCTTAAATGTTTAGATTTAATTTTACTGTTTTGTTTTATGTTAATATGTCATGTAAACACTACGGTTGGGTTATTTTTGCAGGATATTAGCCGTTGGATAATGGGTAGGATAAGCTGGGATTTTTTATGAGTTGCATGAACAATTTTGTTTCTATGATTATATAGAAACGATGGTCCCTAAAAGCACTATTCAAGAAAAAAATATAATATAAATTGGCCATGCTCTTATAAAAAAAAGAAAGGTATTTACTCTCTACAATTACTGGATTGAAGATGCTCCTATCTTTAATTACTTCAAAGTTATATCATGTTTCAAAAGTTAATTTGTTATGCAGTGTTATAATTAGAACCGGACCGGATGTATTTCCGGTTTGGTTCGCATAGAAAACCATATATGTAATCAAACCAACAAAAGCTGGTTTTTAATGAAACCCATTAAAACCGTAGATCCTAAAAACCCGATTTTTTACTGAATTAGTTTGACGTCATTCCATCTTTTTCCTCCCGATTTTGCATTCTTTCCTTTCGATTCTATGGTTAAAATGGAAATGAAAGAAAATACAAAATTAATTGGAGAAATTTCAGGATTAAGAGAAATTATATATGTTCTTTCTAAGTACCTTTGCTGCACAAGCACCATTTTAACGCTCAAGCTTCAATTTTCAAGCAAAAAGGCACCAAAGAAGCTGATGAAGTTCATGATTAGCTATTTCAAGTTCTTGACCAAATGCTAAAATTGGTAAGTATCTCATCTAATTGGATAATTTATAGTGTAAAAAGCTACCTTTTGACATACACTTGTTGAATAGTTGAATGTTCTCAAGATGTTTGTTGAATTTATCAAACCAAAATTTGACGTAAAGTTTTTACTCAAATTCAGAGCCATTTAATGGTTAGGCCAAATATTTTAGACTAAATTTCAGATCTACAAATTACAATCCTTGTAAATGTGATAATATGTGGTTGCAAGAATATTTGTAGACACAAAATTTACTATGGAGCAATAAATATCATCAGGTAGGATGATTTTCTCTTCTCAACTGCACGTTGTTTGTTACGCCACAAGATTAGAGTTTTATCATACTTGAAAGAAATGAGATGAATAATGGTTTAACATAATATGAAGTAATATATATTGAGTGCTTTCTATGTATTTGATGAAAATCCTGAACCAAAACTCTTAATTCAAAAAAGTGCAAGACATATGGTGCTAATACTGTTATAGCATGGCATATGGTGCAATTTGTTTGGTAGATGCCATTACTGTTATGGCACGACACAAGTAGTGGAACACCCATTATGATCATGAAGACCTGTTTGCAAACTTTTCAAACTTAGAAAGTTTATACTATAAAATATGACATTATTCCTTGTCAGAAGGGTCCATACGCAAAAATAAAGTAATATGTTGGACTTTAGGGTTATAAGATAACTATTTTAAAAAATCAGCAGTTAAACTGCTTTATTCACCGGTCCAATCAGTAAACCGTTTACCCGAAGCTATATTAGGTCGATCTCCGGTCCGGTCACGATCACATTGATGTTATGTTTCTATTATTGAAACCAATATATCAAAGGCGCACCAGGTCACTTTAAGCACAAAAGCGCACCGCTCTGACCCCTCCATGCTATTCAGAAGCATGATTTTTTTGTGCACCTTGCAACGTGGGCGATTTTAACCCTTTGCATCTTAAATGCACCTTTCTCCTCTGACTGCATTGATTAGAACTGATCCTAGAGTTAGAGAAAATTATCTGCAGTTGTAGGGCATATTTGCATGATCTTGTATTTCCAGTAATATTTTCTAATACCGTTGTTACAGTATCAAACCTAGATTCCTGAGAAGCCCAAATTATACGAGTACACATCAAACCTCCCAACTCAGTGCATGAGACTGACATGGCGAAACCATGCACCCCTCACAAGAATAGGATGTTGCATGATGCAATGTGCTTGTAACACTAGTTATCCTCAGTTATATTTTTTAAATTAAAAGTTCAAAATAGCTAGAATTAACTCTTTCTTTTTGCTAGAACCAAACAACTCCACATAGAAATGTCTTCCGAGTCTGTCCCAACAGATAAATTCGTGGAGGCAGAACAATGACAGAAATGCTATGCTAACTCCTATGATTCATTACCAATCTACAAGCTTGGTCCTAGTTAGGGTGATATTTTATGGCTAATTTAGCCTCCAATTGTGAGAGAGCACCAATCAAGGAACATAGAGTAAACAAACAATTTGAGTTCAACCACAGAACAAGAAGGTCGAGGTTCCTTGTGGGCCAGAAGATACTGGTATGACATAGTAAACCTATCTGGTAATAGTATATATCTATTAGGCTGCTACTTGAATTATAATAAAGGTTCCAATTAGCAAGAGATAAATCATATATGCCTAGTCAATTTCTATTATCTTAGAACTAGTGTTACCAGAGAGCATTTGTTGAATAATAATCTTAGAAATAATAGATAAAGGGCTTATATGCAAAATGTACAAATAACTTAAGTAGCTTACTGTAGCAAAAAGGAGATAGTTCCAACGGTCATATTGACCTTGTAATATATATACAACCACTGTAATAGAAAAAATACACAACTTTTTCAATATACAAAAATCTTTCTTCTCATCAGCTTTTCATCTCTAAAAATAACAGCATTGATCAAAATAGAAGACAACACCAGCGTTTTATTTTTAGCCCTTCTCAATCTAACTATGAAACAAATCTTCCTGAAAATTATTCCTTCAAATGGATGTATCATAAAAAAAAAAAGAATATCCCCACATTAAGCATTCAATACTGTTCTTCTTCCAGCCACATTAAATTCTAATGTTCTTACAAGAAAATTACTAAAATCATCTAATATTAGGAAAGACTCAATGCAATTTCCATTTATTCTAACTCCTCCAATGAAAGGTAATTTATCTTCTCAAGTCAAACAAATCAATTAGGGTTTAGGGTTTAGAGGCAACCAAATGCAATTTCCATTTGTTGTCACTCCACAAGTGTGTAATTACTCAAATTCTCAAGCCACAGAGACCAATTAGGCCCAAGTAATTCAGGTTTAGATTCAACAGCAACTTTGAAATCTAGTAAAGAAACTGAATAATTCATACCATTCACCAAATCAGATCTATTGTGTCTTGCTCGTGCCAACTCAGTACCGGCCCGTATTAGCCTCTTCAGAAATACATCCAAGCTGAAATTTAACAAGTTTGCACAATCCTCAGATAAGCTAATTCCATGGGCTGACAACCTCTTCCCCAATTCTCGGTATAAACTGTGAGTATCTGGCAATTCAGACCCGAAAAGATTTAAAACTGAAAATTGACCCCTAGGTATGTATTTTGGGACACCCAATGGAGCTCTTATGGGGCTCTGACTTTGTACACAAGGGCTGCTATAGCCTCTCACTTGCTCCACCTCTTCACCATCTTCCACCGACCCGGCCTCTATAAAGCCACCATTTGGCACCTTTCCACCAGGCCTGAGCTGAATTCTCTTTAAGGTAATTCTCTTAGGAGCATCCAGAAAATCATTGCCAAATTTATCTTTCGACAATTTACAGGTACCGATTCTGGAATTACCGGTGGTTGTCTGTTTGCTCATGGCATGTGGGTCCAAAAATTTGCAAGCATTTTCGATAATTGACTTGATTAATAGATTGTGAAGGGCTATGTTTTCCTTTCCAATGGTGCTGTAACAAAGCCTGTCGAAATCATGCTTGGTTAATTTGAGAGTGAGTAATTTGGTAAGATTGGAGAGATATCTCTCTGCTTTTTGTCGGCCGAGACGCTTCAACAGGCGAGACTGGAGATCAATAGTATTAACTCGGGATGATTTGCCAAAAGATGGCAACTTTTCAACTGGATTGTGTGAAATTATTGAAATGCAACTCATATTGGTTAAACCGAAAAAAAAGAAAACCTAGATCACAAGCTGACTTCGGGATTTTGTTATTGAGATTGAAAGTGGAATACTCTCTGGATCAAAGAGAAAAATCACAAAATTAGTCATAATATATTTCGAGAGCAGAGAATAATTGAAATTCCAGCGGGAAAATAGAAAAGAGCGGGAAGAGGTAGCTTCGTACCTCGACGGCGTGGTTGAAGCTCGAGAGCAGGAGAGAATTGAGAAGAAAGGGCGAAACCGTCGAAACGAATTTTCGCTGTTTTCCAAAATTTGGCCTTTTTTTTTTTTTTACTATTATTTTAGTGATTTAGTCAATCGTTCGCAAATTGATCTTATTATTACAAATAATCTATGACGAAAAAAGAGGCCGCCTCAAAACTAAATTCGCATCGTCTGAGATATCTCAAAGTTTGCGTGGCTTTTTGGAATATCTCAATCGTTCAAATACGTTCTGCACGAATCTCAAAGCTCCAATAATACTGGCCCCCTACGTTTTCCCGAATAGGCACCGGACACGTCGGTCGTCCAAAAATTGAGATATCTCAGAGGATACACACCCTTCAAAACTAGAGATGAAAACGGAACGGATACGGAACCAATATCAATATATATATATTTTTTTCCAGATATGGATTAACCGTCAAATTAGATATTTATTAAAATAATATAAAAAATATTAAAATATATCAAAGTTCATAATATTTTTAAAAAATATATAAAAATATGTAGTATATATTTACTATTCGGATATGAATAATTGAAACGTAAAATTATATTCGTATCTATATCAATATGGATATTCAGATATTAAATATCCACATCTAATTTTTTATTACAGATCGAATATAGATCGGATATTATTCATACCGTACCCCTACTCAAAACTCAGAAAGAAAATTGCCAAAGGATTGCTGGTATTCTGACCGTTCGATTAAATCTGACGTTTTGTATTTGTAGACGACTATTCTATCCACGGTTGGTACCACCTGACACTACGCGTGATCGGATACTAAATTAATTTATAGTTAACTGATAGCTGCTATCAGTTTCTCAAAAAAAAAAAAAATTATAATTTTTGTATATAAATACATCATTGTCAATCAATTTTAATAGTTTGAATGAACATCTTAATTGTACTCGCATTGAATTTTATTTATGGCCTAATAAATCCAGTCAGGTGAACCAGAATGTATTCATATCCAGATAATTGTGTTTTAGTTTCAAATCCATAGGCGGGCCTTAGCTTTGTTGATGGATATTCAAGCTGCCATTTCAAGAGGACTTCAAGCTTGAACCTTTTACACGGACTGTAAAAAGCTAAATCATCTTCTTACAACTAAACTACCACCGGTTAGTGTGAACTGGCATCACTGACGTAGCCAGGATTATAATCAAGGGTGGGAAAAATATTAACAATTCAGATTTCATCAAATTATTAAAGTACAAATACATGAATTACAAATTGCATTATGCCTTTGGACACATTATTGGACAATTTTTTTTTTCTAGAATAAGGCAACAATCCAATACAATCTGAGTTTATAAAAAAAAAAAAAAAAAATTCAAATTCCAGAATAGAACAAATGTCCAACTCTGGACAATAGTGGCTCTGCCACTGACTGGCATGCTCACACAGAGGTGATGCCAATGTTATAAAATACGGTTTCTATGCGGTATGCGGAAGGTCACCACATACCGTATATACGGTATGCGACCGCATATGCGGATTTTTATAGAAGCTTATATATGCGGATTTTAAAATAAGAATTAATATATATATATATATATATATAAACCAGTATGCGTATGCTGTTTGCGGTAATATTCGGTATTATGCGGCCAAATATGTGGTATTATGCGGCCGAATATGCGGCCGCATATGTGGAACCACATATATTGACCGCATACAGATTTCTATACGGATTGCAACTGCATACGCATATGCGGCCTCATAGACCGCATTTTATTACACTGGGTGATGCAAATATGACCGTTTTTGTTCCAGGATCAGGTGTTAGAGTTTCTTATGTTACGAGAGGGGGAATAAACTTGCCCACCAGTTGGCCAATCTGGACAGAACTAGGGTTTTTAGCTATTCTGTACACTCTCCTGATTTCATTTCATGGAACCTGCTTTCTAATATAACTTTTGTTTTAATACAAGCCCATGGGTAGCATCCGCAAAAAAAAGTTTCAAATCGATAGAATAAATATTAAGTAGAAAAAATTATGCATGTTCATGCGTGTATATATACATTCCATTATACACTATACACGACCTACACTATTCAATTTTCGTGATGCCTTCCCCGCTACTCTCAGTTTCTTCTTGTAGGACCTCCTCTTTCCTAACAGATGAACCTTCCAACAAGAGACCAACATATGCCTCCTCGTCAATTTCAACTTTTTCCGAGGATGTAGTTATAAATTCCACCCATTTCTTCTCTTTCAACTTTTCAATAACAAAATACAAAAGAAATCCAAATATCATCACACAGCCGGTAACGACAAGTGTCCTTGTTGAAGCCAGACACATCACCACAACAAGCAAAACAGTAGGGGGTATACATATAATTACAGCCCCAATTGTATTTACCGGGATTTTATATGGCCGGTGGAGGTCTGGTTTTTTAATTCTTAGTTTAATGAAGGCTGCAAATTCAAGCAGCATCCCTAGAGCATATAAGAAATTTAGAAATTCAATGATTTCCTGGAAGCTCATGCAGGAAAGAATTATGACACCAGTTGCGGATAACAAGATGCTGTAAGTCGGAGTTCCATATTTCGACCTACAAATTGTATAATTTGGTTAAAAGTACATGTGCCAAATTACAGAGCCAAGATTTCACTAACTAGGTGCCTGCAATTGACTTTCAACTAATTCAATATGATGTAAACCTCTACATTATTTTCTCATTTTCTTTGTTTTTCTGACCTTAGTGTTACATTGAAATTGTATATACACCAGTAATCTAAAGTTTAAAAACATCTACTGGCCAAAATAAACAATGACCAAAACTAAAAGTGGTACCGAGATTTTATAATTAAATAAATGTTAAACACAAAACTAAATCCATACAAAAAAAATAACATGAATATCGAGATTCAGGAAGGTCGAGATTTATAATCCTAGCCGATGCCTCTTTCTCTTTGACAGCAGTGGGAAAAAAAAAATTACTAGGGCCGTCGTTTGTTCTCCCGGCCTGACTTTGGACAGGCTTTCAATCGACGGCCCAAACTAAGGTAGTAACCTTCAGTATTGCAATCAGTACTACAGTTCTATTATAGGTCAATAGAAGAAAACCCGACATTACAAGTTTGTTAGATTGTATTTATGTTTTTTTGACAAAGTAAATTGTATTTCTGCGATCTCTACTTTTATTATAGTTTTATTTTCGCTCATTGAAGCTGCATCTTTGTCATGGATAATTGTTAGTACAGAAGCACATTTTTACATGCTACTAAACAACAAGAGAAATAAATATTCAGCTTATATGGACTTCTGAAATATAAAGTGGCCGAATATTCTTTTGTTTTTATTTCTCAATAAGCTACTTTCTCAAAGTTTGAGACTTTCTTTACACAAAGCACCCTCTGAGTTTAAATAATATTTCAGTTTTCATAAACTTAGAATATTTTCAACTTGTCTATCAATTCATGACGACCAATTTACGAGTTATGTTGGTTAGACGGCGAGTTTATGAAAAAACGCAACAGAGAAAATTTTACACATTAATAGTTGATCAAACATCACGTGTTGCATGTCACATCAAAAGGCAAAGAAAACATAACTGCGGCCACAAAGAAATAAGGGCTGGCAATAAAAGTTATTAAGGCTGGGAGAATAAATAACAGTTCAACTATTTTTTTAATTTTTTATTTTTTCACTGCTGTCAGAGATAAAGAGGCTTTGGCCATGATTTCAAATTCCGACCTTCCTGAATCTCAATATTCATTTTACTTTTTCCTATGGATTTAACTTTGTAGTTATAAATTAAAACAAAAATTGGGAAATGGTAGTATCAGACTTATCAGCTACCATACCAGTTTGTTCTGGTACCGTATAAAAGTAACAAGGAATGTTGTATGCATAATATTGGCTACACCAGTATGTTACCAACCTGATATTGAACTTGTAACAGCACAAATTCTTTAAAAACACCTACAAGAGCTGCTATTTTCATGGCTATGAAATTTTACTTTTGCCTATTGACCTTAGCCAAATGAGTAAAAAATAACTCAAAACCAACCGATAGCTGACTAGCCAAATGAGTAAACAAGAACTCAAAACCAACCGATAGCTGACTAGCTTTGTTCTGCTAAAGTTTGGTACCAGAGTAGACAAAAAACAAAATAAAATAAAGCAAATAGAATTACCTTTTAGCAAAGATAGCTGGGAGCATGCCCATCTCACTCATCCCCAACAGCTGAAATGAGTCGCTGCTCATCTCAGCCTCAAACAGTCCCATATTTGACATGGCTGCCGCAGCCTGGATCCACAACTGCAGCCATCTCCCACCTATCTCGAGCCCAACCTGTGCAAAATAACCGTCTGTCCACTCTCCTGTCTTTGCCTCGTCT
The DNA here is from genome assembly GCA_964058825.1 of Carex arenaria. Taxonomy (NCBI): domain Eukaryota; kingdom Viridiplantae; phylum Streptophyta; class Magnoliopsida; order Poales; family Cyperaceae; genus Carex; species Carex arenaria. The sequence continues at coordinate 398,099 of CAXKVW010000490.1, read as the reverse complement.
AGCGCTCCCGTCCCGGCGAGCAACGGCACTGCGTATGACAACACCACCAGTATCACTGCCCCGAATATTGCCTTTGGGAACGAGCGGCCCGGGTCATCAACCTTGTCAATTAAAAGCATAAAGCAGTTCATATACTGTCCTTATTTTCACAATTAAGTCTCCAAACCTCTTTTAGAAAGATAATCACATCTTGAATTTGGGCTCATATGGTGAATGTTTTATGAATAGTGTCCTTTTTTGCATTAATATCACCCCCACCATGTTGGAGGTTTTGCACTTGCTAATCTCCAAGGGAAGTATGGGGTAATAATTTAAAATAACAAACCTGGTCTGATTAAAATGGTTTAAATTCTTAGGAAGTTTCGTAACATACCTCTCCAGCCAAGGTGCTTGCCTTGTCCCAATAATTCAGATTCCAAAACATGCTGTTGAAGTACGCTCTCAAGTCTAGTCTTTTCCGGTCAAACTTGATCCAACGGTTAGGACGGATCCTTGGGATAGCGAGAAAAGTCATTGCAATAAATGGAGATAGTGAGAAGGCAGTCAGTGCAATTGCAGACATGCCGACCAGGTGTAGACCCCGGTAATTGAGGTATGTCAATGCGGCAGTGAGAAATACAAGGGAGAAAAACCGCACAAAGAAAGAGAGCGAATGGGAGATGTAATCGAGGAAGAGAACCGGGTAGAGAGCATTGTCAAGAGTGCCACTAGCCCATTTCCAGAAGCCTTCCTGTTGTCAAATTGAATTGAGGAACTTTTGAAAAATAGATACCTGATCTCAGATGGGATGATTAATTTTGGAGTTTTTAATATGATAATAGAAGTATGAAAGGGCAATTAAGGCAAATCTAGACTAAAACAGAATTGAAGTCATAGATGTCGTAGTGTAGTGATGTATAGTAATATGGAGTCATGACCCTTGACCAAAAAAAATTATACTTTTTTTTTTTAGAACAAATCTGAACTATCAGACCCAAACAAAAGCTTTCACAGTATACGCTGCAACCAGAAAATAACAGTTCCCCTGATTCAGGATTAAACCTTGAAATCCAATTCTACCATATTTTGTTCCCAAGAGTACCCCACAGCCTACACAAATTCACCTTTTGACAGTCAAGGCTAACTGTATATCAAGTTCAAATACACTGACAGCAAAATTAGGAAGTGAAAACATTTATCCTCGTGTTTAATTGTTTACCAAATAACACATTCTAAATTGCATAAAAAAATATATAGTTAAATAAAAGTCCATATAAACCTGGAAGCCCCAGAAGGGTCCAAAGGCCGAGGAAATCCAGATAACATAGCCGCCATTTTCTGGGAATGAGGCGGCGAGCTCAGCAGTTATCAAGGCTTCAGGCAGAGACCAGAAGATGGGGAGAACGATGAAACCGAGGAGAGCAAGGAGGGCCCCACCGCCGGCTCTGACAGAGTCTTCTACACCGAAGGGACCACCGGACACGTCGTAGAAGATCAGGGCTATGAGAGGGAGCACCGACAGGCGGGGTCGGGATGGAGATTTTGTGGCGGAAGTGGCGGTGGCCCCAACTGGTGATTCCTCCACCACCTCCTCCCCCTCCCCCATTGGCAGTGAGAATGTGAGATGTGGTTTGCTATCTGTGGTTGCGTGGGGGTGATGTGGGAGAAAGTGAGATGTATCGTTGTCTGTTGACAAACGATGAACGGGAGAAGAGCGGGAATATGTTTTAAGACCAGGTCTAACGAAGGAATGGAGAATGAATGAATGATTTCTGGGGCCTATTTAGGTGGGACCCGGTTACAGTGAGGGTCTTGTGCTGCGTATTGCAAAAGACAAGTCCGTTCAATAGAGTTTAATCATTTACGCAGTCGTGCGACTCGTGCCCAAGAGAACCGGAGATCGGCATGGATCCATATTCTCCAAGATAATAGAATATTTGAGTTTGGATCTGAACCGTCCGATCAAAATCCGGATTAATCCTCACAGAGACACGAGCTTCTTAGTTTTTGCTTGCGTCTGATCTCGAGAGCTTATTTAACCGGCATTTTTATTTATAACCAAAAAAATAAATAAAATAATATTAATAACCAGACTTTCAAAACAATTTCATCCATAACCAAACCGCCCTCCGGGGAGGCGGTTTAGTCCCCCCAACCCGCCCTCCAGTGGGGCGGTTTACCCCCAGACCAACCCGTCCCCCGGGGGTGCAGGTTGCTACAGTGATTTTTTTTTTTTTATGATTTGAATTTTTAATCTAAATAATGAGTGTATTTGTTTGAAATTATAGATATGAAATTAATGACTAAAAATAATATAAAATTAAAAGAAAGGAGAAGTAACATCTCTGATCAGTAATTTATTAGTACCTCCTCAGGACAAGTGTTTTCATTTGGTCGACTAGATCCTTGTTTTTGATTCACAATTTTTATTTGCTTCACTTCAGTGTTCATTGGCACATTCCTTTAGGAAAAAAAATTAATCAGAAAGAACACAGAAACACAGACTGAGATTTACTTACTTATGTACACTGAATCTAAAAATGAGAAATAAAATAGTAAAATAAAACCGTTAGATTTAATCTTACTTATTATTTTCTTTATGCACATACAAAACATTACAACAGCAAACAAAAATGTTCAATCTTACTTACTTATGTTATCAAATTGTTTTTCAAGATCTTAAAATATATCATTTTTTTTAAATCTTACTTACTTAATAACATTATTTAAAAAAATATATATCATTAATTACTTAATATTTTTTGCATTAAAATAATTTGAATTGAAAGTTATAAGACTACTGTTTTATTGTATGTATATATTATTGTCACACCCTGATAGCGGGGCTGACAACCCGCCGCGCTGTCAGCGCAAGGCGATTTTATTTTAATACACAATCTTATAAATATATACATATACTACCAATGACATAGACAAGAGCCACGATACCTATAAAAATTTGTGGCATGTCCTGCAGTATTCGAGTTTCACATCTTATTTGCATGTCTTGCGCTTTGTACCTGGAACCCACAAAATGGAAGGGTGAGAGATTGAAAATCTCTCAGTGCGGTATTCAGTTCCAGTCGAGTTATCCTCAGATCCGACCAACTGAAATGAAAACAACACCGAGCACAAAACAAATATAGACCATGTATAATAATAATCTAAGGACCAAAGAATCTCAGTTACCAACTATAATCAGTCAAGAACCAAAAATATAAGTTCACTTTAAGAAATCATCAAATATCACAAAAGAAAATCAGCAAGCCAGAGAAACAATTAATAAACTATAACCATCAAGCATAATGAAATATCATAATATGCAATGCTCATGTACAATAGACTTAAAAGTTCAATCTAATTTAGTTGTGCAACCCTATCATATAATCATGATTTATTTACAAAACAATTGTGTTAAATGCCATACAGTCGTAATTACAAAGGTAAGGGTAATACCATAGTATGATGGGGGCAATTCACACGGAGCGCTCCATGCCTCGATCATGCGCTACACATAACAGCGCCTACATGATCCGATCACACGCTACACATGACAGCGCTTATGTGATCGACTGAAACTCATATTTGGTTTTAAGTCACGTGCTACACATAACAGCGCCTACGTGATCGGCATATTTCAGAATTGAGTTCAAGCATGCGCTACACATAACAGCGCCTACATGCTTGAAGAATTGCCCACCATACTAACCTTTCTGGCCTACATTTTATGAATGCAATATTATATCAAAGTTCATTAGGTTCTGACATAGTTCATTAACACAATCACGCGCTACACATGACAGCGCCTACGTGATTGACTAAGTTTCACAACTAAGTGTAAGTCATGCGCTACACTAAGTTTTATTTTGCTATTTTATTTCTCATTTTTAGATTCTGATTTAAAAAAAAACATTAAGTAATTAATGATATATATTTTTTTAAATAAAGTTATTAAGTAAGTAAGATAGAAAAAAAATGATATATTTTAAGATCTTGAAAAACAATTTGAGGACATAAGTAAGATTGAACATTTTTGTTTGCTATTGTAATGTTTTGTATGTGCATAAAGAAAATAATAAGTAAGATTAAATCCAATGGTTTTATTTTACTATTTTATTTCTCATTTTTAGATTCAGTGTACACAAGTAAGTAAATCTCAGTCTGTGTTTCTGTGTTCTTTCTGATTAATTTTTTTCCTAAAGGAATGTGCCAATGAACACTAAAGTGAAGCAAATAAAGGTTGTGAATCAAAAACGAGGATCTAGTCGACCAAATGAAAGCACTTGCCCTGAGGAGATACTAATAGATTACTGATCAAAGATGTTACTTCTCCTTTCTTTTAATTTTATATTATTTTTAGTCATTAATTTCATATCTATAATTTCAAACAAATACATTCATTATTTAGATTGAAAATTCAAATCCTAAAAAAAAAAATAATAATAATAACTATAGCAACCCGCCCCCCCCCCCCCCCGGGGGGCGGGTTGGTCTGGGGGTAAACCGTCCCACTGGGGGGCGGGTTGGGGGGGGGACTAAACCGCCCTCCCGGGGGGCGGTTTGGTTATGGATGTAATTTTTTTGGGAGTCTGGTTATTAATATTATTTTATTTATTTTTTTGGTTATGAATAAAAATGCCGGCTTATTTAAGGCCCCACGTGAAATCGACCTGTCTCGAATAATTGGCAAGTAATTAATCGATTGTTCTATCCTGAATTCTTGATTCCTGACAGCCAGAGCAGCAACGCACGCAACTTGCATTTTCAGCTAACTTCCTTCTTCAATTTATTCCTCTCCTAAAAAAAAAAAAATTATTCCGAGGAAAGAAAATATATGTAGAATAGTATCAGTCAGAAAAAGGACTGAAGCGACAACATGCTAGTAGAAACGGGCCTAAAGTTAAAAGCCCAGTTCCTTAAGTAACTTTGTAACGGGCCTTGGTACACACTTAAAAGAGATTAAAGTGGCCTAACAGGTTGTTTGTATGGAGAGTAAAGGGAGGGAATGGAGATGTTCTCAGTGATTGAGTATCCAGTAACAAAGTTTCAGCACCTATTTTGTATCGACCTCTTCTAAACCCAAAATTCTTCTGCTAAGATTGGTACCTACAGCTAATACCACGTCCAACAATATAAAAGCGAAATCTCAAAGTATCACATTCCAAACATACTAGCAAAACAGCATAATCATTCAACAACACATTGCTGTATACTACTTTTCATCCCATAAATGCTGGTACAATTGTACAAATGGTACCAGTCCATCATGTCTGTCCATCAGCCCAATACTTGATTGCATATTTTGAAATTGTATAGCATCCAAATTAATTTGGGGTAACCAAAAACTCAGTCGTTATTTTGTTTCCTTTTTTTATATTTCCTACCCAATAATTGACAATAAGAATATTTTAACATTTTGAAATGGTATAGCATCCAAACTAATTTGGGGTAACCAAAAACTCAGTCGTTATTTTGTTTCCTTTTTTTATATTTCCTACCCAATAATTGACAATAAGAATATTTTAACCTTAGGAGTAATATTAACTATTCAAATTGTATGATAATTATTGTTAGAAATACCACCATAATCTAACTAAGAGTAAAAGGAATTAACAGCAATTTTTTTGTGAGAGGACAATCTCCAGAGGATGTGATTAGACTCTGAAGAAACAGTGGTCACTAAAGCTAATGATTGTTGTAGACGTAACCATTCTTGTAAAAGAATACCAGACAATTGTATAGTAAAATTTAACACTAAGGGCCTGTTTGGCTGCAATCCCGCGTGTTACTGTTCACGCGGGAGAAAAAAAATTCAATTCAACTGAATTTTTTTTTCCCCACGTGAAGAGTAACCCGCTGTTTACTATTCACTCGTTCCTGTGCCCATTCCCGTTCCCGGGCTGCAGCCGAACAGGCCCTAAAGAAGAGGACGAGAATGCCTCTGAAACATTAATTAATATGGGGGTTGGATGCAATTATAATTAAAAAGATTAGAATAGGAACAGTATAAAGAACATTCATTGAATCATCTATATATAAAACCAAAATAATATGTTGGAACCATTACCAACATACCAGTTGAGGACTAAACTATATCAGAAATTTGAACAATGTCTGACCAAAAATGAGAGGACCTATTGGTAGTTAAACCATAATAATTATATTTACTAGTTATAATAGACTTTCATTAGTGCATATATATCTCCATATTAAATTTTCAATTCAACTTTTTTGGGGCATTTATACCTATTTACTATTAGGTGTGACGAAATACTTTTCCTAATCAAAATTCAAAACCCTATATTAGAATAATGCGATAGCTGTAATGATAATTTTGTTTTGGTTAAGGGGGAATTGTACGATATAAAAATTGGGGAAATACGTAATTAATAAAGATGCGTGCGGATCGGACAGTAGAGGAACTCTTTAGATTCAAATTTGAGTTCGATGGGGCGTTTTATACTTTTAATAAATGATAAAATAGGTATTTTATAAATTTAGAATGAGTTTTATTACAAAAGACAATAAAATGAGTAAATATGTGAGTTATTAAAGTTTAGAAGTAAAATACGTAATTTCAAAATTTAGAGGGAGGAATACGTAATTATGAAGTTTTTTTGAGGGGTATACGTGAAATTCCCCCAATAAAAAATGTCCAGCGTGCATTATCCTACCATTATACTTTATTCCGGACCAATTTGTTTTTTTAAACTGAAAACTTTGATGTGGGCCACTCCGTTATTAATTAAGATCTATAATTAATTATCTTTGATTGAGTCGAAGATGACACTTAAGAATGAGTAATTACCTTCCAATGAAGATAATGAATTTTAGAAATATGACATCTTTACACAAAAATAATATTTTTAACAACTATATTAGGGCTTAGTTTTTAACGATTTTTTAATAGCTTGTTGATGATAAAAAAGGGCTTCTATGAAGTTGCTTTTAAAGCAGATACCCGATGTGCAATTGGATGCACATTAGCTGGAAAGTAGCAAGTTATAAATGCTTGATCTATTTTGCATTACATAAAAGGATGCTATCAGCCTCTAAAGTGTGCAAATTTGCTACACTTGTTATTTATTAATAGAGATTGATGTTCTTCGGTGCCTACCAATTTTTTAAATCTATGTGGACGAGTTTCACCAGTCAAGGGTTCAAACTGTAATGATTTTATGGTAGATTTTCCAATCATTTTCATATTGTTGAAATGTGTGTGATGTTATAAAAAAAACATGGTATTGCATATTCATTAAATACGGGCCATTTAAGTTCACTACAAGAACCACCATTAAAAACTATAGATCCATTAGTTTGATAAATTGTAGTTTTAAAATGATAACTAAATTCTTTACTGATAGATTAGCACTATTGTAATTGATCCCCTTATTGTTGATTCTCAAGCTACATACATAAAAATTAGATTAATAGAAGATATGTTTGTGCTTATGAGGTGTTACACCAAGTAAGATTAATTAAACAAAAAGAATTCTTGTAAAACTTGATTTTGAAAAGGTCTTTGACAAGGTCAATTGGTATTTCTTATTAGAAATATTTAAAGCTAGAGGTTTTGGCCAACTTTTTATAAATTTGATTTTTGATATTTTAAACGGAGGTAGATCATGTGTCTCTTTTGATGGCACTCAATTAAGGTGTTTATTTCCCCTGTAAAAGGGGGCTTCGACAGAGTGATCCTGTCACCCTTCTTATTTGAATTAGTAGCAGATTTCTTAAATAAAATTCTTAGTAGACCTCAAGAAGCAGGCAAAATTGCAGGATTAAGTAATTTTTCTAACAATAATAAGACTTTAAATATGCAATTTACAAATGATATCCTTCTCTTTCTAGAAGTTGACCCCATTATGTAGAAAATTTAAAATTGCTCTTATTAGGCTTTGAATCCACCTTTGATTTGAAAATCAATTTCGATAAAAACAAATTAATCCCCCTTAATATCACTAATCAATTAGCTTCCACCCTTGCTTCCCAAGTAGTTGTAAAATTTATGCTCTACCTATCACTTACCTTGGAGTGCCTCTCCATTGGAAGATAAACCTCACAAAGAATAATCTCCTCAACAGGGGATGGTAGAGAGATCCTGCATGCTCTTTTGTGGCCAATTAGAAACCACTAATTATCTCTTTGTTACTTGTTCTCTCATATCTAGTATTTGGGATTGGATTGCTCAACATTATTGTCCCTAACGGCACCTAGATGGTAGTGAATAGTTAGTCTTAAAGACTTTTAGCCACTTTTCGGTTTAACCCTCTAAATTAATAAATCAATCAACTAGCAAGCGTGTGCAAATAAAGTAAATAGAGTAGAGTTTAGAGAAATTTAACACGTGGAATGATAACAGAGTTCGACGTAAAATACCTGTCTCCGGGGTAGAGCAACCTCGTCGGCGCCTCTTTTCTATTACCCAAAAAAAAAAGATACAACTCGTGACGCATGAACCCAACGAAAGTGGGAAGTCACAGCCTAACTCGTGTACAAAGTTGAGCCTAAAATTTCAAGCTGGAGAGTCCTATGCAGAGGATTGTCACACAGTTATGTTTATATGTGAGCAAAAACACTCGAGCCGGCGAGTCCCTTAAATGCTCTACAAGCAGGGAAGTCACTCAACTATAGAAAAGGGAGCAGTAAACTATATCTTCACTCTATCGAACTAGAACAAGCACTCTAACTAAACCTTGAGAAGATTAGTTAATTGGATTTGAGATTATCAATGGATTATTGAAGTTTTTGCTCTCTCAAAGAAGAAAGCTCTTAAGAACACATAAATTCTACTTTTTGAAATTAGAGGCAGCTTTCTTGAAACTGGAGAAGGGGGCATTCATTCTATTTATAGAAAGAGTTTCAGATCTAGGTATTTGAACTATTCCGTTCGAACGGTAAATCTTTCATACCGAACGGATAGTTCAAATGTATTGCAGTTTAGACATGGCTTTCGGACTTTACATTATCCGTTCAATACGCTCAGTTTCGTACATAATGGATAGTGCATTTCTCCTAATTTTGTGTTCTTCAATTAGTGTACAGTACGGATGGGTATCGTTCAAAACGGAACACCAAAGGGGGTCCTCTGAATTTTTATGGAATATTCCGTTCCAAATGAAAGTCATACGGAATAATTTTTATGTACTGCACGCCCTATCACCGTATCCATCTGATACCATTTCAATACATTCTGTATCGAATGGTTTGCTTCCGTACCGAATGAATAGGTACATGAATCAACAATCTCAAATTTACTTTACTTATCTATTTGATATTACATTCTATATTTCTTCGATCTTCGTAAAGTCTTGTTGATTACATTGATTCTTCAACTTTAATCTTTCAATTATATTGTTCTTGAACCTGCAAACTCACTTATACAATGAAATCATTAAATTCAATCATTGTATATTTTGCAAATTATTCAAACATGGTAATTAGATAATTGTATAGTATTGTACAACAGTTTCTAAATTATGGAACCTTGATCCTTAAATATCCCTCAAAGATGCAGCTTTAGTAGAACTTATTCGGACAGCTACCCTTTGGGTAATATGGTTAGCCCGAAACAATGTTTGTTTGAACCAATCACCAGCCCCTATCCCTGATATAATTAGTTCCAAAATTATAGCATTAATCTCTTATCGGAGTAAATATAAGAATGATAATTCTTATATTTACACCGGTAAGAGATTCTTTCTTTAAATTGTGGTGTCATCTCTCTGAACCAGGCATGCTCCCTAATCATATTGTCCGACACCGATAACCTGGAATAGGAATCGGACGAGGATCTAGAATTGAATTAGAGGGCTCAGCTCTCTCCGAAGATATCAGAGCTGTTGGTTTACTGCCCTTCTCTGCTTCTGCTAGATCTTCTTCTTAGAATAACAATAATTAGTCTGTTTAGTTTTTTTTTTTTACTTAGATAAAATATTGTTTAGGTCTATTTGTTATACTAGGATTGTTTTCCTAGTACAGTCAGCCTTTTTTATTGTTGCAAGTTAGTTTTATGCTTAGACTTAGTGATCTTTCACTGATTATTTGTAATTATATTCAAGTTTCGTAATGAAGCAGGTGGGTTCATCCACTTTTGTCAAAAAACCAAAAAAAGAAAAAGAAATGTTCACTACAAGAATCTACCACCATTTGCGAAGTGTGATATTTCTGAGAGTATCGCTATTATCGACGGAATTAAGTACATATAATGATACCGACAATAAAAAGCACTTTTACCCTTCATAGTGGTTCTTTTGTATCTTAAAATTAACTTCACATTCTGATTTGCTACATAGAATTTGCAATTACTTTCGGACTAAATATAGTTCTATTTTATCCAAATTTTCAAAAAAAAAATTTGGTTCCGATATATTACTTGTGGGTTTCTAACTATAATTTCTGAAAAAAAAAAATTACCTATTTCTTGACCAGCACAGAGTTCGCTCCTTTTTCACTTTAAAATTTGTACCTGGTTTACTATTTGAATGTACAGAATTCACTACTTTCCGTGCATCAAAAATCATGCTGACGCACTGGACGAGATCTGAATGATTTGTTTTGGCCTTTTGGGCGACCAAAATCCTAATTCTTGTTCTCTTGTTTTGACGTTGGATAATGACAAGTATCTTTCAAGAACTAAAATTATATGCATGAGCCGATATTGACATTATGGAAAATGAATAAAAGAACGAGTCATATATATATGTAATATGCCATAACAATTTGTTATAATTTCCAAAGTTTGTTTGGGACTAAATCACAATCAAAAGAAATTGTCCAAATAGTTGATCATATAAAGTAGAAGAAGAAGATTGATATTCAGTTTTTCCAAAGAAGTTATACATGAAAATAACATCCAAAAATGTTGACAACTTGACATGTTCTATAAATTGTGTCATTCCAGAGCAACGCGGAACACTTTAACTACCAGCTGAGTTCTGGCATTAATAATAAGAAAGGCATGTTTGTTCATTCATTCCCAACATTGACGCCCTAAATTGGGTAAATATTTTAACACAACAGTTTTGACTTCATGCAGTGCATGAAACATATGCAATGCTACAGTGTTTGCGTTGCATGAAGTCATAACTGCTCTGTTACAATCTTTACCCCTAGATTGGGCGATTTAACCCAGCAAGATAACATACAGGAGCTACAAATAAGTATCAAATAAATATGGTATTTCCAAGTTAGCTCATTTTCTGAACTCGGTAGGACTACATATTTAGTTTACATTTACTCTTACTGTTAACAGTAGCTAAAATTAAGCACCAAAAGAAAATCAATCATTCCATGGAAAAACACCTCAGGGAAAGTTCTGTTAAATGATTAAATCCATATTGGGCATCAGGTAATCAAGTAATTTAATCATTACTTGAAGAGATTAAGCAGAAATGTGGGCTTCTCCTCAGCCGTTGGATCAAACACACGATCGTCATTCGTCATAACTGATTCATCCGAGCTCGATTTCTCAGGGGAACCCGCCATCAAACAAAGATCCAAGTCAAAATTCCCTACCCCTTCCACCTCAGAGACTTTTCTTCTCTTAACCGATCGACCCGAAGAAGAAGTCGGTGAAGACGGCCTCCCGGCTACAATCGGACCGTACAGGTTACGCATATCAGCGTCTCCACATAAATCATCCATTGGACGAAGTGACCCGCCACATAAAACTGTATCCACTGCCGACTCACACAGGTCCCATTGCCCGGTCCACATCAGTCCGATTGCCCCACTCACCGGGCTGATCGTACGCCCGCACGCCTCGTACAGCAAAGACTGAAACAAAGCTGCATACGTATCAATTAAAACCATTGATTAGAATGTTATCTGATAACCCTTCCAAAAAGAGATGTAATCTCTTATGTTGGATTATTTTGGAAGGACACCCAAGAATTTTTACCAAACAAAAATTATCAGGGAATTAAAAATGACAAAAACAATAAAGAAAAAGTATATACCGGGTCGCTGGGCTTGTGGGACGCCGGAGAGAGAAGCGATGAGCCCGGCACGGCCGAAGAACTTGGCCACAAAAACGGTTGCATGAGCCTGGGCCTTGGGGCTCTCGATCCACTCAATGCTGGACCGAAGAACACACGAATCACTGCACCCCTTTCGCAACACTCGGCACCCGTTGCAACTCATCTTCTAAAAGCAACAGCTATGAGCCTATGAGCAACCAATTTTAAACTAGCAAGTATTATTCTCTCAAGAGAATTCGCTCTGGAGCTTAGCAAGTGATTGTTTAGAGGGAATGGAGAGGTGAGAAGAGAAGTTCGGCAAGGAAGAAACCGTAAAAGACAGATAGTACCGCGTTTCCGTGAAGCCGCGCAGGTGTTTTTATGATTGGTTCCAACTGGGTACCTTTTTCTCGAATTCACATTCAGTGCATTACCTGAAAAGGGAATCTTTTACAATCAGTGGATCTGGACCGTTCTTTTTAGATTGGCACGAATCTCAAAGCCCAATAAAACTGCCCCCCATTTCCTCCAAATCTCAAAGCGATTGAGATTTAATCTCAAACCGTAAAGTGAGACCCATCCTCTACGGTACCTTGGGGATATTGATCCCCTTTTTCTCAGTGGCAATTTTCTCAAACACCCTAGAAAAATAAAAATTTCCATATAGTACAATAGAGTAGAACTAGGATGCTCTTAGGAGTACCAAGCCCCTTTATACTCTTAACTCTAAAACCTATCGTATTAACTTTGAATGACGAATCCAAACCATTGAAATCTTTCTACCTTACGAGTGATGCGTCTACATGTGAAAATTTGAAAGTTTCGAATTAATTTAGTATAAAATCAAGTGGTCAAAATTAGAAGGTTTCTAAATTAATTTTAATGCATTCATTTTTTGGAAGTCTTTTGACTACTTGACTTTATACTAAATTGGTTCCAAACTTCAAAATTTTTATATGTAGACGCATCACTCGTAAGATAGAAAGATTTCAACAGTTTAAATTCGTCGTTCGAAATTAATCCTATAAATTTTAGAGTTAAGAGTACAAAAAAACTTGGTACTCCTAGGAGCACCCTAGTTCTACTCTAGTCCAATATATCTCATGTCCACCTAATTGATTTTTACTGAAAATGGAAGTTTCATGTAATTTTACTATTTTCTAAAAAAAAAAAGATTATGAAGCACTTCTGATCTGCTCTTCATCTTGAAGGAGCGTTTAAGATATGTAAAAATTCTGAGGCTATTTGTACAAAGTCGTCCAATACGGCGGAACAAGTATTTAATCAAAATGTACACTTTGGCGCTTTGGGAGGCGAAAGGCCAGATGTATACATGCCTCTCGGCTCTTGCAAACTGTATGTTATATTTTTGCTTTTCTTTCGATGTTGACATGTACTTTCATAGGTGATGGTTGTGAATTTGTTATTTGTAAAGAACTAAAGATGAGATAGGGATGGGGAACATTAATGCAATTATGCAATAATTAATAATCAACCAAGGGGTAATAACAGTTTAATAATTTGGTGCGTGCAAAGTGCGTTTTCAGTTCTGGCTAGGAATCTCTGAGGCAGGAGTGGTATTTTTGGAATTTTGTTTAAGAACCATAGTTAAAAAAAGAAGTTAAATTTAAGGAATCAACATGTTTACTATTTTTTTTTTAACAAAAACCGTAAATACGGAATAGGGTATTAGGTTTCAAGGAGATACCCAATAGCCTATTCAGTAGCCCCAGCTATATTATATTATTTGACACAATAACCGTAAAAAAAAATGTGCCATAATTAAGATGGCAAAGGTACACAACAAAGGCACATTTTTTGGTATTCTAGACTATTTGGTTGGAATTTGCAAGCATATTTTAAAAGTGATCTCTCAACTGGGGCTGGGCTTCGTGCCACTTGGGCTGGGCCTTTTATTGCAGAGGAGAGGTACAGTGTGCAAATAATATGACAAAAAAAAATGTGCTAGTTGGAATATGCAAGCATATTTTAGATCACTTCTCAAATCAAAAGAGTTAGCATAGCTAAATGATTTTTACTTTTTTTTTTTCAAGGCACAAGTAAAAGAAATACACGGAAATTAACATCAAAAGTAAAGCCCTAAATTCCCATCTGGCAAAAACAGACCCATCCATTCCTCCTCACCAAGTCAGTAGTACACAGTTTTAGTCCTTCCAATCTAGATTTCCTTCTACTGTCAGACAAATCAACTATTTCCCTTGGATACATCACTCAAAACTATTTCCCTCAGAAACAAATAAAAACCAATTAAAACCCAAATCACGAGACAGAGTGTCGTGTAATCCTAGATGGGGTTGACTTGGTCTCATCAGGGTTGATCGAACCAGGACTCTCTGATGTGTCGGAGCTACTGTTCTCCCCGCTGTGCACCTTTCCCGACCAAATCTTGCTCAGTATCTTTTTCGGCATGAGTATTCCCTTACTCACTTTTTTCTCCTCATGAATGTTCCTGTTGCCATTGCCATTGCCATTGCCATTGCTGTTGCCATTATTCATGTCACTGCTCCCACTACTTCGCTCGCTACCACCGCTCTTGTTAACGACACGCATTGACCGAAAAGAGTTAATATCTGCAACTGGAGCTCCGTGCATGTCATCTTCCGTGTAAGTTGTGGCGGCCGAACGAGAGCTGCCATAGGAGTTCCCAGTTTCACGGGGAAGGAGGGACCGCACATCGATTGGCAGGTCGGACCCATTAGCTGAGGCACGCAGCTGTTCGAAGAATAGAACTTGGACTACAACTCGAAGAGGGAGGCGTTCATTTTGGACCGCATGCATGCAGGCTTCAGGTGAGAGTCTTTTGCAATCCATTAATCCGCATAGCCTCTTTTTCTCACTCTTTGTTAGCCCTGGATGCTCCTAATGAAGGGAGGAAAAAAGGAATTCAGAAGATTAATTTTTCAAAAATGGACCTTTGAATTCTGCACTTAGTTTAATTCCCTACTGAAATAAACTTTTTCATGAATTGGGACAGTGGTAGTTTCTCCCTAATTGTAGAGCCATGACAAAAACCATGATAACATATTTGATGAATATCAATAAAAATAATGTTTTGAAAGGATAGGCATGTGTTATATGTTGAGATTTATCACAGGAACATATTACATCGACATCACTAAAAGATGATCAATTACGTGCTCTATTGGGCAAAAACCTAATATACCATGGGTCTCACTGAACATAAAAAAGTGCAGGCGTTAACAGAAACAAATATTTCAAGGTTATATCAAAGAAACAAAATAGACCACTCGATCGATATTTTGGGTAAGTTGTCCAGTGGGGGGGCAAGTATAGGATGCTAACTACCCAAAAAGTGAAGCACAAAATTACCTTGAGATACATGTCAATCGCACGGTAAAGACCGTCATGCACTGGTCTCAATCCAATTGAGATCATCTCAGCCAACCCAACAAACTTCAGAATGGGCAGATTCGGGTCTTTAGCAATCTCTGCAAGGTACCCGTCAATCAATGTGGCCACCGAAAGAACCTTCGCACCATTCGGGTCAAAACCCATAGCCGGATCGGTTACCTCCAGAATCTCTCCATTACCGCTATCCTGCTGTGCCATGAACTCCTGAATTATACCAACAACCATATCCACATCATACACCGGTGATCCCTCTTCCTGGGTCTCAGCTAAAATTAAAAGATCCTTCACGGATGCATTTTCAAGTTGCCGCCCAATCCGTTTCACCAGCTCATTCCGGCAGTTCTCTCCCACATCCAACAAGCAGGCAGCTCTGAGCAACTTAAGCAAAAAACTGCAAGAAACTGACCCGTTATCACCTGGCAACAGCCACACAATTGTCTCCAAAATATTCCTATATCGCACCACATCAACCGAATTGCTATTGACGGAACCTTCCAGTAAACCTGGGACCTTCCTATATGCGTATGCTTTCAGTGCCTCTCCCAATACGCTAGCAGATGTGCGCCCCTTGGATTTCACTGCAGTTAGGACCCGCTTATAAAAATCCATCTCAAGCTCACAAATATCCTCAACCCACCAATCTCTAGGCACTGAAGTCTGTTTTCTGACACCATTCCAATGTGAGTCGAGTCCGTTTTCTTGAGCAAGCTTCTTTCTATTGTATGTGTATGACCACTCGACCTCTGATGGGTCGATTGAGGCCTTGTTAGCAATAGAATCAACACAATGGCTAACAATTTTCAACTCCTCAGCCCATGGCATGAGATTTTTGGTGGTATGGAGAACAATTATAGAATCCTTCCATGTGCGAAAAATAGAAGAAGTTAGAAACACATCAATTTTGTATATAAGATTGCCTTTCTCAATTGTTTCATGCATCTCGAGATACTCTGCAGCGCACCTTGCTGCGACCACATTGTAGGCATTGAGAGTCACAACCATGCCATAGCAAAACTTTGCACATATTTCAAAGGCAGCAGGCCCGCCTGGTATGTCTGACACGTCCACCTCATCATTTGTCTCATCATTTGTGGTTGTTGCAACAATTTTTTGGAGACGTGCACTTTTTGAAAGGAGAGGAAACTGCATGGTAAAGTTCAAATGGAATTAGTCCAAATAAATGAAGTATAATTTGGAATTAGTCCTGTTCAAATGGAATTAGTCCAAGAGCTTGCTCTTGCTAATATGACAACAAATTTCAGTTTTAATTATAAAGTTTGGACTCATAAGAAACTGAAATTTACTTCTCTGTAATCTAGTTTTTCATAATTCAAAATTGAAGTGCTCAAATTTTCAGACATAAACTGTATTTCAAATTTTTGATGGCTGGTAATGGTACCACATACTGCTCGCAACAGGAAAATACTGCCAGGACATAAAGAAAAATGAATGAACTATCTACCATATTTTTGAATGATAAAGAAACTGTCATTCTGGTAGAAGTTATATGAACCCCATAGTAATTATGGATAAATGAGACAAAGAAGCCGTTAAGACTAAGAGTAAATCAGAAGAAGACATGCTTTAAGTTTATAGATTAGGAAAAATTATGTTCTGGTCATGTGAGATGCAAATGGCACTAACAAAGGTCATGTGAACATGCTTATGTAGCCCATTCCAGCATTCATTCTTTAATTCTTAATATGAATACTGCTAAATAGACATGCCATTACAAAGAAACTATCCATCCCACGTGTTTTTTTCTTTTAAGATGCAAGTAAACCCCTTCAACATGCTTTCTACTGATAATGAGAAAAGAGGCAGAGTCCCTTTGCTTCACTGTTTTTTTTTTTTTTTTCTTTTGGGGCAAGCCAACAAAATTTACACTACAAGTGAAGGTGACATTTTGCATTTTACTAAAGCATGTGGAAAATATTTCAAGTTGCCTTCTCTTAGAAATTTGAAACAATTTGTCCTCGCTACAAAATTTTCACTAGAAGGCTCATGCCCCCTTCTCTCATCTGCTCCACACCCTCAACACACAAACAGATGTTGTTTTGGTACTTTGTTCAAAAAAAATTCTAGGAATACAAATGATCTTTTTTATAACATAATGTAGTCTATCATAAGTGCCCCATCAAAAGAGAAAGAAAGAGAATGCCAAATGAATAAAGAAATAATTTTGGGTCCATAGAAATAGAACTTTAAAATAATACCAAATGCATTTTAATGCATGGGAACAATAAATAGATACCAAAAGTGAAAAATACCACTGATAGAGTTAATTTGGCATACCTTGTGAAGGAAAAATTTGACATCTCCAACAGTGACAATTATATCAGTAGCGAGTTCAGTTGCAACAAACCTAAACAAGTGTATAAATAATTTTCTTATAAAAATACTATAAATAATAAATACACAAGAAATAAAGAAGTGACATTAAGCAAGCTATTGAAGTCACATGAGTGGGTCCATGAGGACTACAACTCTAAAATAACGAAATAATTAAAACCATGTCCTTGGAAATATTAAATTAATTGAAGCAGTTTAATTTTCCATTATGATATTCACTAGGAAATTTAAAAAAAATTACCTTGTATTGTTTCCTTCATTTTGAAACACATCTGGCTTCGACCCAAGCTTCATGTACTTCATCTTTGCAATAGATTAAACTAACCAAACTAGTTCAAATTTAAAACGAAAAATAAATGAGAACCTTTTTTTCACTTGACAAGCAACTAAAACTAGGGATCCTCACAAACCCTAACCCTAGCCCATAATATGATAATACTTTATTACAAGTGTACAACAGCACATGAGAACATGACCATAGATCAACCTATAACAACCAAACCACCATGTGCAGAATGCTTTTTCTCTCTCTCACTCTCTCTCTTTAAAAGAGAAGTACAAGCTCGACTTTCTCTTAAGCTCTGGTGTTTCCTCTCTGCTAGGCACGGCCCCAATAAACCCGGTCTCTGTTTCAGTAAAAATAGTCTTTAGAGAGAGAAACAGAGAAAAAAAACACAAGCACATCTGCACAAGCACTATTCAGCAGGGAACAATAATTTGAATTTTAAATGCCTAGTGTGCTTGGCAAAGGGAAGGTGGAGCATTTTGCTATTGGATCTCGATTTGGATATCAAATTGGGATTATTCCAATAAACCGCTCCCCTCCAAGTGGGGATTAATCGAAAACCTAAAAATTATAAAAAAAAAAATAATCTAAGTAAAGAAAAGACAGCATCTTGAGAAATGTGAAGAGAGAGGGGTATGAGGAGACAGTAGGCATCTTTTACTCAGGCAATGGAGATGGGGGTGTAGGGAGACCATGGCTACAGCCTCTGATAAAAAGAATCTTATCTGAAAAGGGATTTTAAGAGGGAAAGTGAAAATTCACATGGGTAGTTGTTGAAAATTTGTCTGGCGATGAACCCAATAACCTTTCCTTAGGCAAATATTATTTTCTTTAAATGCGGTTCAGATAACAGCGAAGTCCTCGTAGTAATTGTCTTAACTGTGAAAAACCTAATTAATATAAAGGAAAAAGCAAGTTAACTTTATATGAGGTTAATTGGATAAAATGGGATAATGATAATATGGTTAAGGGGATAAAATAGTTGTTTTATATATTGCATTTTTCTCTGCAAAATTAATTGCTGAAAAAGTTCTAGCTATAAATAAAAAAAGGAAGAACAGGAACTACTGATATATAAGAGGAAAGATCCCAAAAACAAAGTGATTGTTCAATAAAATCCATTATTTCTAAAACGAACAGTTCTGCTACGACATTTGTATATGTTCACACTTTGACATGTTTTCCTAGAAATCCAAATTAAATTAAAATTAAATTAAATAAAAACGAAAAATAAAAATAATAAAGGAGGCAAAAAAAATTGGGATGCCCAAACCCGAAATCATTTCCTGATAAAAAATTCGATTTCACATAATATTAGAAGATTAATAAGAAGAAGAAAAGGGAGAGAGAAAAAAAATATCTCACCACTGTCGCACCAGGTGTACTGTGAGAATCGCAAGAGAGAAGAACCAAATTGCCACCAGAAAGAAGTTCCCACACGAAATCGAAATCAAATCAGCCAGAGGAGAAGAGCAGAAGCAAAGAGACAACTCTCTCTCTCTTCCTGCCCTCTGTTTTGAATATTCTGTTCTGTTCTATCGGTTCCTTCACTTAAATGGCACCATTTATTTCGCACCGCCTCTTTCTCTCTCAGTGGTCTCTATCTCTCTCTTTTCGCTTTCTCTCTCAAGTGAGCTGAGGCAGAGCTTGTGAGGTTACTTTGCGCGTACTCTAATGATGTAGCTTAGCAGCTAGCTACCGTAAGAGAGATGAGAGAGGGAAAATGGGGGACCAAGTGTGAATTGACATATCTGCCCTCGGTAATAGTTGAACAGTTGAGTGAATGTGCTCCTTTGCTAGACAAAAACATACCCCATTTGGAAACGGATCACCCATGACCCATCGATTGCATCCGTTAGTTGAGATAATGAGATCGGCTATAATTACATTAATTCATGATTAATTTTTGCTTTTCACCCATAACTACAGGAGTCCATATCATCTGAGGTAACAGAATATTTCTGTTTAGATCCGGACCGTCCAATCTAAATAAAATGTACTGAATTCTGATGGGACGTTCTGGATTTACACATAAAGATTCTGTTACCTTGGACGATATAAATTCCAATTACAGGTAACAAATCTGAGAAGTCAGAAAAAAATATTTCTTTGGTAATAATATTGGAACTCTTTTCAGTTCTTAAAAAAACTACATATATTTCTAGACCCAATAATTTGCTTTCCTGCTCACAGTACAAGTACACTGGTTTACCTTATTAAAGTTTATCTTTATCTAATTTATAGTTTATATATTAGCAATAATTTAACAAATATTTTGATGAATGTCAAAATCCTCAAATCACTCTAGTAACAAATATTAAAATGTAAACATGCAACTTTTAGATAGTATTTAATAAATTATGTTGATCCTAGTTGTCAAATACTTAACAATTGTTAATGGCAGACATGATTAGTAGCACTCGCTTTTCATCTAATTTTTATTTTTAGTCCTGGATTTATTCTAACCTGACATTTAATAGCGGGTTACGTTAAGAGGGACCACTCCCAGTGACAAGGAACTGACTCGAGAAAGCGATCTTGGATCCATCAGCGCATAAATTCCACCTTTGTTTTTCTTTTTAGTAAAGTTACTTTGTAAAATTTAACAACTTGGATAGGGAGAAGATATAGTTGGTCTCCGACCAGAATTCAGAGTAGGTCCGATGCCCATCGGACCTACTTTGGTTCGATGAGTGAAATGACCATTCGATTGCATAAAAATCCGTGCACATCTGTTTTAATTTCCGTGCACACCAATCTTAATACTAATTGCACGGTGTTAGAGCTAATTGAACCCAAAAGTAGGTCCGATGCCCATCGGACCTATCTCCAACCGACCATGTAATCCAAGTACACCAAGATAAGGACTGCATAATGCTTCCGTACCCCTATAAGAAATAGAAAAAGCATCAGGTATTCGAGTTAATTTAGTCGAACAAATTTTTTTTTTTCCGGATCTATCTTAAATTTAGAGGATTTTTAAAGTTTGTGTCAGATTAAAATAAATAGTTCAAATCTCATTCTACCAAGTCAGGTATCTGACTAGATTGAATTTGAAGAAATAATCTACAACGTATTTTCTGTATATTATCTGATTTTAACGGTATTCAGATGTGGTCACTATATTATTATTATTAATTGAAAAATGATTTCTTTTTGGGACGATATTTTAGCGGAGGCAATGCCACATGCAGATCTTAATTTTAAATTTGGTAATAAATTAGAGAAGGGTCCGCCTCTTGATAACAAGTTTTCATATCTGTCATGTTAATTTTTTATTTTTTTACAAGCTTTGTATAATATTACGAGAGAAACTCGAATTCTCGACTTTTGAGCATCCACAATTCTATAATCTTTTCTTATTTTCTCTTAACTGTACTACTGTCTCATTTTGTAATAATTTATTATCATTGGGGCTTATTTCAATTTCAATAGTACCGGAGGTTTATCATTTACTATATATTAAAATTGTATAGGATGCCACGATAACTAAATTATGTTGGATTGTTTTAATAATATATTATCATTTTTTTAATTAATACTTTGATTATGGATCATAATAATTTCTCACACTTCCGAAAATTTTATATTTCTGACACTTCATTCTTCATTTTCCTCTTAACTAATTTTTCTTTTCTTCTCTCTCACCATCAGCTATTACAAAATTCTCTCTAACCAATTCCATCATGGGAAACTCCATATCCTTGTATTTATGTAGATATTTAGCAAATAGTATATATTTATGTTAAAAAAAAATTTGAGATTGATCGGCTCTGACTGAGTCCGATGCTCATCGGACCGCCCCGCTCAAGTTTCCAATCAATGACGATTACATTCTTACAGAGACAGTGAGACAACCAAATTTTGTGGATCCCTGCTCCGGAACCTGCACGACTCGCCACACCATTCTCAGCATGTCTCTGCCACAGAGAATACAAATTCATATAGCCTATCTTACATTAGATCTCTTTTTGATAACCCAGGTACATACTTATCCTATAATAATAACCCCCACAATTTCTATAATAGTTATACCCACAAAGAGATATGTGCAGTAGAAAAAAGAAACCCACAGTGCCCCCGTCCCCAGAGGCCAGATGGTCCCCTCAAGATCTATGCTTGGGAGGGTTCTTGCCACTTTATAAGTGCACCTTATAAATAATGCAACTCAACACATGCTGCTGACTCCTCCCCTTGTGATCAGGAATCTGCTTCATTTGTTGAATGCATGCCTCGTACTATCGCACCTTTTTTTATCTACTTTTTCTGATTACTTTTATTTCCGAGTCAAAAACAAGAACATCTTTTTTCTTTCTTGGAGGCACAAGTACACCAAGAACTAAGAAGGGAGGGATGCATGCGGAGACGAAGGAATCAATGCATTCAGCTGCTTTTGAGGGGTTTTGAGCTTTCTCTCTAAAAAAGCTGCACCTTTAAATTGGGGTTGTAATTATATACTTGTATTGATTGGAAATCACTCTCTCATTGTCGTTACAACGCGTGTACTAAATTAAATAATACATCTTGGTTGGTTATACATAGATTGGAAAAAATGGCACTGCGGAACCCGGTTCCGTCACGGAGCGGAACGGTTACGGTATAGAACGGCACGTGTGACTGTTCGCATGCCGTGACCTTCGCGTGCCGTGACCATCTTTTGAAAATTTGACACCGTACGTCACGTGAAAGATCTGGTTATGGCACGTGTGATTAGGACCGTTAAGTCTTAATCAAATGATGAATCTTGAATAAACTAACCTAAATTATGAAAAAATAGTTAAATGTGAGAAACGTGACCAGTTACGTTTGGACACGGCACTCGAATAGTCACGGCACGGGAGTCACGGCGTGAGTCGCGTGTCGTGACCATCCCTCCACATTTTAGTCACGGCACGACACGGCACGTGTGACTGTTCACTTGGTCACGGCACGGCACGTTTTGTCCACTTGTCATGTCTGATTTATGATACTTTTCCCTATCAGTAAATCCCTTTATAGGTTAATTTGACCGGAATTTAGTAACCCTTGATCAATGATTATATATATCTGCCATTTCTCCGCAGAAATTCTGTTCATGTATATATTGCTTGGAAAAAAAAAATTGTAACCCATTTCATGTTACTGAGAAATAAACACAGAAAGTCTGAACATGTGTGAATCTGTATATCAACTTAATGATCTCAATTTGTGCATCGTCGACCTTGCATCAAACACAAAATTCTAAAAATAAAAAAATTGGTACCCTTCAGATTTTGTACCGGCCATGTCACCCAACATAAAACTAATCTCTCACAAACTTATTACACCCACAATGCATAAAATCACGGATCCAAATCTGCTGAAATCTATGATCATGAACAGTAACCTCGAAATTCTTGAAATTCGAGATCCAGCCATTGAATTGTTTCGAGATGCATACACAGAAAAATCAACTATTTTGAGATGCGTGCACAGAAAAAGTTGGACGGTTGGATCTCGGATTTTAGGGATTTCAAGGTTATTTTTCTTGAATTTTGGATTTCAGACAGTAACCCTGAAATCTCTGAAATCTGAGATCCAGCTATTGAATTGTTTCGAGATGCATACACAGAAAAATCAGCTATTTTGAGATACGTGCACAAAAAAAGTTGGACAGTTGAATCTCGGATTTCAGGATTAATGTTCATGAATTTTGGATTTCAGTAGATCTGAATCCTAAAATCACAGCTACAGTTACTGTAGACAAGTACAACTACAGAGTATGATCGCATCATATATATTCTTGTATACAATTTAGAAGTCTGGTTTCAGCAACCTTCAAAGCAGATAAGGCGGAGAACATCAGGAAATTTTTTATCTATAGAAATTATAAAATTCTAATCAACACAAATAAAAAGAGTATCTTGATTGCAACAAATATAGTAAGACCGGAGTGGGTGATCCCGATCCATGATTTTTTTTTTTTTAATTGCACAGAGAATTTGCAAAAAAAAAATTATGGATCAGGATCACTGACTCCGATCCATAAAAAAAATTGATTTTCTGTAGCACAAAACTCTTGTATCCATAAAAAAAAATAGTTACAGATATTTTTGTGTCGTAGAAAATCAACCCATTTATGGATCGGAGTCATTGATTCCGATCCATGATTTTTTTTTTTTTGCAAATTATTTGTGAAGTTAAAAAAAATCATGGATCGGGATCACTGACTACGATCTTACTATATTTGTTACAATCAAGATACTCTTTATATTTGTGTTGATTAGAATTTTATAATTTCTATTGAAAAATTTTTCGCAGAAAATCAAATTATTTGGCATGTATAATTATCCACGTAAGAGATTAAGAGTAGAGGAAGGTACAAATACTTTTTTTTAATCATTCATATTTTCACATTTTAATTTTCTAATAATAATCCTAATATTTATATGTTACATTTTTTTTTTCATCTTTCATGTTTTCACTTTTAATTTTTAACAATAATTATAATAATAAAATCATTAAAAGTGATCTAAATTATTTGCATTACATGCACATAAAATATTATCATTTTTTTTTACTTTGAATCAGTAAGTTCTTGATACTCAACAAAATAAACTTAAAATATTGTGATCATTTACGCGTGTACAGAGAAAATTATATAGATATACTTAACGGTTTGACATTTATATTTTAAATTTTAAGTTATTATAGTTCTAAAAATAGAAACACAAAAAATAAAAACATTAAACCTTCCTCTTAAAAGTAATATACAACTCATGTTTGAGGAAATGAGTGTGAGCAGTGAGCGTAGGATAAAATTCGGTGTATTTCCTAATCAGAGCTGTCCAATTTGTATAGAAATTGTCTGGTCCGAATTTGATCAGATGCCCACTGCCCCCCGTTCCAAACGAGTGAGACATGGTATCCCATCAGTGATTTGTTGAACTGTGCATGTCAAAAAAAAGGAAGGACTGAAAATTAAGTTAGGTCAGTGTCAAGACCAACGCCCCATGACCAACTTGTCTTCGTGGTTAACAATAGGCAATAGCACAAGGACCACAGAAAAAAAAACGAATCAAGATCCAGTAATGTAACTTAATTTTTGAATTTTAAATTGGGACCGTCTGATTCGAGATGAGCGTGCGAGATGGAGCATATATTTTGAGATGTATCGTGTAATATGAAACGTCGGATTTGAATCGGATGGTCTCGATCTAAAGCCCAAAGATTATGTTACTTTAGGGGATCCGGACCCCAAAAAACCGCATTTGCTGCCATTTTAAGTTGGCGGCGTTGCTCAAGACATGGTAGTTGAAAATGGACCAAATTCAAAAGTTGAAAATTATTAGTTTTTTTTTTAAGAGATGATTGTGAGGTATATTCAATTTTTATAGTTTATTCATTCAATTATTAGAAAAATATTATTAAAATTTAGAAAATAAAATTATAAATGTGTTCTTATTTATTTAGATATGACATATATTAAATTCAAGTCAATTTAAAAATTTAGTTAGTTATTCATTATAAGCTCTTAAAAATGTACTGTTAAAATGTTTAAATTATATAATAAATGGTTAAATTATTTTTAATTAAGCCGGTACAAATTTGATACACACTATTCAAGTAATAAAAATCAAACTTACTGGTTTGATTTTTTAATATCTTTTTTTTTAGAGTTCCAATACTTCATGTCTTTTATAACGCATCATATCTCATATTTATATCTTCGTTTTTAAAGTTCAAACTGTCTAATCCGAACTACTCAACATGATATCCATACGACCATCTGCCCTAGATATGCGGTTCAGAATTATCCTTTTTTAAAACACACTATTTTACGATTAAAATTGAAAACTTTAATTAACGAAATTACTAGGACTATTTGGCAATCCTCTTTTTCATGTATTATTTGAATAATGATGTTATTCTGCGTTTCACACAAAAATTAATGTTATTCAGGAGAGTATTTTTCTAGCACTCTTAAGTTATTTTAAGAGAGAGAAAATAAAAATAGGAAATAATACAGAAGATGTACTGTTGAAGCGTTCTTTTATCTTTAGTTTCAAATACAGTTAGTACTATTTTATTTTTCAACTAACACCCATTCATCCTTCTTACGATATTATTCCGTATTTAATGTAAAAAAAAGTGTAAATATAAAACATGAAATATGATGGTTATATAATTTCAATTATTTCTAGCGTCTCATTAGGGGGTGTAAACGGAGAGGATTCGGAGAAGATAATGCTAATACCATATCGCATCTGTTTTTCAACGAGCGGATACGAATACGGATACAGATAGTAAACTGATATCAAAATTGAAAACTATATCCGTCTTAAACGGATAATCCATGGATACGGATTCAAATACGAATATGGAGCAGATAATTGTCGGATATTGAGAACCAATCCATTATCCTAATAGATTATATGAAATGAATTAAAAGCTGTTGAAAGATTAAATTTCGGATCCGGATATATACGGATATCCGCTCCGTTTATATCCTCACAAAATTATCCGTATCCGTATCCGTTTTATTTTTCTATATACTAAAATTATCCATATTCGTTTAATCTGGATACAGATAATAAGCAAATTCGGAGCGAATTATCCACGGATAATCCGAATCCGTTTACTCCCCTACGTCTCATAGATCGAAAAACAGAATAGAGAGCTAAATTAAGGCCCACCGGTCGGCCTTAGTGGGCTCCATTCCTTGATTGGAGCAGCAAGAAAAGAACTTGGGGACACTACCAAAACAAAATTAAAAAGTAGACTGAGGGACTCTGCCATCCTTGTCTAAATAGTACGATCGAAACAGACGGTTCAGATTGCCACACTATTATTATTGTTATTGTTATTGTTATTATTATTGTTGGGGGTGATTTCATGTATATCCTTCAAAAGTTATGTATTTATCGAACTACAAATGCTACATATTTTTATTCTTTTATAAAGAGTAAAATGGATTTTTGTCATAGAAAAGACAATAAATTTGATAAATTTGATAGTTTTTTAAATTTAGAAGGGTAAATATAATACTATGAACTTTGGAGGGGAAAAAAATAATTTCAAATTTTTATTAGAGATATATATATAAAATTCCTCTTTATTTTTAATTTGAGAGACAGCTCAAATTGCACATGAGCACATCATGAAGACACGTGATTCATTTACATGCTGTTCATTTAGAACTGATCCAAACCTTCTGATGAAAATTTAAAAGGTTTAGTATAAATGAAGAACAGCAAAAGCACATTTCATCTCATAAAAAGACATCGATCTACCGAGTCTTAATGCCATGTATATTAGTATACAGTATATAAACGATTTTGGTTTTGTTTGTAAGTTCTCAAGTTCTCAAGAGAGAAAAGAAGTGTCCAATTCAAACAGGTAGCAACAAAGAACACTGAGAGAAAAGAGATGAGAGGTACCACTGGTACTAATATTGTGGGTTAACTATTTTGTGAGTTTTTTTTGTTGAGAAGGTGAAATAGATTACTGTATATTGGGGTTAGATGTGAGTTAGAAATGATATACATTAGTTTAGTCAAGTTCTTTACTGAATGGGTGGGATTTGCGTTGTTGGCATATATCCGAATTAGACGAAATAGAGATATCTAGTATTGAGGAAGAATTTTTTTTTTTTAATAAACTGTTGTAAGTAAATGTTTCAGTCAATGAAACAGACAATTTTGCTTTTTTTTCAAAAAAAAAATATAATGTCATTAGTGAATTAAAAGCAACTAGATACCAGCTTTTAATGTCTTTCATTCTTAAAGCCAGTAATTAAAGAGTTATTTTGCTTCTCTCTGCCTGCTGATTTAAAAAAAAAAAAAAAAAAAAAAACTCATTGTTAATTATGATACATGACTTTGTTGACAAAGTAGATTTTCCTTTTATGTGTTTGTTGTATGGAAAGAGATCACCTGCTTCCAGTGCGGCTGACACGTGGGTCCAGACGGGTTCAAATATTTAAATATTAGTTTTAATTTTGCTGCGGGTCCACATGTCAGTGACTCAGGGGCAGAAAACTTCTATCCCCCCTGGGGCAGAAAATTCGGTTCCTTGTTGTATTTTCTATATTTTATTCACGAACAAAAAATGTAATAATGTTTTTGGTATTTGAAGACGAGGGTAATTAATGTTATCAAATCATTTTTAAAAACTGACAATGAATTATAAACTTGCAATCTTTCACTCAAATGATGATGTCTTAATCAACTGTGCTAGATACATATGGTCTCAATATTTGTAGCTGCTTCAATTTACCTCCTTGCTCCTGAATTTGTATTACTTTTGTCAAATTTACACTCTTTTCTGCAACAATTTATATTAAATTAAGTTTAACCCGATTTAAACCATCCATTCTCCCTCTCCTTGAAGGAATGTAACAATAAAAAAAGAAAGAAAATGAAGTAAACTAATTAAGTCCGAACTCCAGTACAAAATATATAATGAAGTATCCAGTGTTGTAAAATGCGGTTTTGTTCATGCATGCAGAAGGCCACTGCATACTGTATATGCGGAATTTCATGCGGACTTATATATGCGGATTTTAAGCTATATATTAATTTATTTCCACTCAAAACATGCAATATATTTCCATTAAAATCATTCAAACAATAAATTTGCATATATGCGGACCAATATGCTGACATATACGGCCCAATATGCAGTCGCATATACAAAACCGCATATTTGAGACTGCATAAATTTTTTTATGCGGAATCGGACTGCATACGCATATGCGACCGCATGAACTGCATTTAAGTACCTATGACTATTTAGTTCTTTCTATCACTCAAGAGTCAAGACTCAATAATTGTTGGTACATTAGAGGTATTTCCATTTTCCAGCACTCAAAGAGTCAAAAGACTTGTTGGTACAGTAGGTATTTCTATCACTCAAGAGTCAAAACTTGTTGGTATAGTAGGTATAAGGAATTTGAGCTGACTATACTCAAAATCAAACACTAGGTAATCAGAATGACGATGACCCAAATAATTTGAGTTAGGTTTAATACAAATATGAAATGATTTGATTTTAATTCGATACAATAATCAAATTGAAATCCTATTAGCCCTATTTGTTTGTATCCTCTACTAACAGATGTTTCTTTAATATATAGGATTCTCAATGCTAAAGAATATTTTTTAGTATCTACTTTAATTTAACTATAATGCATTATCATTGAGTTCTAATTTTTGTTGTTTATATCATTAAGCCATATTCAATACAGTTCAATGCTAATATAAAAAAAAAAAAAAAAAAAAAAAAAATCTCCCGTCACTATGTATTTTACATGGTAATAAAATAACAATTGTCTCATTAAGTGGCTCAACTCTTGTTTTATTTCTATATTATAACTTTGTACTACGTCAGTAAGATGCCTTCCAGTTCTAGCAAATTCTTTTCTTGCTATTTTTATTTTTCATCCAAACATACTCTAAATGTACACCGGTCGATTATTAATGGTATTATTAAGGATTTTTTTTTTTGAGCCACTCTCTTAGTATTGGGTGAAATATTTTGTGACCAACGAGTCTTGTTAATACTTAATACTAGATTCATTTAGTCAAATAACTCATTACAGCAAGTCGATGTCGATGTCCGTCACAGAGGATCTGGGTTCCTAGAAAGTAGCAGTGCTCTACAACCTGGATGTACTGGACCCAGTTACCCATCACGGTTGCACTTTACGACAACGCAATGTTCCCTATTCACCGCACCGGGATCGAATCATCCGCCCATTTTTTTATTTTTTTATTTCTGCCCATACGTTGGACTGTGACTATATTTTGCTGTACAATATAACTGTTACTGGTTTCGGAATATATTGGATGTGTTTAAAACAACGAATCCAAACTATTTAAATCGATATATTTTATGAACAATATGTTTACATATAAAATTTATTAATTTTTTGGTATTTCTTTTTAGATTAATTTGAATTCATTTATTTTTCAACATTTTTGATAGTTTGAGATCGACCTCTATCAAACATTAACATTAGGAATTCAAATCCAGTTAGTTATGATCGAGATCTGAACTGTTTATTTTAATTTGATACAAATTTTATTAAAGATTCCATGCATCTCAAGCAATTCCGAATTAAAATTGCTTAGCTGAATTTTTTTTTCCAATACATACGATTTCTGAAGGGATACTCCAAACATTAGTCTTGGAGTTTTCCTTGCTCTTATTAGCACTCTTTTAACCGGTAAGTAGTAAGTGTGATTGACAAATCTTTTATAATTGTCTTAATTTTGTGTTCATTTAAAGAGGATGGTTCAAATACCTCTATTTTTGTGTCTTTATCATGCTTCTATTTTTAAAAACTTTAATAACTCAAAATCTAAAACTTAAAAGTTAAAATAAAACGATTTGATATTATCTACATCATTTTATTTATGCACGTGTAAAAAATTATGACATTCCAACTTTATTTGATCGTCATCAAGAGCTTGTAAAAAAATGTACTAATGTGGATAATTTAGAGACATTGAATTTTCAACTTATTGATTCATATATAAACAAAATTGAAATGTGATAGTTTTTTTATTAGCACATAAAAAAAATAACATAGATCACATCCGACGGTTTTATTTTGACTTTTAAATTTTAGATTTTGAACTATTAATTTTAAAAAAAAAATAAAGACACAATAGAGACACAAAAAATAAAGAAAGTTGAACCCTCCTCTCATTTAAATTGGTTCGTATAATACTATTCAATGTAAATATTTAGTAAATAAACACGTCCCGTAACATCGAATTCACATCCAGTGCAATACCGAAGGTGTAATACATAAAGCAAGAGATTTGCGGCCCCCCGTGTTCGAAATCAGCCAAAGAATGCATGACACTTAGGGTGCGTTTGGATGAATCGAGAATAATGTAAGGATAGTAGCTATTTCAATTTTAAAAATAGTAGTTATATTGTTAGGATTAGTAGAACAGTGAGCTATCTCACAAAAGATAAACAAAGAATAGTGACTATTATCTAATTCAAACACATCCAAACGTAGATTAGTAGCTCAGAATAGTGCTAATCCGAAATAGTAGTTATTCTTCACCCATCCAAATGCACCCTTAATGTGTTGTCAGGTTATCTGATCTGCTCTATCGACTTTTGTGTTTCTATTGTGCTAAAATAGTTTTACACCGGAGGATCACCTCATTTGTAATTATCATCATTTTTAGTGGTGGCCCGTGTGATATAGATCGAACCAGTGCAGTAAAATTCGGTTTATTCGGCCGAATATTTCTATTCAGTTGCAATCCGAATGGAAAATCTATATTTGGTCTGAATATAAAGTTTAGAGCATATTACCGGTTTAGAGTATATAAATAGTGATAAAATACCGGTTTAAAGTAAATTAACAATGATTTACACCACATATTACCGGTTTAGAATATATTAATAGTGATAAAAATACCGGTTTAGAGTATATTAACAGTGAGTCATACCACATATTACCATATGCTTATTTATATATACAAATTTTCATTTAAAATCCGCATATATAAATCCGAATAAAAATTAGCATATGCAGCTGCATACCGTATATGTAGTATGCGGTGGCCTTTCGCATACTGAATGAGAATCGAATTTCAAAACACTGGATCGAACACCTGAATTTTGCTAGGTTGTGTGTGTCGGCTGGTCACATTAGAACAGGAGAATAATAGTCGTATTTTTATAAGTGAGCCCCTGTGAATTTCTTAATTGCAAATTCTGTTCAGCAGATAATTATTTTTTTCCCTTGAATGAAAATATATTATATATCTTTCTTTCCAAATTTCAAATTAAGGTTATTTTATTTTAATTCTTATAAGATACTTTTTTTTTATAAATATTATATACAGGGCGGAAAGAAAGTGTTGCAGAAAGAAGGCTAAATTCTCCTAAGAATTGAAATATTTTATTTTATCCTTTAATTTTTTATTTTTTTATAAATTATTACTATTAGCCTCCCTTTTAAAAAAAATTACATGAAATTTATTCATCAAATCTCTTCAATCTAATTTTTTTTTTTTTTGGTCCCCTGCCCACATAATCTTTGCATGCTATCAAACTAACATTCAACGAATTAAACTACAATGTTAATTAAATTATGTTACATACTCTTGTCAATAAAGAATGTGATAAGTGATAACACAATAAACTAAAAATTAAGCCGAATATAAGTCGTCAACTGATCAACTCTAATAGTACATGTACTAGATGCACACTTGGCATGTATCGTAACCTCACAACAAAGAATAGTGACCAAATGAAAATGATCCGTGAGGAGATCCAAACACATTAATTTTTTAGATTTGGACAAATATTCACATGATGCATTCATGCAAATATTTTGGACCACCCTACCTAAAAAATATAGGCATATGCAAACTCCAAGATTTTTATTATTTTTCTAATAGAATGGGACCCACTACTCAGGAACTGATTGGATTGGGGAAATCTTTTGAGGAACCTAGCTTGTCAAGAATTCGTATCCTCTGCATTAATAACTCAAAAGAGCATTTTTTTAGTTAATAAATCTCAACTATCTGATTTGTCTCAAGATTCATGCGAACTAGATTTGCACTAATATTGAAAGGCGTCCTATATCATAAGCAAAAGCCAGATTGACTTCGTTTAAACTCAAAAGGGAATCTTTTGAGTTAATGCAGAGGATACGCGTTCGCTTGTCAATTGAAAGTTAAGTAATTAAATGTACACGGGTAATTTATTCAATTAGCTGATTCAAACTGTTAAATATAATATCTATATGAAATATACACTTGAAGATCAAATTTTACATTTTTTATTACTTTTTCCGATAGATAGAAAATCACTTATTAATATGTCGATCCGGAACATGCAAATTGTTAAGAAAACTAAATTATAAATTCGATGTAAAATGAGGTTGTAAGTGCATATGTGAAAACTATATATGCACTGTCCAATGAATAAATTAAATGATCGCAAAGGAAATTAATGTGCCGACGAATGCATGCAACCAATGAGGATTATTAATGCTTGTGATATGATAAGGTGCATGCATGCATATTGTTTGCTCATGCACCTTCATTCTTGCTATTGCAAATCAATCCAAAATCAACTGACTAATTTGTTCCCTAGACTAGCAAACTTATCTGTTTCTGTAATATATTCAGCATCATTTGAGTAAAAAAATAATTATGTAGATAAGTCATGCACATGTAATATATATCACAACATGTGGACAAGAAAATAGCACAGGGGGGATTCTTTTCTGTTACTCTCATCTCAACCAGTTAAAAAAATTAAATTGTAAATGGTGGATTTATAGTTGGTCAAAAATTAATGGTTAAATTTTATTGGAGGTCACTAAATTTTATCATTTGTTACGAATTAGTAACTCAAGTTTTATTCGTCCTTCAATAGCTACTGAATTTTTAATTTGTTTCAATCAAGTTACCCGATAACTTTTTTCATCAAATTTTTTAATAAAATATATCTTTTTCTTTAGTATTTTAGACGGAATAAGTACATTCCGTTAAAATTTAGATGGAATGAGCACCTGTGGACACCGTGCCATCAACTGTCGTACACCGAGCGCTGATCCTAATCTGGTTGTCCCTAATCCGGCTGTGGCTCATTGGGAATGGAACGGCCTACCCGCAGCCGTGACGACGACCAATGATGCAACAAAAGCACCAGCCCGTACATCTGCTTGGCCCTGATCTGCATTTTTGAGATTATTACCGTTATATTTTGGACGGAATGAGAATATTCTATTAATATTTTGATGAAAAAATTATAAGGTGACTTGATTGAAAAATATATTAATTAACGGATAAAACATTTTTCAAATGGTACCAAATTAATGTGCTGTCTATCTAAATCGTAGAAATGTATTTATAATTTTAATTTTTGATGCTGGTAACCGTTGAGTAATTAAGATCTGAATGTTGTCAAATAAAGTTGGTTTTCTATATATTCCGTTTCAAAAATAGAACTAAACCAGAATGTCATGTATGATAATAATTCTTGACTTTTAACGTAGATGAAGAAAATTTGTTATTTCTTGCTTAATAAAATTTCTTCTTTTGTAAATTAGAGGGGGTTTCATTTATATCCCTAAAAAAAAATTGGACTACGTCTTTTCTGTATAAAATCTATAATTTCATATTTACCCTTAAATTTAAATAACTCTCAAATATACCCAATTTATTAGCTTTTCTATTAAAACTCATTTTAAATTTATAAAGATCCCTTTTTAGTTTTTACCCTTGATAAAAAACGAGAATGAACAATTGTGTCAAGTGTAATCATTCATAAGGTTCATATATTTAGTTACATGTTATGATTTTTTTAGTGATAATGAGTTTGAGTAACAAGCTGTCAAATATGGAAGAATTCCAAGCCTTGTAGATATATAACCGGCTAACTTAACAGTTAATTTTTTAGTGATAATTTATTATATGGATTATCATGCCGTACAAACTTAACAGTTAATTGCAAAATGCCAAACTTTT
The DNA here is from genome assembly GCA_964058825.1 of Carex arenaria. Classification (NCBI taxonomy): domain Eukaryota; kingdom Viridiplantae; phylum Streptophyta; class Magnoliopsida; order Poales; family Cyperaceae; genus Carex; species Carex arenaria. The sequence continues at coordinate 363,654 of CAXKVW010000490.1, read as the reverse complement.
TAATGCAATAAATGCAGGAGAGTATTTAATTATCATGAGAGGGGGTTTCAAAAAATTCGGATCAATCTGGTACCGCATCTGCAATTACTAAATTCTAACTGTTTTTTAACTGCGACACAAATCTTAAAACATTTCTTTGTGTTTAAATAAGCACTGAATTTTAATCCCATAGCTGGAAATTCACCACGTTATATTGTACTCAGTCCGGTACCTATTAAAATACCTTTATTTTTTATGTCTTCATCATTACTACCGATTTTTAATTTTCTTATAACAAAACTTTTAAAGGTATTTTAATGACATTAACAAATATCACCTGACATTGGAAAATTGGAAAATTTCCTGACATTAACAAATCCTGTTATGGGTCGGACCAAGTGACCCATGTTGAGGTCACAGCCAGATTTTGTCAGTGGGCCTGCCTCCTAATACTGTAATAGGTATAGCACGGTTCCTGCTATGATCTGAGAAAGAAACTTTGAGAACCTCCCCCCTTCCCCCACCGACCCCCCCACACACACACACACGGCCCACCACCTCAGAATAAGATAAGCATGTCTCGTCAGTGGCATCACATTATTATTCAATCGCCTCTGTTATTACTATTTTACTAGGCATTTTTTTTAGTGGTTAAAGGCAACACAGAATTAGAGTGGGAAAAATGGCATGACGGAGCCGGTTTTTTCACGGAACGGTACGGTTAAAGCACGGAAATGGCACGGCACGTGTGACTTTTCTGTGACGTAACTCGCGTGTCGCGTGCTGTGGCTATCTGTTGAAAATTTTACACGCCATGGCATGTCACGCTAAAAATCCGGTCACAGCATGGCACGACACGTGGTCACGTGTAATTAGGACCGTTAAGTCTTGATCAAATAGTGAATCTTGAATAAGCTAATCTAAATTATGAAAAAATAGTTAAATGTGAGAAACGTGACTAGTTACGTTTGGACACGGTACGTGAGTCACGGCATGACTCTCGTGTCGTGACCACCCCTTCACATTTTAGTTACGGCACGATACGAGACTAAAATCACAGTGTGTTAATCACGACACGACACATTTTTTCCACTCTACACAGGATGCCATAAGGTGGTAATTTTTAGTTTTACTTTCCAGCTTCGCGTTGGACAAGTAAAAAAAAAAAAAAATAGATACTAAATTAATTTAAGTAGATGTACATATGAAGAAGTATAAAATAAATAGATCAAATTTATCCTTGTTTACTACATCAACAAGTGAATTAATAAAAATAAGAAGTTTAAAAAACTAGAGATTTTTTTCATTTTAAAACACTTATTAAGATACTTAAATTTATTTCACCTTAAAATGTACTACAAAATAATTTAATTTGATACTTCGGCACTAATTGGATAATAAATATGCATAACTTGATCAAAATAAAAATTATTAAAGTAAAAATTGAATTAACTTACATAATAAATATTTTTCAGAAAATATAACGCAAGATATAATCAGCTACGGAATGCATATAAGAATCTGCAGTAATAACTTCTTTCAGTGAAATTGGATTGTTTAGATTTTTTTATTGGAACTTTGGAGCATGTCTTTATGAATGGCAGCCGGTGGCAACGGCCTTAATTTTATCCAAATATATATATATATATATATATATATATATATATATATATAGTAGAACTAGGGTGCTCCTAAGTTCACCCAACCTCTTGTGAACTTGACTCTAAAATATATCGAATCGACTTTAAACGATGAATCCAAACCGTTGAAATCTTTTTACCTAATGATTGATGCGTCTACATGTCAAAATTTTAAAGTTTCGAATTAATTTAATATAGAGTCAAGTGGTCAAAGGAGTCCAAAAAATAAATGCATTAAAATTAATTTATAAACCTTAAACTTTTGACCACTTGACTCTATATTAAATTAATTCGAAACTTTAAAATTTTCACATGTAGACGCATCACTCATTAGGTAGAAGGGTTTCAACAGTTTGGATTCATTGTTTAAAGTCGATTCGATATATTTTAGAGTCAAGTTCACAAGAGGTTTAGTGAACTTAGGAGCACCCTAGTTCTACTATATATATATATATATATATATATATATATATATATATGACGTTAATTATAGGGTCATTATCCTTTGGCCAGTAAAATCAATAGATCGATTCATATATCTTGTATTAAAATTCTTTGGATCTGTGTAGTTTTTACAATTTTTTTATAAACCATAATTAAAAAAAAATTATGAAACCAAAATGATTACTTTTTACAAAAACCATAAGAACTGAAATGCCATTTCGGTCCGTCATTTTTTTTTTTGAGACTGAAAGGACATTTCGGCCCGATTTGGTTTCGCAGCTTTTCATACCAGTGTTTCACAGCTTTTCAATGGGACCGAAATGTCATTTCAGTCACACAGAAAGATAGCGGACCACAATAGCATTTCAGTTCTTATGAATTTTGTAAAAAAAAATAATCATATTGGTTTCATAAAATAATTTTTTTAAATTTTTATAAAAAAAATTCAATTTTTTACTGCAAATTTAATTGGACGGATTGATTATCCTATAATAGGCGAAGCAACAAGAATCTTTTATATATATTAGACAGATCCCCTGAACAGTGAACATGTAGATGTAATTGAGATGTATATAGACATATGATGTGGTAAATTATAAAAATCGGTAGGACCCATTGAACTATATACCATTCATTAATCGAGAATAAAAACAACAATCTTGTTTTTGACAATTTTTAACTTTCTAAAAATAAAAAAAATGGATAATTCCGAACACAAACCCCCCTGCATCCGATAGTTCGGATTATTAAATGAAGTCGGTGTGGTAGTTTCCGGATCTAGGGGTGCAAACGGATCGGATAACATCTGACCGTATCTGAAAATTTGATACGAATATTCGATATCCGAATATCCGAATATCCGTGTGGATACGGATACGGATATAGTTTTGAATTTTAATTATCCGTATCCGAATAGTAGATATATACCATATAGTTTAATGTATTTTAAGAAAATATTTATGTATATATTTACGGATATCTGATCCGTATCCGCACGTATCCGTCTAATATTCGATTTGTATTTGTATCCGAAAAATAAAAGCGGATATGGATATGGTTTTACCACTATCCGATCCGATCCGTATCCGATCTGTTTGCACCCCTATTTCCTGGTACGTGTCAGGTGCCTATTCGGGGGAAGGGGGGCAGTATTATTTTTTCTTTGAGATTCGCGCACAACGTATTTGAACGATTGAGATATTCCAAAAATTAACGCAAAGTTTGAGATATCTCAGAGGATGCGAATTCGTAGTTTCCGAATTCCGGGCTCTGAATAGCTAAGCAGTGAGCGTAGTACAATAGACTGAAGACGGGCCCATTAAAAATGTAAATAAATAAATGAGGCCCGTTAGACAAGTATTTCTTGGATCGAAGTATCAAACAAACGAGAATAAGAAACAAGATGATCTTTTGACTTGAAATTTGCATGGTTTCGATTAAATTTATCTCCATGTGAAATCGGATTGTTTAGATTTTTGATTAAAATTGTGAAGCATCTGTCTCTCTCTATGAATGGCAACAATCTTTTTTGAAAAAAAGAGAGGAAAATAACATTATCCATCCTGTGGCCAGTAAAATCAATAGATCGATTCATACATCCTGTATTAAAATTCTTTGGATTTGTGGGGTCTTTTCTGCAAACTTAACAGGACGGATATTGATCATCCTATAATAGGCGAAGCAACAATAATCTTTTACATATTTTTAGAAAGGTCCCTGCATGGTGAACATGTAGATGTAATTGAGATAATGTATACAGACAAAGGGTCACAGGTTCTTGAACTTTAGTACAATACAGTTAATCAATCATTAATATATTCAAAAAAAGAACAAAGAGAATAATTTATTTATAAAAAATATTGCAAGATAATAGAGGGAATGAGAAAGATTACTATGAAATTTTGAAACATAGAAAGATAATTTTTTTTTTCTGGTCCAACTACTTAATAAGGCCATATAAGATTTCATTTTCAATCCTTGAATAAAATTGTATGGAAATGAGATCTTATGATCTCCATCATGCATGTTGTAGATTTGCAATGCTGAAATTGAATTAATGATTTGATCCGGACGTCCTGTCCCATTAGATATTTATAGGGATCAAATTAATAGTTCAGTTCCAATAATTTTAGTAAGTTGTAGCATTTTTTTCACACCCAAAAATTGAAAATTTATGAGACCAAACTATTGATTAAGTACCAATAAACTGACTTTTTTTTCACTTTCTCTCTTCCACTTAGTTCCTCTCCAGAGAGAGGCCAATGTAATTGAACTATAATTGCTTTTTCGACACAAAAGACCGACGAAGTCCCCATTAAAAATATAAATAAATCAATGTGGCCCATTAGACAAGTATTTCTTAGATCGAACAAACGAGGATAAACAAGCAAAAAAAAAAAAACCGAGGATAAGAAACAAGATGGCTTCAGTTTAATTTATCTCATCGAACTGCCCATTGATCATGGTTATCTAGAAATTAAATCTGCTGCGATTCTTAAGGGATCACAGGACTCTGCTTTTTCATATCCAACTCTTAATATTTTTTGAGATTCGTGTATGAAAATCAATTTCCTTAAAGATTTGTGCGTTCCAAAAAAATAAAGATCGGATATAGAAAAACAGTTATCTGCTATCCTCATCGTCGGCTACTTCCCTATAAATTGCAAACTATATTATTATTACTTTCAACAAAGAGAGCTTATGCGCCTATGGGCTTGTGTGCCGAGAAAAAGAAAAAAAAAAACATAGAGAGCTTATATACCGATACAATCGTTGTTACTAAGCCAAAATTTTTTGTAGCTGAAGTCTTAAGACAAATAAGATGAATAATAGAGCTAAATTTGTAAAATACATAATGTAACTTAAATGTTGTCCTAAGTCTTCAATCAGATAATTAGTTGCAAAATGAGGTTAATAAAACCAAATCTAAATCCAATAATTGAACTGAAAAAAATGTAAAAGCATTGTAGCAAATAAGCTAAATTCGACGATGCACTGGTGGAGCTCCGGTGAACTCCAATGGAGGTCCGAAAACTTCCCATGATGCTTTGGTAGACAGGGACGGAACTAGAAAATTTGAATAGAGGGGGCTAATTTATAAAATGCATAATATATGAAAAAGGAAAAAAAAAATATAATTAGTGAGAATTGAATCCATGACCTTACAAACAAATAATAAAGCTCTTATCACTAGACCACAAACATACATTTGCCATTTTATGAGGGAGACTAGCCTATATAAAAACTTAAAAAAAATTAATTAAATTAGCACCCTTTGACATACATGTAGATCCGCTCCTGCTGGTAGAAATATTAGACAAAAAAAGTAAAACACACAAGCTAAGTCCAATAAAGAGAATGATAAAGTAAGACAATTAAGTTGAATGGTATGGAAAATAAAAGCAAAAAGAAAATGACATCCTTCTGCTGGAGGACACAACTAAAGATCAATATCTCAAAAAAGAAATAAGCTAAATAATATAGCCAATAAGCTAATACAAAGAGCAATAAACTTAATAGAGCAAAACTAGGGTGTGATGTGCTCACCAAGAGAGGTTGGTAAGCACACCTCCAAAAGACTATCGAATTGATCTCAAACTACGAATCCAAACAGTTGAAATTCATGTACTTTGTGAGTGATACATGTACATGCAAAATTTTTAAAGTTCCGAATTCATTTAGCATATGGTCAAGTGGTCAAAACAATGAACATTTTATAAGTTATTTTTTAATTTGTTTTGTGTATTAATTTTTTATAATTTTTTTTTACTGCTCGACCATGTACTAAATGAATTTGAAACTTTAAAATTTTTGCATGTACATGCATCACTCATAAAGTACATCAATTTCAATGGTTTGGATTCGTAGTTCAAAGCCAATCCGATATACTTTTGAAGGTGTGTTCATCAACCCTTCTTAATGCTAGGGTGTGATGATAATAAGAGTAATAAGTTAAAATAATAAAGCACACAACTAAAAAATCTGCTGAGGACTCATTGAGAGCTCATCAGACCACTGTTAATTAATTAGAAGTTCCCTGGAGAACCATTTTCACAAGTACATAATGTTAACCAGTAAAAACAAAATATACTAATTAATTTATTTAATAATTACAATGATGACAACAACAATAATTAACGAAGGAAGATTTGGGCGATTAGGTCAGTCACAATCGGAGCGCAGTGGTGAGTAGATCCGGTTGTCGTTGGAGCGCGCCGACGATCGAAGAAGCGGTTCCGATAGTGGATCGAGAGGGAAGTAATTAGTGCCAAGCGGAACGATTGGAGCCGAGAATGCGGTAATATCGGAGCTCGAAGTGTAGATTTTTCATCTTGATTGGAGAGCGACGGTGACTAGATCCGATCATTGTCGGAGCGCGGCGGCGATCGAAGAAGCGGATCCGGTCATAAAGCGAGATTGAAAATAAATTTTAAAATTGAGTATAAATGTAAATATTTATTTTTATATTATATGAGGTGATAGAACTTAGGATTTTGTGACTTTTTCGTATCAATATATTTGTTAGTGGTAATTTTAACCACTAACCATTAAAAAAAAACAATAATTAACATTTATCTTCAACAAAAACATGTCAGCTAGGATCTACACATTCACTCAAATGTTATTCTATGCACAGCCTTCTACTTTGTGGAGTAGAATTTCATGCAACATAAACGGCGTACTTTATCTGAATAAATTTTTGTACCTTCGTTTTATATTTTTGGGTGAGACGACGAGTTTTCGTTTGAGTAGTTTCGATAGGATCAGTAATGGTCAAAACGCACATATTTGCGTTCATATGCAAAATCAGAGAATATGTCATATGCTGGAATTGAGAGTAGTTCCGATGCCCATCGGACCTACCTTTTTCGATGGGTGAAATGACCATCATATCTGCATCAAGATTCGTGTGAAGTCATTAAAATTCGTGTAAGTGTTTTCAGTTTCTGTGCGCACAAATCTCAATGATAATCGTACGGTGTTAGAGCTAATTGAACCTAAAAGTAGGTCCGATGCCCATCGGACCTACTCCTATCTCCATATGCTGATATATGCGCCAGGAAATTTATATGCCAGATCCCTGCATGGTTCTCAGAATAGGATACCATTTAATTAAGATAAATAAGAAATAAAAAAGCCTGAAGTCTCCAGTAATGAGTAATCTAATCTAGGTTTGATGCAATAATTACTGCCCCGTACTTCAAAATATGTTATAATTTTACTGATCCTCTCTCGTGCCGATCATGCCAATGCCTGAATGTTTTATTTTATTTTATGTTTTTTTTGTATCTGGTCATTCCATACTCTAGGGAAAATTGAGAGAATTGGAAAATCTTTTAATGGAACTTAGCACCTCATTGACGCCAAGTTTCTATTAAACTACACTCCAGGTCTCTTTTACCACTGGACTCATCCAGTACTTGATAAATAGAGACAGAAGCAACTGGAGATGTTAGGATTATGGTTGTAACTTGTAACAACATAACATATATAATTAGAACTATAGTTAGAGGTCTTCTCGCCCTCTTCATGCTCTCCCTCCGCCTTCCCTTGCTCCGACACCTCCGATGTTGACACCCTCTTCGTTCTCTCCCTTCTCGACTCCATCGGTTGTTGCCGTCACAAGATCTACTTTCATTCTCTAACCGCAACCGCCACCGGTTAGACTCTGTGCTGGCTCAAGTTACTGATTGTCGATTGCCTTAGGGTCTGTTCGGCCGACGGAGGGGAAAGAGAATGGAAATGGGATTGCAAAATTTTTGAACTGATTTTTACTGTGCTCGTGGGAAAAAACAAGTTCAGTCTGAATATTTTTTATTTTTTTTTTATTATAGGGAGGAATGGATGTCACTTAAACAAAGATTTTTGCACTTTACTTTGTCTCCTGATTTAGAGGATAGGTTAATTTGGAGATGGGCTACTGATGCTCGTTTCACAGTACACTCTTTTTACAAATAGTTGGAATATGGGGGTATACCTAACATTGATTACAAAATTCTGTGGAAATCACATATACCATTAAAAATCAAAATATTCATGTGGTTAGTACATAGAAATAAGATTCTGACTAAGCAGAATCTGCATGATAAGGGGTGGCAGGGGGACTTATCTTGTGTTTTCTGTGACCACACATAAACTATAGATGATCTTTTTGTTAATTGTTCTTTTATTAGAGCAATCTGGGATTGGATTGCACAGTATAATAACTTTTGTTTTGAGGGAGTATGTTTAGATGATTTATGGATTATAGATGCTGTAATCCCTTTAAAAGATAAGTTATTAGTAGAATTATTAAGAGGGGGCGGTTTTATGGTGTATTTGGCTTGAAAGAAATAGAGTTTGTTTTAACAATTCTAAACCTCTCTCACTCAAAGCTGTAGGGACAAAAATTATATCATTAGCTAACTTTTGGTGTAAAGCAAAAGCTAATTATTCTTTACTTAAACTTAGTTTAATTTTATCTTGTGATGTTAAGGACCTTCCAGACCTACTTCAGGAAGAACAGAACAGCAGTACCGACACGGCCTAGGCATTGGCCCTGTTACTGTCCATAGCACAGGAGTCCAGCAATACCCCCAGTCCGGATTCTGGTGCTGGACACCCAATGTCTGGAGAAGGAATGATTGAAGATGATCCAATTAACTGGGATGATTTAGAATAGTTTGCTAGTTCATATTAATATACTTTTGGTTTAGATCTTATGTTTGTTAAGAGGTATTTTTTTTTTCTGTTCTCGTATGTTTCTGTTTTTAGGTTTTTCCTTTAGCAGTATTTTGCTTTTTGATGTAAGTCTGTATAAAAGTTTTGGTATCTATTTTGGGTACTTGACTTTTAACTCTTGGTTTCAATATGAAATCGGTGGATTATCCACTACTTTAAAAAAAAAAAAAAAAAAATCGGGATATTAAGAAATAAATCGAAGTATTTAAAGCAATTAATTAAGAAATAAACCAAAATATTAAGAAATAAACCGGAGTGGTCCGGACCAAATTCATAATATATAAAAGTTCGGTCTATTCGGTTTTTTCGGTTTTGAAAATTTCAAACCGAACCGAACCGAAGTTATAATTCAGTTTTAAAAAACAAACCCAACCGAACTATTAAACAAAAAAAACCGAACTGTTTGAACCAATTTAATTTGATTCGGTCCAAAACCAATTAAACCGGACCCAATGAACTCCCCTAACAGTAACACACCGAATAGGCCCTTACAATATACCTGATGCACAAGTACACCCACTCATCGCGTTACTAAGGCCCTTTTTGTTTAATTCCCTAATAAGGGCTAATATTTGGGCTTTCAAGGCCGTATAGTTGACAATTGACACGAATGTTCGGCTCGTTTTATTTTACTAAAATAAAAATGAGTTTAAGGCAATAGAACAACAATTTTGAAAACTATCTTGTCATTCGTCAAACATCTACACTATAAGCTTATAATTTAATTCCTTTGGGGCAGTTTGTCATGTGATGGAAAAAGGAAAAAAAAAAATTACAACTATTTGTCAACTACATAGCATGACCACAACCACCATGTATAGAAATGTATACTTCCATGTAGTTGTTGGTAGCCTAACAACATGGCATATCTTACTCGAGTATGAAACCTAAGAATTTTTCTATTTCTTTGTTATATGATTTATACCATTTTTCCTTCCACGATTCACATTATGAAAATTCTAAAGTACATAAAACATGCAAACTAAAAGGGGGATATTTTTACTTGACCTGACCAAAACAAAAAGGTGTTGGACTTGTCCATGTCTATTTTTTAATGTCATAATTGTCGTTATGGTACAACTGCATTCACTATGAAAACTGTCTGAATCAATTTAATACATCTTATTATGATGTATTATTTTTTTACGAATCTGACAGCTCAAGTATGTATATAATTATGATACGGTTATAATTGTGATATTATAATAGGACTATAGGAATATGACTTCTACTGCAAGTAAAAATAAAAAAAAACAACTCAAGTATGATATCATTTATTAAAAGAATAACAAATCCCGCCTTAAAAGAACAAAATTGAGTTGATTGTTGGTTGAAATTTCTAGCATGGAAATAAAATGGTGAATCATTTTTGAATTACTTGAATAATAATCCACCATCGGATCAATCCGGTGGTTTGGATCAATATCAATTAGATTGATAAAATCAGCATGAAGCATATGAATTACAATTCATCCACGCAATAGAACAATTTTTTTTAGTGACAAAAGAACACGGTTTCTATGTGAAAGATCATGGTTCAAAATTCATATATAGAAAATTCTTTGTTGTAATAATAAGAGTATTAAATAATTGAGTAATTATTTCTTTCTCTCTTATCTCCTGTTCGTTCCCTATCTAACTATCTTCCTATAACTAACTCATTTGCCATCAAAGTCAAAGACTTAACTGTTTCTAAAAAAAGAAAAAATAATTCCAACAGTTTTCTCTTCCAACGGATCCCTCCACCTCCGTCTACTATTTTTCCACCCCGACTCCACCTCGATATGTTTGAATCTGTATACTCCCAGGTACTTGATGTTAGAAATCTGCTATTGGAAACTGCAATTGGCTCATTTACTTTTAACGTTATGCAGTTTCTAATCTTAATGTGACCCGATTAATTAAGTCATAAATAGATCGTTCTATAATTAGAGCATTAGATCTGTGATTAATCTTATGCGTTGAATTGGTATATGATGGACGTACCAGATTTAGAGTTAAATGTTATATAAAGGATTGGGTCCTCTCTCTCCCTGTCAAGAGTCGCATTCTTCTCCATCAAGAAACGCATAAAGAAATAGGGTTAGAGAGAGAAACCGAATTCTGAGAAGAAGAGTAACCGTCAGGAGTCAGAAGAAAGAAGATGGCAGCCATTACATCTTCCGCTGTTAATCAAGGTATGTCATCTTAAACAATAGATCATATTAAGCTGTGTTTGTGAAATATTCGGTATTGGTGATCTTTGGGCTATTAATTGAATTGTTTATAATTAATCATGAAAGATTTCAAAAGAAAGAGAATTTAACACTTGACTCAAAATAATGATTAAATCTGATCTGTTGAAACAAGTGAACGATTAGGATTTAAATTTGGGGACCGTCTCACCTATCCATTCTCTTTTCCAACTCTTATTTCTCACTGGAGTTGCCACTAGTGTTTCTCTTTTCCAAGTCTTGTTTCTCGCTAGAGTTACTAAACAATCAACTCTTGTTTCACTCATGTACCTTCTTCAAACTCGCTTATATATATAGAAATCTGGGCTATGGTGCTTCATAGAGTAAAACAAGTTTTTATTCCATGGTACTATATCTTCATTTCTAAAATTCAAATAGCCAATCCGAACCTCTCAACATATTCTCCATATTGAAAAATGTGCTCGGAGACCAAATTTTATATTTTTTAGAATTTTTTTACTAATTATTAAGCCACTTTGAAAATCGCTAGTCCAATGGTTTAGTAATTTTTACTGTTTTTTTACTGTTTTTTACCGTTCACAGTGGATCAACAATTTTCAAAGTAGCTTAATAAATAGTAAAGAAATTCCAAAAAAAAAATATAAAATTTGGTCTCCAAGCACATTTCAATATGAAGAACATGTTGAGCAGTTCGGATTGGCTATTTGAAATTTGAAAATGAAGATATAGCGTGGAGTACAAACGTATTTTACTCCACGTCTCACCATAGTCGGACTCTCTCTCTCTCTCTCTCTATAGAGAGAGAGAGATATTAACAAACTCTGTTGACTTTATATTTAGAGAAGATGTGATTTCTTGTGCAAATATGGTTTTACCGAGCATTCTAATCATGGCACCAACACCTCTGTGTGACTCTTGAAATAAATTGATGACACCGACATAAATCTTCTTTTATGTTCTTTTTTTCGTAGGAACAAAACTATGGTTTTCAGGTTGATGACAAAGGAGTGATGAATAGTTCAAATCGGAGAGAGTATGCAGAGGGTGAAATATATAGGATGACGCGAGCAAACATTAGCAGGCAGCATCGTTCCAACAAGGAGAAAGAGAGGAGATAGATATTTTTTTAGAAATACTTGATATCTTAGATATGAATATTTGCATTACGAGGTGTGAATACTTGTTTGACGATGTATTACTTGCACGACGATGTATTAATACTTACGCGATGGATAACCCGAAAGTATGTGAAATGGATCTTATTTGAAAAAGAAAATTGCTTAGAAGACATTCGTAGTTTTAGATTCGCAAAATTTTCATAGATCATTAGAAATATTAGCGAGATTGAATGGAGAAAAAAATCACCTCTAAAAACGTGTAAAATGAGTGTGTGATGATATTTTCAGTTTTTTTTTTAAAATTGATATCTTAAATATGAAGACTTGATATATTATATATTAACACTTGCGTGTATAATTATTCATATTTGCACGCGTCAGTTGTAAAATCTATCAAACATTAGGTGATTGCCACTGACTATCCCAAATAGTTTTTTTTATGGTCAGTGGCAAATTGCCAACCGACAGATATATTGATAAACAAAATATTTACAGAGATTTTTTAAATAGTTAGTGGTCCCTTAAGTAATTAATGATCGGAAGATAAATAGAAGAAATGAACTAGAGAATAATTAGATGCTCCCTAAATAATTAATAATTAAGTGGCTTGACATGAAACTTTACTTAAAAAATAAAAGAATTTTTTAAACATAGCTGTAAAACATCGATGCAATGTATTGTAATAACGCACTTGGTAAGTGCGTTGTAACGCTTCAGGGGCCAGAGGCGTCTCTCTGCTTGATCCTCTAGATGCTTTGGCAAAAGTATGCAAATATGTTCGTTCATGAAAAAAAGTATTTTAATTTAAAACTACGCTTTCATCTGGTATGGTTATTCACGATCGTTTTCTTATCAGCACAGTAATATCTTATGTTTAGTTTGCCTTCTTTTCCTTTAATTATTGTCCGCTACTTCAAAAAAGTAACTCTCTTTTAACATCGTTCTTTTTTAAATCATGTGAGTGATTGGCTTTATGATTACTTTGTATGATCCTTAAAAGTTCTCGACTTTATATTATGTTATTTGTGTAACGGTGTAAGAGGATAGTTTGATTTGAGGAATTTTTTTTTTTTTTTTCTTGTTCGATAAAGATTCATCTGGCTTTTTTAAAATTATTATTTATTGAAAGGAAGAGATGTTGGCATCTGTACTTTCTAGTTACAACCATAACAATCGATAAACTAATTATTTAAATAGAAAATAAAATTATGAACATGTTTTTCATAGTAAAAAAATTGTATATCAAATTTGGTGCATTTTAGAAATTGTTTAGTTTTTACAAGTTCTCAACTTTATTTCCATTTTTATATTAATCATGCAAATGTTCTGATCCACCAACATACTTGATTAAAAGATAAATTAAAAAAGTTGTTTTCGTTTTGCGTTTATCACCCAGACAGATATTACGTATTGAATATCAGTACTATATGTTGATTAAAAGATAAATTAAAAAAGTTGTTTTCGTTTTGCGTTTATCACCCAGACAGATATTACGTATTGAATATCAGTACTCCGATGAAATATCTGATTCTATGCAAACTTTTTTTATTGGTATAATTAGGGGTGTTCATCGGTTCGGTTCGGTTGAAACCGAAATAAAATAGACAAACCAAAGTTTTATTCCGGTTTTAAAAATAAAACCGAACCGAACCGTTTTAGACTATCAACCGAACTGAACCGAACCGAAGTTTTATTTCGGTCAGTTCGGTTTGTTCGGTTCAAACCGAAGTATATCAAATTATTTTATTTAAAACAATTTAGCCTGTTAACCAGCCAACGAACGAGTTCAATCTCGCCTAAAAGTCCAAATGAGCAAAAAAAACACAAGTCACAGATCAAGAACAGAGTCAATCTCGCCTTAAAAAAAAGATAAATTTTATTTTTTTCCTTTCAATAAAAACAAAACCTAAAAATCAAATAATACGAGACAAACCTCAAATAAAAAGAAACAATCACAGCCAAGCAATTTTGCCGACCTTCCCTCTTCAACAATAATGACCATGGTTTAAAGGAAAGACAAGGTGAGGTGTCAAGTTTAAACCAAACGTAAAATTAGAGTAAATTACAAAGAGAACAAATAGTGATGAAATAAAAAATAAAAATCAAAGAGATCCTACTCGATTAACAGCTCAGACGAACAAAATAATTCTCCCGACACCTATTCTCACTTGCATCGCCTTTTAGAATCCGGCTCTCCAAGAAAACCCTAGATCCTTTCTTGGGAGAGAGATGGAGCAGAGAAACCTAGAACTAAAAGCAAGGGAGGGCAGTCAGAGTTTTCAGAGAGGAAAGGCGGCAGAGAAAGGAGTAGAGGCGATCGGAACGAAGACAAGAAAAAATGGGATAAAGAAAAAAGAATGAGAGACGATGAGATGACCTAGGTTCAGGGAATGGTTCACAGTTTCAAATTATTTAATATTTTTTCTCCGCTCAACTTAGACCTCGACTTCAAATCCTTAAAGTTCGGTCGGTTCAGTATCTTCGGTTTTTTAAATTTTTAAACCGAACCGAACCAAACATTTGAATCGGTTTTAAAAAATAAACCGAACCGATCCATTAAACCGAAATAACCGAACCGTTTAGTCCAAACTCTCTCGGTTCGGTTTAAAACCGATTAAACCGGACCCGATGAGCACCCCTAGGTATAATCTTTCTTATTGGCATAATACTTCTAATCAGTCATGATTTATTTCTATTTTTAAATGTCATTTAAGTCATTTTTGAATTGACTGATAATTGATTTGTCAATCTTCATTTATTTCTATTAATTTATATCATTTCAAGAATGTTATTTTTCATTTAATATGTCATTTTGTTTGAAATTTTTGTTATGTAATATGTCAAAAAAATAAAAAAAAAATAATTTAATATATTTAAGGAATGTTATTTACGTGTAGATGTCATTTAATATGTTATATTTAAAAATATTATTTTTTATTGAATCTATTTTTTTTTCCAAGAAATATGTCAAGAGATTATAATATGTTTCATTGTTTTCGTTTAATATACGGGCACGATACTATTATGTTGCTATTTTTGTAAGAGTGTAGTTTGATTTGGGAATTTTTTTTTTTTGCTTGTTCGAGAAAGATTTGTCCGGTTTTTCCAAATTTATAATTATTTATAGAAGGGAAGAGATATGATGACAACTGTATTTTATTATTATAACTAGAAGGGAAGAAAATATTTGTCCGGCTTTCCACTCAAAATCTTCATTTCATTTTATTTACAACCATAACAATTTATAAAATAATTATTAGAAATAAAAATTAACATTATGATTATGTCATTTATAGTTAAAAAAAATTGCTCATCAAAATTGGTGCATTTTAAAATTGTTCAGCCACCGATCAAGTACCGATAAAATTGATAAAATTAAATAATGTGTTGACAAGTAGCGTGCATAATTTTATCTTGTTTAATCACATTCAGAAATGATGTAGGCAATTTATGACAATTTAAGCTTCCCAATCTAGATATGTAAAGGCATAATTGTTTTTTATTGAGTTTTTTTAATGACATGGGCAGAAAATAATGC
Organism: Carex arenaria; assembly: GCA_964058825.1. Classification (NCBI taxonomy): domain Eukaryota; kingdom Viridiplantae; phylum Streptophyta; class Magnoliopsida; order Poales; family Cyperaceae; genus Carex; species Carex arenaria. Next base: position 348,020 of record CAXKVW010000490.1, on the reverse strand, counting down.
AAGAAATTGCATAATTATTGTCTTTAAAACATAAATTGTCATGAGTCTTTGATAGTAAAAATTGTGGAAGATGGTTAACATCTCCATTTATTTCTCTTGGCTTGGTAAAACTTCTACTTGGTGACATTTTCATAATAAAAAGTCCCAATCTATAAAAAATTCAGTAGAGTGAACTTAATTGTAATTGTTGATTTAAAGGTTACAAATATTTTAACATGCATCCATTATGTGATTAAAGTAAATTTTGAGGCACTTTCTTACTTTGTCGCTAATCTATATCATACATTTTTTTTTGCATCCGAGAGTCCATTATATGCTATGATAACAAGTAGTTAATTAGTAAGGATGTCTTTAATAATTTCAAACTTTAATTGTTCTTCAAAGTTCACTATTAATTACTACAGTAATCTGTTTTGTATAAAAAATAGTTATTGCTTGAAGGTAAGACCACATAAATCGCTATCTCTAAATGTACGGTTATTACTGGTAGGAGTATCTATGAGATCAATACTGACAATATTAAGTAATTTTATTCTTGAGGATAATATAAATTCTCATTGGCAGCAAATAAAAGAAGATTATTATCTAGGCTTAATTTTTATCGCTTGTTAGTTATTGATGTTGACGTGTTATATCTCACTAGATAAGCACGCATTGGGGCTCTCTATCTGCTCCCATTTAAATATCCTCTCGGTCACCTCTGAAGTCTTTCAGTTGGGCTATCAAGTAAGTTAAAACCTAATTCTCTATCGGTGTCTTTTTCCAAATTTAATCACCCAAGCTCTAACCCCAAAAATAGCCTATTCTCAATCTAACCCCAAAAATAGCCTATTCTCAATCTAACCAAACATACCCTAAATGTATGATTATTACTGGTAGGAGTATCTGTGGGATCAATACTGACAATATTAATTAATTTTATTCTTGAGGATAATATAAATTCTCATTGGCAGCAAATAAAAGAAAATTATTATCTAAGCTTAATTTTTATCACTTATTAGTTATTGATAAATTGACTGTTACATCCCACTAGGTAAGCACGCATTGGGGCTCTCTATCTGCTCCTATTTAAATATCCTCTCGGTCGTCTCTGAAGTCTTTCAGTTGGGTTATTAAGTAAGTTAAAACCTAATTCTCTATTGGTGTCTTTTTCCAAATTTAATCACCCAAACTCTAACCAGGTGCCTATCCAGAGAGAACTCCACCTCTATAAAATTCATTTTTTTTTTTTAATTCTTCATTTTCCTATTACCTGACAAGAACTGATCCAGTGTAAGTACTTGTCAACAGAATTGGATGCATATTGAACAATGACTCAGAAAAAAAAAGGTTCTTTAAATGAATAAATAAACTAAAATCCAGTGGAGAAGCAACTTCACGAGATTCTAGAAATAACCAGATAATTAAGGTGTTAAGTGGAATCAGAGCCATTTAATTTACATCTGGCAAAAGCAATCCCCTTCCTCTATTTGGCCAAATCAAAACATGACACCAATCAATAAAACAGTAGAACATTCCAAGATTAGACTACTTAATAACTATAGCTGTTTGTGTGTGAAGTGGACCAATCTGGAATCCCAATTGGCTGAGTTGTGAATTGTGATACATGCCGTGGACCAACTTGGCATGACTCATACCGACTTCACCAACCCATTTATTTAATATCTTCTGATAACTGTTGTTTTTCGTATATATATCTCATCTTCACCGAATTTTTTTAATTTGGTTCTCAAAATTAAGTTCAGTGGTAGCTAGATATCGAAAAGATATCACCGTAGATACTGAAAATTATGAAATTTGATGGATACCAATTGATTGAAAATATACTGTATTTTGTGTGTGTGTGTGTGTGTATAATTCGGAAAAAGTTGGGTGGTTGTTCCACTGGTTAAGGGAGCAGCTTGGGTCAGATGTCCATCAGACTCAATCTAATTTTAATGGGCTCTATAACCACTCGATCTGCTTTAAAATCTATACATGTTGCTTTAATATCCGTGTACACGAATATTGAAATGGATCAAACGGTTATAGAACATATCGGACCCCAACCTATTCTCACTGGTTAAAGAGTCATCTGTGTTGCCTAGCAAAACAAGTTTGAATTCTTCGTTTGACAATTAATATTTCTTTTAGAGGTTAATTCCTAGCAATTCACACTGTATATAGAACCTCTGGTTTTCTGTTTCAATTTTTTGGTACAGTTCCCGTAGCGGGTCATTGACATAAATATTTTTTTTTATATTTTGACCTTTATTATTTGAAAAACCACACATTCTCGAGTGTTATATATGATTCATCACACAAACTGTGTCAATTAAAAACTAGTATACAGATCTGAATTCTCACGTTTGAATAAAATTGACCCAGCTTTTGGTATTATATTAATTGTAGTCGGTACAGAAACTGGTAAAACAGCGATTCTTACGTGTCACAAAAACCAATCGATGACGTCATCTTAAGAAAGCCACTTAACAGGTTCGGCACCAGCACCATATATATCTCTCAATCCATTAAACGGTGGCCACCAGATAGGGATGAAGATATTATTTCACACGGCACAATTTGTTTCTTATGCTTTTTACTAAAATTTAAATTTAATCAACAAATGGCATTTGTGAACTTTACTCCTAAACAAGTGCCATATATAATTCATTGCTTGTGACATTGAACAAAATCAAGGGATCGCTTTTACTATTTTGAAACAGCAATTATCAGATCGAATATTTTCTAAGCTTACAAGAATAATTACTAGACTAAAACTTATGAAAGCATAATTTTGTTTCTATATATTACTCAATTAATTAACAGACTATCGAATAATATATTAGTCTGGAGGTACTACCACCAAAAGATTAAATTTAAATAGCACCTAATTAATTAAAAGAAAATGAATAAGTGCAAACCAAATACAATATATTTCTTCAGATAATTTACAAATATAATAAGGGGAGACCAAATTCCCACATCTAATTCTTAATTGTATTTGGTGTGTCCCTAGCTAGCTACCCTTACAAAATTGATTAGTCTAGTGGAGCCACTAATTAAAAAATAATGGGTTGAATTTATGGATTCTTAGAGAATGAGATAAATTTAATAAAATTCACAAGTGAAAAAAAGGTCATTAATAGGCTAATATTAAATAAAGAAGAAAAATAACTAATATAAAAAGATACTTCAGGAGGCAATAAAGTTGTCCATCCAATTTTATTTTATATATTCTTTTGCCAAAACTATCAGAACTTTTAACCTAATTAATAAATCTGCCATCTGGCACAAAAATGCATGCATCGGATCTAAAATAATTACCACACAAGAAATTAATATTCTGCACAATTTCTTAGCATCTATTTTCTTTTTTTGCTTTCAAAATGCCCTTTATGACTCTAATTAAATACAAAATATGGGAATATGTTTTTATTCTCGTATGCTTATCATGCATAGCATATAAAGTTTGTGAAACTTCACGCATTCCACGTTTAGTCTACTTGTGGGATGATGCATACTGGTGGATAAGTGCAAGACATCACAACCAACTTTGTAAACGCAACTACACATCTCTGATTTTTTTTTTTAATTGAAAAGAAAATTCAAAATCTAGATGAAGAGCGTGCTAGTACGTGTTAGAGCAGCACTAATTACGTGTCTAATGCGTTGACTTTGAATCCATCTTCCTACACACGGTTCTATGCAGAGTATCAAACAAGTTACTTGGAAATTCAATCAGCTTTAGCCTCTGGCGGTTAGTTGAACAAAAAGTATGTAAAACTGGAAGCAATTATATCTCTTCTTGAAACATGAACTTGTTAATATAATACTAATTAATAGTGATGCATGTATCTCACTAACTGAAATGGAAATAATGGGAAGTAGCAAGTACCAACTGCCAACAAACAAAATTTCATTACATACATACATGCATCTCAAATTGAATATTCTCAACAGTAAAATTTTATTGCTTCAGAAACCCTAGCTAGCGCCATCGATCAATTCAATCAAGAATAGGAAATTATGAAAAAGATATATCAACAAAGACTAACAACCACCTACAAAGAATGAACAATAATTCGCTGTACACCACCAGAAAAAAGAAAGAAAGAAGAGCAATTATTCAACCATAGACTACACAGTTCTAATGTTCTACCAAAACAACAAAGTAATTATTCTTTTCCTTTCTTTGCAAATTCAGTTCAAGCTTCAATCAGAAGCCTCGGTTTCTTGAAGGCGAGTGGGCTCAGCACCTCCTCCTCCTCTGCCGGTAAGCACCTCCTGCCACCATCGAACTCCACCTCAGGTACCGCCGGGATATTCAGATCAAATCTCATCTTACCACTCACTTGCACCTCTGCCCCAGCTGCAGCCGAAGCTGCCACAGAAGACGCTGATGCGCCACCACCAATCGTTCCTTCGTAGTGGCACCTCTTGTGGCCTCCCAGTGCCTGCCCAGTCGGGAACGTCTTGTGACAAATCGAACACTCGTGCAACCGCCCGCTGCCAGTAATAGTACCAGTACCTGTACCAGATCCAGTTGAGGAGGTAGTGACCTCATCGGAGCTCATTGTTTTATTACGATGACTTGCCTTGTGCCCGCCTAGTGCTTGGTACGAGCCGAACGCCTTCCCACACACCGAGCACTTGTATTCAGCAACCTTTGACTCGGTCACTGCTGCGTGCACCTGAGTCGTCTGAGACGGTTCTTCTTGCACGTACCGATCGTCATTCGATAGCATGAGGAGACATAAAGCAAGGTACTCTTCTTCAGTCGGGGGATGGTCCAGGAGCTTTTGACTTAGAGATGGGAGGTTTGCGCGTTTCGAGCGTTTGCGTTTTGCCCAGGAGCCCTCTATGTGAGGCACCTCCTCTGATGTCTCCGTTTTAATAGTAGTTGCTAGAGCTTCAAGTGCCATGGAAAGCTTCTGGTCTTTTCTTTTTCTTTTTCTTTTTCTTTTCTGAAGATGGGAGTTTGAGAGGACAAAAGAGAGAGGGGAGAAATTAGAGAGAGTGAGTGTGGAATGGTTGGAATAAGAGTGGGTTGAGGGTGAGTAGATTTATATTAAGAAGAGAGAGAGGAGTGAGTGAGGTGGGAAGTTGCGTCAGGTCAGTGGCAATTAAGAATTTAGAGAGAGAGAATAGTATTCAAGTTTTTTTGTTAGTTGAATGTCAGTAGGCTGAGAATAGTATTTGGTTGGTCCTTGGGCGTTAAGAAATGGTCTTGGCCTCTTGGGTCAACTAGAGAGAAGAGTGTGTAAAAGAGTAGTAGACTTGGTTCTAGATGAAAACAGGGGCTGGGACGAATGGGTGATGTCAATGGTGAAGCAATTGAGACTAGAGGGTGGTGTGGCGGCTTTTGCTAGCGAGTGGTAGGTCGGCCAGCTATTCTCTCTTCCTAAGGTTACGCTGTGTGCCACGTGCCTTTATTCGGTTAGAGGCGGTGTGGTGCGAGATGATCTCGTAATTAATTATGATTTTCTGTTTCACTTCTGTTGGTGTAATTTGTGTACTATCCATGTTTTTGAACTTCTGTAGTTAGCACAGTGACAAATCAATTATTTGGATTCAGTTCGGCAAGGTCAAAAATTCATGATTCGGGAATAATTCGGGAATGATTCGGTATTATTCGGATCAGAGATCTCAGTTTTGTAAAGGAACAAAAACAAAAAAATAACAAAAAAATAAAATTATGGGAAAAATTCAGGAATATTTCATAAAATTCAGGAATAATTCGTAAAATTCGTGAATTATTCGGTCAAAGTTTGGTCAACCGAATAATTCGGCGTTCGGTTCGGCATCACCAAAAAACTAAATAATTCACGAATCTTGTCACTATGGTAGTTAGTAACTTTTATCAAACTGTTATCTTTTCAGTAGTTAATACAAATAAGATAACTTTTCTTATAAAAATGAATATTTTCTTCCATCGAATTATTTTCGAATTCCGAAATTATCACTATGAATGCTTTTATCTGCATAGACGAGAGTTTGTTACATGAAACTACTATGATACTTGGCAACAGAAAACTATATTGTTTTGATTAGTTCATTATTAGTTTGGGGATGCTCTATGAAAGGTAACCATGGTGATTTTTTTGCAAAGTAACTTTAACACGTTTTTCTTGCTTCCCTTGCAGGAATTGTATTGGTACTTGCTATCTACCTAATTAGTAGAAGTACAGTAACTGCGCGCCGTTTGCTTACTACTAACCACTTCTAAAATATAAGAATACTAGAAGCTTGGTTGGCTTGATCTTATCCTAACCTATAGCCTATAGTTGATAATCACTAAGACCACAGAAGTTGAAGTTTTTTTATTTCATCTTTGTATAATAATTAATATGAGAGTTGAGAGTTGAGACCTTGCAAGTTGCAAGTATATATAAAAAGGTTTATTTATTGAGTCGACACTCGACAGTCGAGTGTGAAGGGAAGTTGATGGCTCAAGTTGGAGTCTCTAGAACGAAAAGTACACGTGGCATCATCACGGTGGAACGAATGTAGTTAGTGATTTGATGGCACCGTACGACAAGTAAGAGTAGAGTGGTTCCTTCTATCACTTATTTTATTATTTATCCACACCTCTGTTTTTTTTTTTTTTTTTTAAATCCTTTCTCCAAATTTGAATCGATCTGAAAAGCCATCAAATTTAAATGAAATAGGAGCCCATCGGACCTAATTTTAGGTTCAATTAGCTCTAGAACCGTATGATTAGCATTAAGATTGGTGTGCACGGAAATTGAAACGAACTTGCACGGATTTTAATGTACTTAGCACGGATCTTGATGCAACCAAATGGTCATTTCACCATCGAACCAAAGTGCCAATTTTTTTTTTTTATAAATAATTCATATATTAAGATAAATATTTATACATTACACAATATCATACTAATCATACTGCACGTTATTCTTAATTAAATTTTATATTTGAAAAGACGTCTCATTGTTGTGCCAGAAATGGACATGTCAAGTGTGGTATGATTTTAGAAGAAACTGTGCTAGCTACACAAAATGAAAACTGGGTAGGTAAAGTTTTATTTTTCTTGGTTTTTTTTCCAAGAATATTAAGATTTAATAATAAATCAAATTAACAGTGGTAATTATTGCTTTGTTTTCCACAGCATTATTTTTGAGAAGTCAACGAAGTATATCTTATCCTTAATTGTTATTTTTGTAATCTTAAAATTTTATTATCATGAGTTTAAATTTGCAGATTTTTTTATTCTAGTCTGATCGAAGGGTAAGACACTATTTGTTTTATAATGAATAATTGATACTTCATAAAAAAAAATGGTTAAGGCTTCTAAGCCATATAAAGTCATCAGCAATTTTAAACATTTAACCAACCATTAATATTTCTAACTTAACATACGGTTGGAAATTATTTAATTTATTACTAATAAATGTTGATCAATTATATAACTATGTTAATTTAAAATTAATCACCTTTATGTGTAATAATCTTACATTTTTTATATATTTTTTATTTTACATTATTCTTAATTTAATTTTTCTCAATTTTATAATTAAATTCTATTTCCAATAAATATTTTTTATTTTCAAAACGAAGTTAAAAATGGTATAGCCATTAAGGCTCTGAATTCCTGTGACATGAAAATTTCATTGATTTCTCCAACAAAAAAAAAAAAAAAAAAAAAAAAAAACCATAGTAGTTGACTTTTAAACAATCCTCATGGCACTAGGAACATTTCTTGCAGTGTGTCGGCTCAAATCATCAGTTCTATAATATATGATATATGATTAGGGTTTGGTTTATGATAAGCTGTCATTAACTCTGTACAGCTTTTCTTAAATGTGTAAAATCTACTTTATAATCATGTTCCACATGCCATGATTCCAAATTTCATGGTATAATCATGTGATCTGGAGGATGCCACCAACCAGTCTACCAGTTCAGTAAGGATAGTCACTACGCCACTGCTGGATATTGTTGGATGGTGGTTAGTATGATAATCTGAATGTATTTATGTCAAATTGTTTAATTAAAAGTTTAATTTTATCTCAAAAAATAATGTCAGCGAGTTTAAATATGGTTAAAAAATCTCTCCTAAATATATAAAAGCCAAAAAAATAAATCTCTATTTTTATCTAAAAAAAAATCAAACTTTTTAATTTTGTTTTAAATTACTGATACCCTGCTAGCAATATTATGTTATTAATTTTTTAGATAGAATAATAAAGATCTAATATTTTAAATTTTTTAGATAGAAAATAATGATCTAGCCTTCTCAATTTTTTAATATCTATAAAAGATATCTTATTCAAATTTCGAACTCATGATCTCTCACACGGATAATGTCGTTTTTTTATCACTAAATTAAGAGCTGATTTTGTATTTTGTTACTAATTCAGATGTTATTATGTTGTATTTCAAAATCTACAGGGATGAATCTTAGTGTATTGGTAGAGTGGCTAAGTCACCCCTATAATTTTAAAATTTTAATTATGCATAATAAAATTTAGTAAAATTTTATTTTTTTTAAACATTTTATATAGTTCAGTCCCCTCTCAATAAATATCAAATGTTTGATTGTAGTCTAGTAAATAAAATTCGAGTAGAACTAGGGTGCTCCTAGGAGTACCAAGTCCTTTGTACTCTTAACTCTAAAACCTATCGGATTAACTTTGAACGAATCCAAACCGTTGAAATCCTTCTACCTTACGAGTGATGCTTCTACATGTGAAAATTTAAAGTTTCGAATTAATTTAGTATAAAGTCAAGTGGTCAGAAGTCTTCCAAAAAATGAATGTATTTAAATTAATTTAGAAACCTTCTAATTTTGACCACTTGACTTTATACTAAATTAATTCAAAATTTTAAAATTTTCACATGTAGACGCATCACTCATAAGGTAGAAGAATTTCAACAGTTTGGATTCGTCGTTCAAAGTTAATTCGATAGATTTTAGAGTTAAGAGTACAAAGAAGCTTGGTCCTCCTAGGAGCACCCTAGTTCTACTCATAAAATTTTACTTTGTTGTTGAGAAAATATGAGTTTAAATCCCATCACATTGTGCATTTAAATTTTAACCTTCCTATTAAAAATTTCTAGTTCCGTCCCTGAAAACCTATGTTTTGTAATATAATTTCAGTCTTCGTTGACCTGAGTTACTGATGTTCATTGTCATAATTAGTGAACGGTGCAGTCATTTATTATTTATTTTTTATAATGGAACCAGCATTGCAGAGTTCTTGGTCAAGACTCAAGAGCGTGGCAGTTGGATGTATATATCATTATATCCCGGTGGCTTGGTGCTAATGCGCTATTCAAGTGCATTGAATCTCTCCCAAAGAATGCTTCATAATGAAAAAGGAAAAAAGAAAGAGGACGAAAACGAAAAAAAAAAAAGGATTTTTTCAAAAGAAGGATATTTTTTAAAATCACGTTTTCAGAATGAATCAACGGGATTTCGAGCGTAAATGTAAACCCACATGTGCAAAAAAAAACTTTGACACTGAAAAAATCAATTACAACCGTTGACTTCCAGACGAAGCCAATTCAAACTGATTTACAAGGTTTTCAGATGTGTTTTGTTCAGAAATTAGAAGCTTCTTTCCAAGAGGAATGAACCAAGGAGAAAAGTAAGCCAATTTAAACTGATTTACAAGGTTTTCAGATGTGTTTGGTTCAGAAATTAGAAGCTTCTTTCCAAGAGGAATGAACCAAGGGGAAAAGTAAAGAACGAAAAAGAAATATATATATAGAGAGAGAGAGAGAGTAGAACTAAGGTGCTCCTAAGTTCATCAAATCTCTTGTGAACTTGACTCTAAAATATATCGAATCGACTTTAAACGATGAATCCAAACCGTTGAAACCCTTCTACCTAATGAGGGATGCGTCTACATGTAAAAATTTTAAAGTTTCGAATTAATTTAATATAGAGTCAAGTGGTCAAAAGTTTAAGGTTTATAAATTAATTTTAATGCATTCATTTTTTGGACTCCTTTGACTACTTGACTCTATATTAAATTAATTTGAAACTTTAAAATTTTCACATGTAGATGCATCAATCATTAGGTAGAAGGATTTCAACGGTTTGGATTCATCGTTTAAAGCCGATTCGATATATTTTAGAGTCAAGTTCACAAGAGGTTAGGTGAACTTAGGAGCACCCTAGTTCTACTCATATATATATAGAGAGAGATGAGCTAACTTGTTTTGGGAAGTAAAGATGGTTCTTTACTTCCCGCTCAAATATCTATTTTCAAAATTCAAATAGTCGATTCGAACCGTTAGATGTGATCTCCATATTGAAATGTGCTTGGAGACCAAATTTTACATTTTTTGGAATTTTTTTACTATTTATTAAGCCACTTTGAAAATCGCTGATCCAACGGTTTCACTGTTCAATATGAGCCACCGTTGGATCCGCGATTTTCAAAGTGGCTTAATAAATAGTAAAAAAATTCCAAAAAATGTAAAATTTGGTCTCCAAGCACATTTCAATATGGAGATCACATCTAATGGTTCGGATCGACTATTTGAGTTTTGAAAATGGAGATTTGAGCGGGAAGTAAAGAACCCTCTTTACTTCCCAAAGCAAGTTAGTCCATCTATATATATATATATATATATATATATATATATAGAGAGAGAGAGAGAGATGGACTATGGTACTCTATGGAGTAAAACGCCTCGGTACTCTACGTTATATCTCCATTTTAAAAATCCAAACATCCGATCCGAACCGTTGAACATGTTCTTCATATTGAAATGTACTTGGACACTAAATTTTACATTTTTTGGAATTTTTTTGCTATTTATTAAGCCACTTTGAAATGCTGTGAACAGTAAAAAACAGTAAAAATTTATGGACCATCGGATCTGAGATTTTCAAAGTGGCTTAATAAATAGCAAAAAAATTCCAAAAAATGTAAAATTTGGTCTCCAAGCACATTTCAATATGAAGAACATGTTCAACGGTTCGGATCGGGTGTTTGAATTTTTAAAATGGAGATATAGTGCCGTAGAGCACCGAGCCATGGTACTCTATAGAGTACCATAGCCCAACTCTATATATATATATATATATATATATATATATATATATATATATATATATATATATATATATATATATATATATATATATATTATCAGAATTCAGAGAGAAGCTGCATAATTATTGAGGGGAGCAGATGCATGGTACACCTGTTTTGGATAAATTTTCATCAACATATTTTAGATTCATACTTGTCCCTGCAAAACTAGTACTTCCAAAAATATCTAAATGATCACTTTTGCCTTTACAGAAACTAACACAGCATCAATAGGAACTCACATCCTCTCCAATATTGCACAAGGGAATCTTTTACAATTAGTGAATCTGGATCATTCTTTTTACCTTGGCCCGAATCTCAAAGCCCAATAATACTGCCCGTAGGTCACTGAATCTCAAACCGTAAAGTGAAGCCCATCCTCTGCATTATTGGAGAGGATTTGAATACGCATCAATAGTGCTGTATCGTTGGCGCTTAACATCACAATTCTTTAGTTCAAGTTTTTACTACACGAGCATTGTTCAAAAACCTTTATTTTCTGTATTTTATTATGTCCTTATTTTTAATATTATAACAACTTAATATTTATAATTTAAATATTAAAATAAAAGTATTAGAAATGATTTATATTATTTTTCCTATGTACACATAAAAGATCATGATATTTTTTATTAGTATTAAGAGTTTGCAAAATTACACTGATGTGGATAAAATTTTGTATGGTTATTTTTCAACTTATTGATTCATATAAAATCAAAATGGAAAAGTGATAATTCTATATACATATAGAGAAAATATATAGATCACATTTAATAATTTTATTTTGATATAAAAATTATAGAAATTTTGTCATTAAAAAAAATGAAGGTATAATCCACTTATAATATAATTAAAAAATATTTTCTTGCATATATGTTTATATTTGTGTTGTTATTATTTTTTGTTCTCAAAGTGAGAGTGCAAGAAAACATAGTAATAAATCTAGAATTTGAAAATAATTCAGTAAAAGTTTAAAAGACGTGTTCGAATATGGTGCATAAATAATTCGCAAGGTTTTAGATAGTTCATTGTTGTCATAATACTAGTAGTATTAATAAATCAAATGATGATTACTAGTCTCATTGCTTAATATGTCTAATTAAATAGTGAAATTAGCCTATGTGTGCAATTTATTATTCTACTAGTAATAATGTTCTCATCTCTATAATCAATTGGTTAATTCAACAAAGAAATATGTACTTAATTTACTTATTAAAGCGAAAAAGTTTGGTATAATGAGAAAATATTCATAATATTAATTTGAGGTGGATAGCTAAATTACACATCTATTTTTGTGTTACTTATAAAATTTGTATATATTATATAGAAAAATTTGACAATTGGCTAGCATGGATATATGTGCTACTTCACTTTGAAGGATTTATGAGACATAATTTTCTACCTAAAAGACACACACACAAAAAACATATTTTCTGCAACGTGTTAAATGTTTATCTATGAAAGTTCCAAATTAATTTTGGATGGAAAAAAAATAATATGATAACGACTTAGCACATTGTCGCATGTCGTTGTAATTATTGAAGAAACATGTTTTTATAGGGTGTAAACGGTCATCAAACTGTATTCTTATTTATTATAATTTTTTAGATATGAATACGAATACGGATAATTTCAGATACATATATGAATTGGATATTAAACATATACGAATACAGATTGGATATCAGACGGATACAAATACGAATATGAATATAATTCAGATAATTAAAAATGAATACTAATGTACATTCTAACAAAGAATAACATCTAATATATTTTTTTTTCATTCATAAATTAGAACTAATTATGTCATAATGTTATATTATTCATTGAAATATACCAACCCAACATTGAGAATATCTTTTTCTAAGCATATAGTATAAAAGAAACTAAAAAAATCTTGAACTACCTGCATCTTTTGTTTCTACTTTCGCAACAAGATCATATATCGATACTATGTGTCTAAAAATTATTAATATAAAAAATACAAGTAATAAATTATTGATATGTATATGCAGGTTAATAAATTATTCTAAGAACAAAGAGTAGTTATGTTGTGATTTAGGAGTGTAAATGGTCGGATACGGATAATTAGAGATCAAACTGTATTCTTATTTGTTATAATTTTTCAGATACGAATACGAATATAGATAGTTTTAATACAGATACAGATATAATAATTTAAGTAATTTTCTGAATACAGATCCATCCGACTCGGATAATATCCAATTCATTTACACCCATAGGTTTCCAAGTCCCAAACAAGTCAAATTGATTCAATACTCCAATTTTAATGTATTTGGGATGCGGGCCGTAACTCTAATTTATAATAAAATTTTCATTAAAATTGACCTTGTAAGGTATAATTTAATTTTTCTTATAGAAATATAGTATAAAGTATAAGCAGATTTTTTCCATAGAGTTTATGGCCCATAATTAATACTTGCCTCTGAAGTCGGAATAATACCTTGGCAAGACTTAAAATATTAATGCAAGCTACACGTTCAATAGAATATATTTTGAATTCCTCAGTCAGAACAGACTCTGAGACCCTGGTGGGCACTTTCAATGGCAGGAACCTTCTTAATAGCTACAGGCAGCAGATTGGCGAGCGTACTCCACTCTGGTAAAAATCGCCCATATTCTGGCATCCAATCAATCGTACCACTGTGTTTATACCTCTAGAAAAAAACCAAGAGGCCCACCAACTAACAAATTAGGCACGCAATCTCCAATTCTCGTCTTTTCAGTGGCAAGCAGATTAGGAGACACATCAGTACAGGAAGAAAGACAGTCACTGTGTGGTTTTCCTTTTAGTATATGCATCCTTACTCTGTAAAAAGAAACTTGCTTGGACAGTGATGTAATTTACTGTTGATGAATAAAATTCGCCCAAAACCCAAAATCCTAAATTCTAAACATCTAACGGTTTAGATCGACCGTTTGGACTTTGAAAATCCGAAAGCGACTTGGTTGTATGGGAGCTCAGGAACAATCGATTGTATATCAGCCAACCTCTATATTATTGACCTGAATAAAAATTAAACGAGAAAGAATTCATAGCAAGAATTAATCAAATAACAGTAAAGTTGACTCTATATACAGTTGTTGCCAAGATATCGTTAGGTTTTTCAGTGAAGAGAACAAGATCCTGTACAACAAATGGACCAAAAAAAAAAAAAGAGTAAAGAACAAGTTATTGTGCAACATATGACCAAGATTTGGCAAGTCTTATAAAACTTGTGTTTTTGTAACTATTTCCAAGTCCCAACAACAGGAGTCTATTTGCTAGTGGAGTCTCATGGTCAAGGCCCATAGGCCGAATCGTACAAAAGTTCAGCATATGACATATGAGAAAATTATGTTATTAACATCAAAATTAGGCCCAGCTCATGGCATCCAGGCTTTGATATGTGCGCTGAGCAATAGAGTAGCGTAAAGTAGTTTCATCGACAGCGAATAAAATCAGAGATTTGGGACCCAATAAATGGACTAAAGTCTTGACCCAAGACTGTAACTCCCTCCTTTCTAAAATACAAATGGAGATTTCAATCAGGAGGGTGTAAGAGATTGCATTGAACTGGAGACGTCCGGTTTCAACGTAACTTCTGAAAATAGCACTATCGTTTTTATTGGCAGATAGAAAAGTGAGACGCCGGGACTGCTGACTAGTGCTGAGCATGCTTCTTTTTAAGTCGCTCAATTGTTCGCCTTCACTCCTCCAATCGCCTGTCCTCTCCAGTCGTCTCTTTCCCTCCGTCGTCGTCCGTACACCTAGAACCTTATCGGTCCGCCGTATCCGTACGAACCGATCTATCTCCATGGCATCTACCGATGATAGCCGCCTTAAGCGGATCGCCTCGTCGATCCGGGTTATCCCTGATTTCCCCAAACCCGGTAAGTTGAAAACAAATTTGGCCCGAAGTACTTCGTATATGATAAATTTGCTTCTGATTTAGTTTCTGTTTGGGTTGGAAAAGGTGTGATGTTTCAGGATATAACAACACTGCTGCTTGATCCGCAAGCTTTTAAAGATACCATTGATTTGTTCGTGGAGAGGTATAAAGGCAAAGGCATTACTGTTGTCGCAGGTCAGATATTATTCCAATTTATTAATTATGGGCTTACTGTAACGATATTTGCACATAGCGTTACATAGTCTGATTATTGTTGTGTTTCAGGTCAGAAATTCTTATATTTATTCTAGGTTTACAAGGTATATAGTCTGAACTTTTATTTTGCTTCAGATCAGGAATTCTTACGTTTATGATACGAGGGAGGTGCATAATGGTGCACAGTCTAAGTATTATGATACTGAGGAGGATTTACATATTTGTCTTTTTTCCAGAGATCAACATCTTATCTTCCATTAAACCCTTATCATGCCAGAAACCTAAATTAAACCCCAAACTAGCAAAATGGACAAAGCCTTAGTACTTGAACATGCCCTATACCTCTTTCTTCTTTTGTTCAATGACATCTCTGTGCTGCATTGGTTTATTATACTTGTAGCTGATCTAGCTGCTCATATACGCAGCTTAGTAGAGTACTGACAGATTAGAGGCTAAGAGCTGGATGTGTTATGTTCTGTATTGAGAAATTAATTCTTTACTTGAATTTGATAAGGTGCATGTAATTTGATAACAGGTATTGAGGCAAGAGGATTCATATTCGGGCCTCCAATTGCCTTAGCTATTGGGGCCAAGTTTGTTCCCATGAGAAAACCTAAGAAACTACCTGGTACATTTACTTGCTTTGATTCCCGAATTTGAATATTTCACTATTTTTTTTTTTTTTCTCCTTTGTCTCGAAACATAACACATCAATATTTTACTACCCAATATGTTGAAACAGACTTGTGAAAAATATGTTGAAATTTCCCATATTTATTTTGAGTTATTGAGCATATATGATACATAAGATATTTTAATATTCTAGCAGGTGAGCATAAAATTTTCGAAGGAATATCTTGTAATTTTGTAAATAAATTTTCTACATATCTTAGGTGAGGTGATTTCCGAGGAGTACTCGCTGGAATATGGTACAGATAAAATCGAAATTCATGTGGATGCAGTACAGCCTGGAGACCGGGCTCTTGTCATAGATGATCTTGTTGCCACTGGCGGGACCTTAAGTGCAGCCATTCGACTTCTAGGTTATCTATTCTCTTTTCTTATCATATATACTTCTTAACAGTTCTTCGATTTTTATTGGAAACTGTACAGCCTTTTAGAGAAGAATTTAAATAAAGACATGAGAACCTGGCACTATAATTTGGCTTATCATTATGCTCATTAGTGTCTGCTATACATTTTTTTAATTGGCATTTGACTAATATTGATTTCACACATCTGTTTTTGTAGATTAAAATGAAATTTTGTTATTTTTTTTATAGAGCGTGTTGGTGCAGAAGTCTTTGAAAGCGCTTGTGTTATTGAGCTGCCTGAGTTAAAGGTAAGATTTTATCGCATGCACTAAACAGAATATTAAAAGTAAATATTGTTTTAGAAGTCTCTAATGTTTTTTTGTTTTTGTTTTGTTTTGGAAGTTCTTTTATTTCAACAAAAAAAATATTCTATGCAAGTAATAGATGATGTGTACTAATTTGTTATGAAACAGTTAGATTTATTTTGCAAAAGAAACATATTCCCAGTTGGATACACACTTCTAATTAACATTCACTACCAAAAAAACTCTCCTTTTTCTCACTTCCAAAGCTTTGAAATATTTCATATATACTCTAATTATCCATGAGAAATTAGTATCTGTATGTTACCTGTATATATAGGAGACTAATATTTGTGTGCCGAAATTTTCAGGGGCGAGGAAAGCTAGGAGATAGCCCCCTTTTTGTACTTATCCAAGCGGAAGGAGTTTGAGCAAGATGGCCATTCAAGTACGTTTACGAATTTTTATGTTTACATTCAGCATTAGCAAAGACTATGTTGGATTAACTCGTTTCAGGGGATAGAGTTTCCCTATTTATTGTTAGCATTTTATTTAGTGATTTGGGATTGTACTGAGGAGACTGTGTTGTATTGCTGTGTGTGATGCATGTTGATCTCCTATAGTGAATAACTTGCTTGTGAAGGATTTCTCCTCACTATTAGTTAACTTCTTTGTCTCTTCTTTTTGGCTGATTATGTAAAAACAAAGTTTCAGGAAGATTGAGAAAACTGCACCTTACAAACTTATTTATATTGAGGGGGTCTGCATCATAATGTAGATTTCAAGCTTTTATTCTCATTTAAAAAGTTCTGCTGATTTTTGAAAATATTAATTATGTTTTCAATTTCAAAGAATTATGCTTTTGTATTTAAAATTAAACATACCATGGCATGGATACCAAATGTTATACGAAACAAATTCTGGTTCCTTCAGTGGATTTATTTTTATTTTGAGTTTCTAGAATATGGTCTGCTGATAAATGTCAGGTTTAGACCAAAAATATAAAATGTAACTCTTTATGGAAAGCAATTTTGACAATCACAATAATACAAATTATTCCTTTTAGAAATATATATATATTTTTTATTGAATGGGTTGAATGTACTTGGTTTGCCTACAGCGATTATGCAGTACCACAAATTTTTAAACGAAGTTCTACTATATTTCAAGTTTGCTTGTACTATATTTCAACTTTGGTAATTTCGTTATACCCTACAGTAGTATTACTACAATTTTGAATGTGAATACAAGTGTCCTTGGGATGATCGTGTATTATTCGTGGGTGTGATCTCAGTCTTTGAAGGTTACATATTTTTGAAAAATTTGTATGAAATTTACATACGTGACATACTAACATGCCCTCGTTGGGCCTACGGGCCGTTTAAGAACCTGAATAGAAAAAAAAATGCCCTCGGTACTGGACAAGCTTGCAACTATTTGTCCTACACGATGTAAATAATTCTTTATTAATTATTATCTTTTTATATTCACAATTCTTCTCGGAAGCAGCACTCTGTGAGATGTTAGAAACAGAATGCTTTATCACCAAGAGGCAAGAGAATCTCCAAGGGAATCGCTCCAATGTACTTGATATCGCACCCTTGGTGCAGTTTATTCCAGAGGCAAGTATCTGAAGATGAAGAAGAAGGCCACCCAGGCAGCAGCTAAACGGGATTCAGACTGTTTGACATATCAGCAATAACAGAAAACCAGGTTCAGCTCCTCTCAGCTGACCTGGTTTGACCAGAATCAAACAGTAACAGTTTCTGTTACTGAACTTTTTTTTTTTTTGCTTCAAACACGTCCGTGAGAAATTTCCATTAATACTTTTTGAGATGTTATTGAACTATTAGATGTCTATATAAGCTACTATCGCATTGCACTGTAATGATGAAAATATCTTAGAAATTCAATCTGATAACTTACTGGAAATTAATTAAAGCCTAAAAATTCCATGGCTACTACTGATTCCCAGATCTTTACCACTGCCTCCACCGATACTGCTATCCACATCCCGCTTCCAATATCTGCCAAGCTTGATCGTAACAACTTCCAATGCCGGGTATTTTGATGGCTCCAAACCAGCCCCTAGTGCCATCTCAGTCCCCTCCAATGATGTATCTCTGTCAGATCCTGAGTATCTCTTGTGGCACAAACAAGATAATTTCCTTCTTGGCGGGTTGCGATCTTCAATCAAGAAGGTTGTCCTTGCAAAGTTCGTCAATTGTTCCACCGCTGCCGATCTGTGGCGCTCTCTTCATCAGGTGTACTCCTCTTTATCACGAGCCATGATCACTGAGCTGCGGCGACAACTTCAAACCATGGTGTGAGGTTCACAATCGTGTACCAATTACTTTGAGAAGATGAGAGGTATTGCGGATCAACTCACCGCTATAGGGTCTCCCATATTGGACCCGAATCTAGTGAGTTTTATACTAAATGGGTTTGGACCAGAGCATAGCTCCTTTGTGATTGCCATGACATGAGTACCCGTTCCTGTGTTTTGTTTAATTAGTTGTTATAATTTTTGGGTTGATATCTGTTTAGAGGTAATATTGGAGGTAGTTTGGATAAGTTAGTGGGTTGAAAGATACATGGTTTTTGTCTACCATGGCTAAAGTGGGTCTATTAATGTAGGTTATCTTTTAGATGCTGGTGCCTTGCTCTCAATCACTGAAGGCTTTTGAAGGATATCCATATTGGGCTGTGTACCAGTACCAGCTGAAACAGGAAGTACCAATTTACATGTACAGACTAGCCAAGTCATTATATCCCAGTACTTTCAGATGCAAGAACAACCACAAGGAATTATCAGCTCTAGGTAAGAATTCAATTAAGACCAGTGAAAGAAACTAAGCTATTATAATACAGTATTATGCCATCTTTGAAAATGTGCCATACAGTACTGAAAATTGAATCCCCAGAACTTTGGCAAAATCAGTGAAACCATATTTGGCAATTGTTTGCATGAAAAGGCATATCACATAACATACAGTCATACTTAGCTATCACTTCAACATTAAAAAAATAAGAATGAAAGAAGGCACACTGCTTTTAACTGCAATTTTTCTTTTTATTCACAGTTTTGGAGCTTTCTCAATTTATTCATGTGCTACTTGCAGGAAATGCAAGTGCAAAGATAATAACTAACATTAACAAAAAATGGGAAAAAAAATTCATCTCCTCTCTTGTACATGTCAGAAAATTGAGGGGTGCCGCAACACTTATACTAAGTGGGCATTGTGTGCACATGCACCTCCACGTATTCAAAGCGCTGGTGGGGAGTGAGAAAGAGAAGAGGTATGGACAGGAAGCTGTTGGTTGCTCTGCTGGTGAAATAAAGGATGCATAATTTTAACACCTTGCAAGTACAGAGGAGTCTGCATTTCTATCAGTCTAGATATCTGCATTTATTAAGATCCCTTAGCAACTATTACTTAATTCAATTAACAACATTCTACAACTCGAATGAGATTTTCTTTAGTTTTACTTACAGCTCTTCGAAAGGCAAACAACTCTTCTTGACCAGACATGATAAACTTGAGCCCACTGGATGTGGGCCCTGTGCCTAGAGTGCCTGCTGCCGTGACATCTCTCCTTAGCTTCCCCCCTTCAATTTCTGTCTCAAACTGGAAGCTGCATTGGTGCATCTTACCATCAGTCATTTTTCTTTTCACTCATTTTCAATTATAAAGCTTGAATGGTCTCAAGAAAAAAAAGGCCTTGCCTTTCCATATCAAAGAGCGTTCCTTCTTCAGTGCCCTGAAATAACTCGTCAATGGAAGATGATGCCAGGCAGAACACCCGGCAATGATAGTTGTACAGCTCATCTATTAGTGTTATAAATCTTCGAGCCTGAACCGCAAGAAAGCACCAACAAATAACAAAAAAGAAATGATAAAGAAAAATTAATGACCCCTAGTACTTGAGTGGATATTAGGAAGATATACCTTATCACGAATTTTCATACTCATAACTGGAACTTGTGATATGAACACCGTGTGATAATTCCTAGCTACTGCTATATAATCTGCTGCACCAACCTGAAAATTCCACATCTTCAAAAGATAAGTTCACAGAACTATAAATAAGAATGAATTAGCTGTATATCTAAAACTGAAAAGGTGGGGGTGTAAATTACAGGTCTTCCACACAGATACTCAAAGTCAAACCTTGCCACCCCATTACAGCTCTCTGCAACCTCCAAAGACCTGCCGTAAAACAAATAACTGAAGTATCAGCATTTCTTTCGCTAATATTAAAAGTTTATAACTCTTCAGCAAAAGTGTACTAACATTACCTGCCAAACATCACTGGAAGAACAGTGGAAATAACACAACCTCCAGCTTCACTGCAGACTTCATGCCATGCCAACTCAAAGTTTGCCCGGTTTGTAGAATTTGGAGGCCAGAAGTAGTGAACCTGTGAAACAATTCATGTCATATCAACAAACTGAGCAAGTTAATATTACTTAAAAATAATAATGAATAATACTGGTAATAATAAAAGGAATAAAATGAAATATAGTATTGAGAGGGTGGTAACATTAAAATGAAAGCACCTGATCAGCTTTATTATTAGGAATAAGGCGGCGGTAATCAGTGTCGCTGCCGACATGAACTGTCTTGCAATTATCATCCAACTTGGCCAAAAAATCCAGAAATATCTCCCTCTGCATCCCATCCTGTCATCATAACCCATAAACACCAAAAGGAAAGTTTACATTAGTAAATGTACAAATTAAAACAGCCCATGCAATGGCCACAAGTATGAGACATATCAGACCTGATTCAACTCCTCAGGAGCTCTGTTGCTGGTAGCGACAAGTACAGTGCCTGTGCTTAATAATCTGCTTAATATTCCTGATAATGCCACTATTGCAAAAACATCTACCGTCTGTTTAGACCAAGGACCAAAGGATTATTAAAGCATTAGTAGTTAATCTTGTCCATAAAAAAATAAAATTGAATTTTGTGAAAGGTCAGTACCTTGTACCAACCTGTATCTCATCAAAGCAAAGAAGACTAGCACCACATGTGTTAGAGAGTCTATCAATGAGGAACTTATCAGCAACGGCAGAAAGAATGTGTTTCCTTTGAACTTCTTGCTTATACTTCTCTTCTCCAATCAACCATTCTTTAACCTTTGCATCTAAAGGAAGTTTAGATATCCACCTAACCCCCCCGCCCCAATTCTCACTACTTGCTTCCTCTTCGGTCTCTCTTTCTTTTTTCCATATCCCATGCATGTGTTCGTGTATCTCTAGCATAGCCTATACATACATGTTGAAGCTTTTTTGAATTTAATATTGAATTTTATTTTAAATTTCAGAAACTGCCCCACCCCGGATTAAAGTAGTGATATTTTCATTTACCTCATGAAAGTGAAATCGCCTCCTATGCTGAACAATATCTTTGGTAGCACCGTAAAACATGTCCATGAGCATTGTCTTCCCTGTCAGCACAGGTGTCAGATAGATCGCCACCCCATTAAAGTTGAAACAAAGCAAATAGATAGACATAGCAGAATAGCATAGAAATGTACCACTGCCGACATTTCCATAGAGATAGATTCCTTTAGGAGCAATGGGTAGAAGAGGCCTCTGACCAACCAAGCCATCTAATTTCTTCTCACGATTCAAGTATGAGACCCATTTTCCAACTCCAGGCTCCATGTGCCCCCTCCTCCTAGTGCACATGACGTGTTCATCTTTCATTCAGTTGTCTATTTTAATTAATTTGATTCACTGCTCTAGATTTCACAGTACTGGGAAATAAATGACAACAACAATAATTAACTGATACCTTGACATCCACTTGCCAAGGAAGCCATTTTCATTTCGGTCTTTCCCTTTAATCCAAAGACCACCCTTTTGCTTAATCTCAGCCTCGTCTAAAAGAAGGCGGCGCCTCTCACTTTCCCTACCCTCCTCCCATCTTGACATCTTTGCCTGTACCCAAAATATTATGTTACAAAAGCACGCTCTTCATGGTCCGTACTTTTACATTAGTTATGATTAAAATTTACATGAATTTACATATGAAATAAAATTACATGGTAATCTTCCATATCTATTTCATACTTGCGAAGTCTTCCCAGTAAATCATCCAGCTCTGTAGCAACCCTCTCTTGGTGTATATCATTTCGAAGCTTGCCTTGTCTGACCAGCCTTTTGTACAGTTCAAGTGGCCCTTCATATCCATTATAAATAAATATATCATAAAATCGAGAGGTTGAATTGCAAAATATGCAAAAATTTGATCTAACAAACTAATTGACTGTCATGCTTGTTTTTGGTTTTGATGATTTGTTCACATCAATTAACTTCCTAATGCAATTTGATGCGAACAAGAAATAACACTAAGCTACAAATTATTTGTTGGTGTCAATCCAAGCACAACGCATGTAAGCACAGCAGGCAGCAGCTAGTGAAATTAAATTAATGGAACTAATATTAGCACGAGGTGAGAACCGGATTGCAAAAATAAGAAACTTAAGGGGCTATTCGTAAAATTATATAAGTGCCGATAGTGATACCGATTGTCTTACCTGACCCTGGAGATGAGAGCGAGGATGGGGATCCATGGCAGAAACGACGAAACAGGAACGAAGCGTAAGACGACGATGATAGCGCCCCTTTGATTCTCATTTTTTAAATTCAATTTTTAATTTTAAATTCGACTTCTGTTCCCAGCTCCCTTGCTGTGCGTTCTGTTTGTGTATGGTTATTTTTGCTATTTTATAATATATTTGTTTCTTCAATTTGGCGTGGTAATTGGAATCTGTTCTAGTCTTCTAATTAGAAATTAGAGCAATGAGGTAGTCTTTGCAAATTGTAATTGCTTATGGGGAAAACGAGATGGTGGCTGTGAGTTGTATGAATTGCTGGCATGTTGCTATCCATCCAAGGGAAAGTAGACTAAATAGTAGGTATAGCTTACAAGTTTTACAACATAATAGAAATTTATTGCATCTCAATCACTATTTATTATGACAAGGGTAATACTGAGTAAGACGGCCATTTTTAGGGGGGTTCATTGGGTCCGGTTTAATCGGTTTTGGACCGAACAGAATTAGATCGGTTCAAACAGTTCGGTTTTTTTGGTTTAATGGTTTGGTTCGTTTTTTTAAAACCGAATTATAACTTCAGTTCGGTTCAGTTTGAAATTTTCAAAACCAAAATTAACCGAACAGACCGAACTTTTATATATTATGAATTTGGTTCGGACCGCCCCGGTTTATTTCTTAATATCCTGGATTTTTTCTTAATCAATTGCTTTAAATACTTCGGTTTATTTCTTAATACTCAATTTTATTTCTTAATGTACTTCGGTTTATTACAAAACAATTGCTTTAAATTAAAAAAAATAATATATTTCGGTTTGAACCGAACAAACCGAAATAAAACTTTGGTTCGGTTCGATTGCAATGCTAATTCGGTTCAGTTCGTTTTTGAAACCGAATTATAACTTTGGTTCGGTTCGGTTTGAACCGAACCAAACCGATGAACACCCCTAGCCATTTTGTTTGATTGGGTTGATATAAACGTTTGTAGTTTTGAATATAATGTAAACTGTTTGATTGTAATTTTGTATGTTAAATATTATAATACGAATATTATTATTTTTAATTATTTTGACTATTTTTGGGAATTTTAAAAGATAGTCTAAAATAGTAAAAACAGTACAAATTGTGAAAACACAACTCTACGAAATTTTAATATGTAGATCTCATTGTGTTGCTTGAATTAACTCTTTCGATGTGAAAAAAGCATGTTTTAAATCATGCATCTATATTTCAGTTAGAGTATAAATGTTGTATAATAATCTAACAGAAAATTGATTGTATAATTTTTTATTGGCCTTGCACCGCATTTAAATAAATAACAATGATATTTGAAGTTATAAATATCTGCTAATATTATGTCAGAATTTCAATAGGCGGTGTATAGTGATGTTTAGGGGTTTCAATAGGTGGTGAACTATTCCATCTATATTACTTATTCTTTCAGACTAGTAGTATTTTGTATGTTGTTTGCTTTTGCTCTATTTGGTGATCTGATGAATTTAGACTTTAATTTGAGAACTCTTTATTTTGTAACTTACTTTGTTTCTATATGAAACGGACTTTGAACCTTATTTCTAAGAAAAAAAATGTGTATATTAATGTCAAGGTTTTCAGTTAACTCTCAATACTCGTAATGAATCTAAACATGCAACTTTTTTATACTTTAAGTAATAATGTCTTAGCTGATTCCGTTAAGTGCATAAATAATCCTCTTAATAAGAAGTTGGTGGAGTTAGTGGATCCGGACTGTCCTTTTAACCTGGCATGAATCCACTGGACATTACTAGTTTATACGGCCTATACGGGTCCGTCAAGCGGGGCAGGCCGAAGGAAGGCCATGGGCCCATGAAATCACGGGGAAAATTTTGTGGCTCGATTCGCAAGTGTGTGAGTCTATATTCTCGGAAGTAACAGAATATTTTCTGCTTATATACGTACCGTCCGATCAGAATCACAGCCAATCCGGCCCGAGAAGGAATGCACGAAACCTCGCAAGTGTGGATTTTGATCGAACGGTCCCGATCTAAACAGAAATATTTTGTTACTTCAGAGAATATGAATTCAGTGTGAGAGTGTTGGGATGGTTTAAGTTGAAATTGAAAAATCTGGGCTATAGATGGTGTAGAAAATAACTGTCATAGGATTTGGAGATTCTAATTTCTTTGGTTTATGGGTCAATGAGATGAGAATGAGACATTTGGAATGTTGGTGTGATTTTTGCATAGTCATTCTTTCATATTTTGCAGTCCAAAATGTACAAGTAAAAAATATTACCTTTTAAAAATTTGTGTCCACATTCATTTGCAACCCGAGGCTAGTTCCCAAAAGCACCAGTTCTCCATTTTTTTTTTTTTTTTTTTCTGAATTTGCAGATCAATATCTTATTTTGAACAGCAAAGCTTATTCCATGCAACATACACTAGGTGCCTCTCGAATGGGTAGTGTGGAGAAAATTGAATTAATAATTGCATTAATCCGTAGCATTCATTTTGTAAAATAGAAATGTTTATAGCATCTTGATTATTTTTGTCTTTATTTCAAGAAGAACTTAAAAGTTGCACTTATAAACTACTTTACTTGCCCTTTATACTTTACTAGATTAGTCTATTGTAAGTTATGGTCCAATAAACGAAAACAAGTCCATATCGACAACTTTTTTTCTAGGGAGTGAATTTTCTGATATGATTCAAGGTGTCCCATTAAAATGGATAATTCACTGCACCTCTAAAGAACTATTGGGCAACAATTTGTAGTTCATAGACATTCTCTTTTTCAGTCTTTCATGTGAAATCCAATCGCAGCTGTTCAAACAATTAACCAACCATTAATCTAAGTTCTACAATAATTGAGAAGAGAGCTTGATATAAAGGAAAACCGAAGTTGTCCATCTTTATTTAATAAACAAATTTATTATATGGTGAGCACAAGCAAATATGTGTCTTGAATATATGATAAATGAAAATCATCCATTCTGATGAGTTAATAAACAAGCAACCAACAATCATAACATAATAAGTCATACTTAATAACAAATATTTTAAACTCCTCATCATAATTGTTATAACATTAAAATAACATAAATGCCTTGTTGGTATTCTCTTTTAATGTTGCCTTCTCCTATTAGCTATGGATTTGATCATTTCTGCCACCTGCACAATCACATATTCATGTGAATTAGCCTCCATTAAAATTATGCTATCACTCAAATTAGCCTCCATTAATTTTTCTACTTGGATTTGCAGTATATATATTGTTGGGAAGCACTTGTGGTAAATAAGTTGATATAAGTATAACCAAATTTGCATATTATTACCTGCACCTAGGCAATAGGGTATTTCAATAGAGCCTTGAAGTAATACATCAACTTTTCTAACAATGTGAAGAGGAATTGGTGTAACCAAATAAATTGTGTCTCTCTCAATGTCTATAGATCTCACAATTCCTGAAATATATGAAGTCATGCATCTTGTAACATTTTTTTACCAGTAATAAGAATAAGGAAACCAACAAAAAATATCAGTACTTTTTACAAAATTGGTATTAATGGAGAATTACCACTATTAGAATTTCAATCGTCATAGATATTACCATGCACATTATAGATGGAATAGACCTATATTAGATCCTCTAGTAGCATATTGTTTGCATTAGTAACACAACTGATCTTTGCACTGCAGTTGGATTAGAATTTTACCGGGCAGAATCACGATGTTCCCATTCTTACGAGTTTTTAAAGAAGTTGAAAACATGGCCAGTTTGTGAAATTTTAATTTTCAAACTAGCAAATAAGAATAGGGTTGCGAAGTTAACATGTAACTTTGTGAGTGGTGTATGTCAAAGTTAACATTCTTACCAATTGTTTTGAGATTTTTATTTTTCAAAAACAAAAAAAAAAAACTCTTGACCACCATATGGCCACCTTAAAATTTCTACTTTTCTATCACCACAAAACATACACCAACTATATGATTTTTAAAATAAATTAGTGAAATAAAGGGGATAAAAAAAAACCACCTAATCCAACACACCAGGGGGTCGAAACAAGAGCTGATGAAGGAACGGAGGAACTAATTGCAAGGCCAACAATTCTATCGATCAAGCTGTGGCATGTCATTTTAGTTGAATCCTAGAAATGTGACCATTTGATGAAACTTAAAAAAATTCTTCAGACTAATAACATAGAGATGTAATTAATTTTTGTCATTTAAAAATAGGTTTACCTGACAATGAAGATAAGTGACATTGATCTTCAAGAGAGAGATTTCAAAAGGAGTAATAGACGCTAGATGTCTTCTCAGCTCAGCATAACTCGGTATCTCAAGATCTTTTGGTAAGCACTGCCTGAAGTAGGCAAGAAACCTTAGGTCCCTCATGGTGCGTGCATCTTTTTTACTTGAAATCCTAAAACATTCAAATAGAAGTTGTAAAATTTAGAAGCTCATATCTTAAAATTCGGAAGCTATATGTGATGCAATAATTGATAGTGCAATACAAAAATAAAACTACAGAATTATACTCTAGTAAGTTTCTATATTAACCATAATTTGTTTTGTTATAGTACCAAGTATGGTACTACCTGACTGTTAGCACTAAGTTATAAACTTGGGTATATTGGACAAAAATGGAAATGATAAATTAAGTTGAAATAAAATGATTAAATTGTAAATAAGTCTTACGAGCGAGTATTTTTTTGTGCTGCACATATCTCAATTATCTCAGCATTTGATTTCTGACCACTAACCAACCAAAATGCACCACCTGGCAAATTCTTACTTGCTTCTGAGCACTCCACCTTCACAACATGAGTTGGAGATATGTACCGTAGTATATCCACCAACACATCAAAACCAAAACCTACAATTGTCCCATCAAATTTCAGGAGAAAAAAAATCATCTACACTGCTAAAAACCGCAAAATATCAAAACTAGATAATCTTCTATACACTCAATACCACTGATAATTCCCCTCATAACATTACAAACAGAGTAAAACAGTTAATGGAGAATTGCCCGTGGTCATATTTTCCCTAAAAATTAACCTACCCTTTTTTCCTCCCTTTTCAAATTTTTTTTTTTGTTAATCTCTATGAAAAAGGAAGAACCGAGAGAAGTTTACCTTTAATCCATCCTGAAGTGTTGACAATCAAAGGCACATGAGGTTTATCAGATTCAGTAAGGTCGTCAAATTTGTAGAACTTCTTACTAAAGTAGTTATACAGGTTGAATATATAGAATACATAATCCTTTGCATTTGGTTTTGCACAGTCATCACCAAAATATAAGCACCTGACAGATAATTTATATCATCAAATTTTTAGTAATAACAGGAGTAAAGCTACATGAAAAAATTCAGATAAAATATTTTGGCTAATGAAAAGAAAATGTAGGATGTGATTTATTACTTTTCTGGTGTCTTCAAGCATAGAACTGTCAAATCTGTAATTCAAAATTCAGGAAATAATGTAATATTTCACCAAGTAAAAAATAATAAGAGATGGGCTAACTAGCTTGCTTTGAGAATTAAAGAGAGTGTTTTACTTCCTGCTCATATCTTCATTTTCGAAGTTAAAATAGTCGATTCGAACCTTCCAACATGATCTTCATATTAAAAATGCTTTGAGACCAAATTTTACCTTATTTGGAATTTTAGAATTTTTTAAAATCATTGCTTTTCTGAATTTTTAAATATCATTGCTTTTCTGTTGGAAGGTTCGAATCGACTATTTGAACTTTGAAAATGAAGATACGAGTGGAAAGTAAACTCTTTAATTGCCAAAGCAAATTAGTCCATCTCAAAATAATAATATTAAGATAACAAAAAAAAAAATAGGAAATAAACTAAGAAATTACTATAACCTGGAGTTTCTTTATCTATAATGTGAAGAGTTACACAGCCAGGTGTGGTGAACTCAGGTTGGCCCACATCAGTATCCAAATAGCCAACTCTCTTATACCTAATTAAAAGAACAATAGAAAAGTTTTATGCGATATTGAATGATTCTTTACAGTAATGCACTTCCAACTTGTGATCTTCATACCTTGTGTAAAATTATTGGGTTTGTGAATTAAATTTGACTAGAGCTAAGGTATTTTGTAGTAAAACTTGACATTATTTTTGTGCCATGACACCTAATTATGTACAGAAATATTGGCTGAAGCCTCTATTTTCCATTGGACAATGAAAGAAACTTTCCAAAGTTATACATGCAAAATCCTGGTTTTCACTTTCTGCCAAGTATACAAAGATAAAAAAAATTGAGGCTTATAACACAAATAAGAGAAATAACAATTGCCTTTTAAACAGGGTGTCCAGAAGGACACGGCTGAAAATCGATTTGCCACAATTTCCGGGCCCACAGATGAAAACAATTGGAGGAGGGCACGTGCAAGAATCATAGGCGATCGTATCTGCAACTTCCTGCCACGATGAAGGGATGCGCAGCCCCCTGTAAATTATGGAAGAAATTGGTGGAGGCGGCAAAGAAGGAAAAGGAGGAGGTGTGACAGTGAGGTTTGATAAGCCCTCGACTGCTTGATCAATTTCTTTGTTAGCCATTTTTGTCTCTCTCCCTCTATAAATTTGTAGATGTTGATGATTTTTTTCTCTCTTTTCCTTTTTTTTGGGTGTAGATGGGAATGGGGGGGGGGGGGGGGGGATGGTTGATATAGTGAGGTTTTAGTGAATTTCACAGGGGTAGGAGATTATAAAAGGGATGATATGGTGGTTTACTTGGATCTGTGCCAAAATGCAAGTAATCATGAGTTGGAGATTTGGCACTCGTTTTAAGTTTCAAATTGGAAAAAGAATACAATGCACAAAACATGAGCGTGAGTGAGTATTTGTGTGAGTGAGAATCTAGTCAATTATAAGTCTGTAACTGATGCAGTTTTTGAAGAATTCACATCTCTCCATTACCTGAAAAGGGTATCTTTTACAATTAGTGAATCCGGACCGTTTTTTTTAAACTTAGCACGGATCTCAAAGCCCAATAATACAGCCCCCCGTGCTAGCCCAAATCCCAAACCGGTTGAGATTTAATCTCAAACCATAAAGTGAGGGGAATCGTCTACGGTACCTAGGAGGAGCTGGGTATCCTGCTTTATAAAAAAAGGAAAAAGAAAAACGAATAGGTTTGCAATAATTAACAGTTGAAAGGATAACCTGCGAGAAGGCCAATAAGGCATGCTGCTTGGGCGTGAATTTATACACCCGTCACACATTTAATACCTGGCAAATGAATTGTGACAAGGCCCACAGGGCAACAGGGCAAATGAATTGAGAATAAGATCTGTGTTGGGGTTTTGATTCCAGTAGTACTTGTAATATATATTGGAGCAAAGCTAGGGTGTGATGTGCTCACCAAAAAGATTTGGTGAGCACAACTCATAAAGTATATCGGATCGGCAACTCATAAAATATATCGGATCGGCTTTAAACGACGAATCTAAATTGTTAAAATTTATGTACTTTATGAGTACTGCATGTACATGCAAAATTTTGAAAGTTTTGAATTCATTTGCTATAAAGTCAAGCGGTCAAAGAAATGAATATTTTTTCATAATTTCTTTGACCATTTGATCTTATAGCAAATGAATTCAAAACTTTAAAATTTTTGCATGCACATACATCATTCACGAAGTGCATGAATTCTAACTGTTTGGATTTGTCGTTTGAAGCCAATACAATATACTTTTGAAGTTGTGCTCACCAAACTTTCTTGGTGAGTACATCACTGAAAATATAAATTGTACGTAACGGACAAAAATATTAAAATAAGGACGTCTTAAAAGAAACATAATGGGAAATATCAACATCGGAAAAAAAAATGGTAATGTGCCATATCTATATATCTATAAGACCAAAATAATATTTTCAGTTTTATACTTTTCAAACTTAGATTTTCATTTTGCAAACGACTTTGGGTTAATAACTCCACTGGAGATTGTGGTGACAATAGCTTAAACAACTCACTAATTAATAAATCGTTTTAATTCGTAAACTGAATTCAAATTGTTTTTTCAGAAGATCGTAAGAAGAGGGGCCATGGATGGGAATAGACTATATTTCATTCATGCTGCAATCAATTTTTCAATGTAATTTTATAATAGAGCAACAACTTAAACCATAATCCATTACACTATGCACCAGGAATGACTATAACTAGAAAAATTGACTTGGTCAATGAGTTATGAGCTAACTCGAGTTAATAATGAGCTGAACTCGAATTACGTTTTAGCTCGTTATTGTCAGCTCGAGTTGACTCTCTTATTAATGAGTTGATCACGAGTTAGCGGTAACTCCCTCATGTACAACTCATTTACAACTCTAATTTAGAAGAAGAACTTGGATCGGATGGCCATTGAAATCAAATTTGGGTCTGATGGATTTAGTATCCATCTGATGCATGTGCATCAGATGGATACTAAAAATACATATACCCAAAAAACACATACCCAAAAAAAATCAAATAAGTTTTATAAATTTTTAAAATCAAATAAGTTTTATAAATTTTTAAGATCCAATCCAAAAAGTACATATACCCAAAAAACACAACATGATCATGTTTTTTTTTATGAAATCCTACGCGGTTTAAGATTTGTGTGCCTTTTGGATTGGATCCTAAAAATTTATAAAACTTATTTGATTTTAAAATATGATTAAAAAAAGTTATATTCTGTATACATGATCATGTTATGTTGCACTACAGTTTGTCTCCTTGCGTGAGCTGAACTTATAATGGATCTACTCATGACAATCGGGTTGAAATTCGATCCGCTTCTAATACAGGAGCATGTAATCTGGATTGTTCATTAAAAATTAAGACAAATTATTTTATCATGGTTACAGTAGCATTGTCCATGGATATGCTATGCCTGTCACTTGAAAATTAGAAATAATTAGTTATATATTAGATATGGTAAAGACAATGTTGTTTTAATTTCCTGTTCCGCACAAATCATATTTTTATTTATTTATGAATGAGGCTGGCGTGCTACCTGTAGCATAGTGACATGTCGTGCTACCTCTTAAAAAAACCTATCGAATAAACTTCAAACGACAAATTCAAACCGTTGAAACTGATCTACTTCACGAGTAATGTATTTACATATAAAATTTACAATTTTTACATTCATTTAGTATAAGGTCAAACGGTAAAAAAATAATGAAAAACGAATGTATTAAAATTAACTTATAATTCTTATTTT
Organism: Carex arenaria; assembly: GCA_964058825.1. Taxonomy (NCBI): domain Eukaryota; kingdom Viridiplantae; phylum Streptophyta; class Magnoliopsida; order Poales; family Cyperaceae; genus Carex; species Carex arenaria. The sequence continues at coordinate 315,747 of CAXKVW010000490.1, read as the reverse complement.
TTTGACCACTTGACTTTATACCAAATGAATTCAAAACATTATAATTTTGGCATGTAAATACATCACTTATGTAGTAGATTGGTTTCAACGGTTTGGATTAGCCATTGAAACATATTCAATAAGTTTTTGAAGAGACATCACAACATGTCACTATGCTACAGGTAGCACGCTAGCCTTATTCTTTATTTATTATTTTAATTATATTGTTTTGTGTGATTGTATAAAATCATACAATTATATCAATATCATTATTGATCCCACATTGCTTGCTCTATTGTTGTTTGTCTTCTAAACTAACATTAATTAAGTCTTGCATTGGAAATATTCAACCTTTATGGATGGAAAGAGGAAAATTAATTATGTTATTAATAAATTTATGTGTAAATTTATTCCGTGAGGAGAGGAAAATGACGAAATAAGAAACATAAAACTACTCAGTGTATACCACTCGGGAAGTATATTATAAAAGAAATAATATTGTCAGCTGCTAAAGTCAATAAGCAAAAATAATTAAACAAATCTCTTATGCAAGTATTATTTTTCCCCCATGTCAAACATTATAAAAGATTATTCGGTATATAATAGTCAATTTTTTTTTTAAATGCATAATTGCAAACTTTGATCTACTCCTTATTAAGTGGTGACTAAAATATATATGTAGCAAGTTTGACCATTAAAATTCGACATTATGTGGATATATAGATCTTGGATTTTATAATGAACCATTAATTTTTTTTAAAATTCAAGACTGTCAATTGAAGAATGATCAAAATAATCATCCTCTAAATTAAAAATATCTCATGTCATCTATCAACTTAAAAACTTTTTTCCTTCATTATAAATTATTTATCAAAGAACAAATTTGTTGAAACGAAGAATCATGAATGACCCAATGAAATTCTTTGAAATAAGTTATTTAATTTTCTGGAACCCACAAATCTCTGCTTACAATTTCCAATTAATGCATTCTTATGCATCAATCTAACAAAATTATTGAGCAGAACTAGCACCAATGCTAGGGGTGCAAACGGATCGGATAGTGGTAAAACTATATTCGTATCTGCTTTTATTTTTTGGATACATACAAATACGGATCGGATATCGGATATCCATAGATATATACATAAATATTTTCATAATATATATTAAAACTATATGGTATATATTAAATATTCGGATACAGATAATTAAGATTCAAAACCATATTCGTATCCGTATTCGCACGGATATCGGATATCCGTATCTAATTTTCAGATACGGATCCAGATACAGCTGGATATTATCCTATCAGTTTACACCCCTAACCATTGCCTGGTTTGCAAATGTTGGCCATTGATAATGAGTAGCCAATAGCCTCCAGCAGCGAGGCGGACCCACCTTGAGCCAGGGCGCAAACTGTTTTTCCTGGATTTTGAAATTAAGTGAAAAAATATGGGTCCGGTATCACTTTGTTCCTCTCTAGAAATTGTTTTGCTTCCCTGGAAATGAAAAGCTTGTCAGACCAATTCAAAAGCACTGTTAATGAGAAATTGTGTTGTTTTTATATAAATTTTATTAGAAATTTACAGATCCGGACCAACTTTCCAACTTTGTTGTTTTTTAATATGTAAAATGACATTTATTTTATTGTTTTTATTATGTAGGAGTATGGTATTTTTTTTTTATTATGCTGATTGTTTTTTATCTAGTATCCGATCAGTTAATTGGTTTAAATCCGATAAACTATTTGAACTTTATTCCTGTCTCTTATTGACGAAAATCCTGCATCCGCTCATGGCCTCAGGTTCTATCTTAGGTTCTTGCTAAACTACATTGTCCAGATACAAAAAATGTTTTTATTAATTTACAAAATTGAGACCTTTTTTTAAGAAATTCTTAGTCAAATAAGAACACGTCTTCACAGCTTGCAGAATATAAATAACTTCTGCATTTTTTTTCTTTTATATTTTGAGTTATTGACTTATTTTTTTTGTCTTTGCATGAGAAGCTTATTATGTCCCATCTGACCTTCTAGAGGTATATACCACAGTATTTCAGAATTTTTTATTTATTTTATATTAATGAATGACAGCCGATATTGGTTATATATTGATGCTAAATAAGATTTAAATATTTTGGTTTATGTTTATTATATTTTAGTTAAAAAAATGTATACACAACCTTAGTCAATTTCTAAGCATTTCCTGATGTGGAGGATAGGAGTGTCAATGACACCGGTTTATCCATTTATCCTATCCGTATCATATTCGATGAGACGCGTATCATGAGTAAGTTTTTTTTTTTTTTTTTTCCATTAGCTTATTAGGTATGGGTATGGGTAAGGAATTTTTTTATTAGATAAACGGATATGGGTACGGGTAAAGGCTATTTCGTACCTGTTGCGTAACGGATAATTATATAAAATAAATTACATATAGATATATAAATATTATTTCAATTTTATGTTTTTCATATCATTGCACCAATGCTAATTAATTCTTGAGAAAATATGTCTTTTGTTGTAAGAAGAATATTATGTTAAACAATTTGAATGTTTTGTTATTTAATTAACAAATTAAATTTTGAATTTGTTAGAAGAGATATTTGTGTTTTTGGTTTTTTGCTTTATGAAAACTATTAGTTAGAATTAATTGTATATTTGTATTTTAATTTTTATATTAGTAATTGTGGTTGCATATATGACATGATGAGTTTTAATAGTATATTTGTTAAAATAATAAAATGATTAGTATTATTTGTTATTCATCCGCTACCATTTCATTACCCTCTAATCTTAACGGGTACGGGTAGAGTACGGTAAGGCAAATTCTTAACGGGTAAGAATAGAGTATGGGTAAGGTCAACTCTTAGTGAGTATGTGTTGTAAAATGCGGTTCATGCGGCCGTATATGCGGCCGCATATGCATATGCAGTCTGATTCCGCATAAAAATTTCCATGCAGTCTCAAATATGCGGTTTCGCATATGCGGTCGCATATTGGTCCGCATATATCCGCATATATCCACATATTGGTCCGCATATGTTACATCCCGGAAAATAAAAATACAAAATTAATAATTGAATGATATACAAATTGTCTTTAAGAAATTTTTCTTGAGAGTGCAAATCATTTGAATTATAAATTCGAATTTTTCTGAACACATTAGTAAAGTAATCATGTTAATATGTATAGATAAATAAAAATGAAATATATAATTGAATATGATGACAAAATTTTGAGTGAAATATTTAGAGATTGTTTTTTTTGAAGAAGAAATGTGAAGGTCATGCCTTCATATTCCAGTGAAATATTTAGAGATTGTAAAGTATGAATATAAACAATTTAATAGATTGAATGCACAGGCAATCTATATGCAATTGGAATATTGTATACATTAAGGAATGAATCTTATTAAGTGGGTCCCCAGTGTCATACTCTACTCCCATCTTTATTTAATTATTCAATGTGTGTCTCTCTCTCTCCTTGCGTGTCAATACCTTCTTGTTCCACCGTGGTTAGCTATTGACTAATTCAGAGAGCAGCTTGCTCTCTCTACCGTGTCCTGCAAGTCTCTCTTCTACTTCTCACTTGTGTGTCCAACTCTTTTCTCCCTCTCCCCCTCTTTATCTCTCCTCTGTTTATGTGAAGCAACTTGAGAAGAATTTGCACAACTGGCGATGTACCCAGTTACTCGATCTCATATGCTATTTCTATCTCTATATCAGCACACATAGCATAGCAGCTTGGTATATATCTCTCCCTCTCTCTATTGTTGTTGGATGTGAGTGAGTCTTAAGATATGAGCTTTGAGCAAGCTTAGATGTTTTTTTTTGAACTGTTGAATTTAATTAGCAAGCTTGCTTATTAATAGTTGAAGACACTCAAGTCCTATACACACACACACACATGATGACAGTCTAGTCCAATCTCTTGTTCAGTAGTTGTATATATGTAATGAACTCTTTACTTCATGGTCAACAGGCATACATGGTTTATTTGATACTAGTTTCTTATTTTCAACATAATTAGGTAACTAAACCTTTGACCATGACAATACAGTTTTAATGTATATATTGGCACCAGTATATATGTGGCTTTGTTACACTGGTTTTTAATTACAAATCTGGTAAACTGAACCTTCTGAGAAAGCTTAATTAAGATAGTCAATAATTTACTTTAAAGGTAAATATGAATACATGTGTATATTAAACATATATTAATATATAAATGGTACTTTGTAAAAATGAAAGTTAGTTCCGTTGTCTTTATGGCTTGATTTACTAAATGTTATTTTAAAAGAAGAAGAATGCAACTCTGATTCATCAAATAATATTTGCTATGATGAATGCATATAGATATAACTTACATGAGTATATATAGACATATTATCTTACATATGCATTTTTAATAGTATTAATAAAAAGTGATGAAGGCATAATTTAAAATTGTATATTGATTTCAAAAAGCAAATCTTTGAGTTGAACAAATATATAGCTGTCTTCTTTCCTAGCCATTGGCTAATTTCGAAATATATATAATATGAACTGATGTGCAATGATGGTCAATATACGACCATAAACTAGTTTTATTTCTCCTTTATATATTCCTTAGAATTAATATTAGTTAACCAATAATTATTTATTTACTGGTTAAACAAAAGTGATGACTTTCAGTTATTAATTTTGAATCGGAAATTCTTTAAACATAGATATGAACTCGACCATTCGAATCAAACTAGCTTAACGGATGGGCTTACAGAATGGTAACTTGGCTTCGAATCACATCGTACCCTATGTTAACAGGTGCGGGGGTTCACTGGCTTTGTTTTGATATTCATTTCTAAGAATTAAATTGTAATTAGTTTTGCATGTTGAATAATTGATTGATTGCATTATTTGAACTATTGCATCATATGCATACACAATACAAATGAAACTGAATTACCGGTAAGACTGATGACTATTCATTTTGGTACGGTTTATCAATTGTCTGTTCCTTGATTTAAACAACTGAGTGATTCCACAGTTACTGGATTTTATTGAATTTACTGATTACTTCAAAGTCTAGGTTATGACTAGACTTTGATCCAGGACCCTTATGCGCATATGGTGAATGGCCTCAACTGAACCCAGTACCGGTTGGGTAGAGGATATAGTAAATTGTGACTGTAACAATAGTAAAACTGTGGTAAATGTCTATTGCTAGTCATTACCTCTAAGGGATGATGATGATATCGCTTAAATTATTGAATTTAATTAAGTGTCTGATTATAAACCAGACTGAATAGGACAGTATAAGCTAAACACAACAGATACAGGTATGTGTAAAGGCAGATGTGGGTTAATGGTGGCATCTGTACAGGCAAGAAGGATGGTATCTGTTTGTGTTACCTGATCTAGTATTTGCATTAATTTAGAACCCAAATATTCTGATTATAGTTATTTGATTTTCATTGATTATTCCTGTTGATTATCGTTTGACTGTCAATAATTAGCATTGCATTCATTGTTATAGAAATTGAATTGTTACTATATTGCGGATATTTAATTCTGGATATGGATTCTTACGAATCTAGTAGCCCGAATCAAATTCTGCACTGAGAAATATCGCTGTTATTTCTCACCCCCTCCTCCTTTGTGGGTTTTACAGGTTCGTTAGACGAAGAAATGCATTTATGGGTTATAATTGACAGCAGGGCCAAACAAAAGATATGGTACTTTGGGTTGTAATATCTGACATGATATAGAGAGTATTTCTCTAGTATCTTAATTCCACCACAAAATGTCAGATATATCTTGTAAATATTTTGATTTGGGATTAATGTAATGGGTAGAATTGGTAGTGCATAAAAAGATCCATGTCTTGCGTATATTGAATTGGAAATATCACAGTACATAGTTGCACCCCCGATTTGGGGTGTGACAGCATATGTGCGATTGGGCCGCATATTGGTCCGCATATGTGCGAATTTATTGTTTGAATGATTTTAATGGAAATATATTGCATGTTTTGAGTGGAAATAAATTAATATATAGTTTAAAATCCGCATATATAAGCCCTCATGAAATTTCGCATATGCGGCCGCATATTGCTGCATATGCGGTATGCAGTGGCCTTCTGCATGCATGAACAAAACCGCATTTTACAACCGTATGAAAATACTTCCACCTTACCCGTATCGCACACCCATTGACACCCGTAGTGGGGGGACAAGATTTATATATTGTGCACTAACTTAGAACAACATGTAAAATCATCCAAAAGCGTTATTTTTGTTTTATTCGTTATAATTGAACTTAGTTGCATAATTAAGGAAACACTGAAACAAAACTGTTTGATAACTTGGTACAACCCATTACTGTGACACTTCCATTTTTTTATTGGGCCGGCGCCTATCAAGTCTATTTAATACCTTAGGCTTCCATATTTTTTAATTAATTAATTAATTAATTATAGTTCGTTATGTTTAAAGAGTGTGATTTATTGAAATCGACTTAACTCGACATATTAACAATGATTATATAAATTAAGTAAAGATAAGTAAAAAAAATATAAATGTTGTTTGTCTCAAGTATTGATTGTGTGTATCAATTTTCATGCAATTTTGAATGCCATTTAATAATTCATAGAATGTTGTTAAGTAGAAACCATTTTTAATTCCATGTCATTTTGTAAACGGTGAAATTCGCATCAAGTTTCATCATATTTTGTGTCGTTTCAATTATCGTTAGATTTCTAAATAATAATTTGGGTAGTATCTTTTGTAATGAAAAATAGTATATCCATCCAAATATTTTTTTTTTATTATTATTATATCCAGCTTGTGATGCATTTATCTAAAAGATTATTTATGTAGGGTATCAACAGACAAAATAATTGATGGTTATTAAAAAATGTTGTTGCATAGGTGGATTTGCTCGGCAACCAAAGTGCAAGGAAATGCTTGTGTTATATTAATAATAAAAAAAAAAAGAGATTGTTTTTTATGGATTCTGTTTCCAGGAAAGTGTAAAATAATTAGCATTAAATGCTGTATTAACTATTATTGATTTATTTTGTTCTTTATTATATCAGTGTAATATATTTTAAAATGAGTAAGGCTTGGGTGCTATGGATAGCACAGAGGGTGCTATGCAACTCAATTTGTGGCTGTCCGATTTGCTTTAATTTTCGTGCTAGTGATGAGGCGCTGGAAAAATTTAACGGAGACAGAGTTTTTTTCAATTCACGTTTCTCTCTCTCTCTCTGTTAAATTATATCATGTCCAAAGTCTATCCCTTTCTCCAGCCCCAAACCCTCGCCAAGGGTTATGCCGCTGCTCTCCTCTCCCCACCCTCTCTTCTTCTCCGATAGGTAGCGCGGATTCAGCAAGGCTCGCACAACTCTTCTCTCGCGTTGAGCTCCTTCCGGCGATGTCACTGTTGACCTCGCCGGGATGATGCTAATTGGATCGGTTTATGGCAGTTTGTGGGTGGGATCCAGCACATTAGGTTGACACATGGTGATAGTTCCCTTAGTCTTGCCCTGCTGGATATCCACCATTTCTCTACTTATTTTAGGAAGGAGATGCAAAACTTTAAGCTTTCTTAAAAGCACCTTGTTTGCAATAGATGCAATTGATCAGAATATGCTGAAAGGCGAAAACCAAAGAAGCACCTGGAGATATATACACGACTTAAGACTATTTTTTTTTGGATGGAATTATGTAATTTTTTTACTAAATTTTTGTTTTGATGTAAAATAATGGAAAAGGGAAGAATAGATAAAATAAGAACCAGCTTGTTAAAGCAAGTTTTCTATACAAAAGCTCAATTTTTTTTACTGTTTTTGCTTTTTCATTCTTTACTGGCATGAGAACCAGTGTAAATTTACCATCTTTTAGCACCAATTTCAATATATAAATAAAGATAAATACAAGGACCTCTTAGTAAAATTATTTGCCATGATCACTGGCAGCAATTTCATGTATTTCATAAACAAAAACGTTTGTTTTTCTTCTTCTTTTGAATTGCCTTCTTCATTTAACCAGTCAGGCTCAATTACAAGTAGATAGTAAACACTCTCATGAATCCATATAGGAACAAGCTTTATAATTTTATGAATTAAAATACTATTAATGGTAGAAATTTGAATCTCACTTAAAAAAAAAAATCAAATATTGTCACTGTGTTGCTGGTACATCAAAACTGACACTTCTTACAAACCAAAGTTAAAAGGGGGTCTAGAGGAAGAATTAATCAAAACTGTTACACACTCTAATAAAGGACATCACCATGAGTACACATAAACAAGTTTCATATTGTTTGGATTTTCCCATAAATTACAAAAACAGAAGTGTCAGAATCAGTGTATTACAAAAAGTAAGTACCAACAGTATAAATTAAGTGCAACATTTTTCAGAATCAACAGTATAAATTAAGCTTAGAATTAAGTATAAATTAAGCTGACACTTCTTAGAATTTCTGTTTGTAATTTCAGAATCTGACACTTCTTACAAAAACAAAACTGAGTACCAACAGTATAAATTAAGCTTAGAATAAGTATACAACAAGTTTCAGAATCTAAGAATACAAAAACTAAGTACCAACAGTATAAATTAAGCTTAGAATAAGTATATTACAAAAACTTACAATAAGCAACAACAAAAAATAGTGCAACATTTTTCTTAGATTAGAAGTAGTATGCAAATCTAAATTCTATCATTAATCTATGCACCACCACAACAACAAAAATTACAAAAAATTCAGAAAATAGTCTTCAAATTATTACTTCTCCTTAGAACTGAAGTCAACATTGAAGTTGTCATCTGCCTCTCTTTTCTTCTTCCCCTTAGCAAGATCATCCTTGCGCTATGAACAAAGGATTACAAAAACTATTGCCATATTTTCATGAATAAAATATTGAGTTCACATTATATAAGAGAGGATGATATACCTTTTGACAAGATCGAAAATCGTGACCCTCTTGCTTGCTGCAATAGCTACAAGTACGTCTTTTGGGAGCATTTTTTTCAACCATAGGTTTCATCCGTTGCGGTTTTCTCTTCCTTCCCTTGCATTGCGACAATGGTGGATCAATGTACTCTTCAGCCGGTGAGGTATTTTCTTGGTATAGAATCATATCATCAATTGGTTGGGCGCTTGTTGCATCCCCACCTTGTGCACAATCTGTTGAGGGAATCATTGACAACATTCTTGCCTTCATTTCATCAAGAACACCATCTGCAAATTTGTATGCTTGTCTAGATTTTGTTGCCAACTTTACTATCTCTAGGTACTTGGGGTATATTGCTTCATACCGCATAGATTCAAGCTCAATAGATTCATCCATATCAATACTTATTTCACGAAGTGATCTCTTAATACTCTCGTTTGCACCTTTGGTCCAGCGCTTGATAATGTACTTGCAAAGAAGGTTTTGCATCCCTATATGTTGCATTACCTTCATAGCATGTGCACACAAAAACCCAACAAATTCATACCCTTTGCAACTACATGAGACGGTATCATCAGCTCTATATATGCAAACCTTGTGGGTTTCAGGCACCCAATTGGGGAAAAAAGGATGGCATGTGATCTTAACCTCGTAACATCTTTCTCGTTCAACCTCCACAACAACACCATTGTTACTCTCTAACAATTCCTTCTTAAATAAAGAGAAGATTCTCCTAGTGTAAACCTGACGTGCCTCTACCTCCATGTTGTTCCTTGAGCATAATTGAGGAGTTTCATTCATTGTTCGACAATCCTCATCACTCTCTTTCTACCAGATTCCCTCAACCACCTTCTCAAGTTGCAGAACAAACCGATATATGGAAGTATGGTTATCCACCAACAACTTCAGTACTGCATTCATTCCTTCACTTCTTTGGCTTGTGGACATGTTAGCAAAGAAAGTACCACGAAAATATGCAGGCACCCAATCCGCTCGCTTTTCATACATCGTTTTGAGATGGCTATTGTCTTCCAAGTTATACTTTTCAAGCATTTTCTTCCATGATTTTTCAAAATCAGAAACTGTCAAGCTTCGATTAACAACATTTTTTAATTCTTTTTCAATACCATCCTTGCTGCCATAGTGCACCAATAATTGTCCCTTCGCATTTCTCATTACGTGCCATTGACAACATCTATGGACAGTAGTTGAAAAAACTACTTGTATAGCAGCTTTCATTGCGGGATCTTGATCGGTAATTATCGAAGTCGGTGCCTTGTTGAACATTGCCTGCATCCATGTTCGGAACAGCCAAACAAAGTTCGTGGCCTGCTCATTTCTCATAAGACAACAACCGAATATAATACTATGCCAATGGTGGTTGACCCCGATAAACAATCCAAGGGGCATGCAATATTTATTGGTGTTATATGTCGTGTCAAATGTCACTACATCTCCAACTCAACAAATGCCCGCCTCGCCCTACCATCAATCCAGAGTATGTTTTTTACAACCCCAGAACTGTCTGGCTCTATGGCAAAGAAAAACTCGGGATCTTCCTCTTGTTTTTTCTTAAAATAGTCCAAAGTTGTATCGACATCTACACCGATGAGCCTCCTATTTTCTCCAACTATATGATTGCTGACGTCCTTCTTTAAAAAACCAATTTTATGGATCCCACCAGCTTTTTCCGCTAAATAGTGCCAAATTTGTGAAGTAGACACATTTTGAGCTCGCATTGTGGTTACAATTAGCTTCTCCTCTATAGTCATGCCTTTCAAGGATCTCAAATTTCTCTTTTTGGCCGGACTAGCAACTAAATTATGGTTATGTTCGGCATTAAAAGCACTGACATTCCAAGTTCCATTCTTTAGCCTTCTAACTCTAATGAAAGCCATGCAACCAGTCCTTGTATTTGGCATTTTCTTCTTAGGTGTCCCTAATTTGCCATCAGATTCTGTCTTCATTTGCTCTTGTTTCTGCCTATTTGAATAACCTTGTTTTGAGCATACCATTCTAATAGAAGAAATTCCAACTTTCGTCTTGGCTGTAGTTTGATTCCTGACACTAAATCCAAGTCTATAACCATATGAGTTATAAAATTGACGTGCCTCAACGTCACTACCAAACTCCATACCAATAAACGGTTCAATGCTCTTATCACCTCCAACATCTTCTTCTTCAAACTCATCATCTACGGACAGTAGTTGCATAACATCATCTTCAATTCCCTCATCACCTCCAACATACTCTTCTTCAAAATAATCTACAACATCATCTTCCTCCAAAATAGAAATTGGAAGCTCACCCTTCTCGCTACTCATATTAACTGGTTAAATGATTACAAAACATGAAAAAAATAGTTTTCAGTTGATGATAAGTTTAATAAATTTGTGGATTTACTTTTTAGAGGAAGTTTATTTCAATTAGAACCAATATCATGCTAACTGTACTTCAATTAGGCTAACCAAAAAGCAAAATTTACATATAACATAACATATATATACAAAATAATGCATCAATATCCTCATCTGACAAACCCTTGAATATTCCCAAATAATTTTCCTTATTTTTAATTTAATTTGAAAACTGAAACATAACAAAAAAGCACAATCACCAAGTCACGATCCAAATTTTGAATGACCAACTTAAACTCAATAGTAGAATGTACTGAGTCAAATATTAAAGTAGTTGTTCAAAGAAATTAAAGTCTAAAGTGCTCTGTAGAAGTTTACCAACTGGAGAGAAGGCAACACAAGATGAGAGGAGAATAACCCAGCAGAGAAAGGGAGATGCGAGAGGAGAGGAGAGGAAAAGAAATGCATAGGAGAGATAGCGGTGGGGGATGAAGGAATTCGCTGGTTCTATGGCAGAGAAGAAAGGGCAGGGAGAGTAGCGGGAAAACTCTTGACGAGGGTTTGGGTCGGGAGAAAGGAGGCCTGAAGGGTTTGGATCCGATATAATTTAACAGAGAGAAAGAGAGAGAGACGTGAATTGAAAAAAACTCTGTCTCCGTTAAATTTTTCCAGCGCCTCATCACCAGCACGAAAATTAAAGCAAATCAGACAGCCACAAATAGAGTTGCATAGCACCCTCTGCGCTATCCATAGCACCCAAGCCTTACTCTTTTAAAATAACAGGTTAATGGTTATGATTGTGAAGAACATCATAATATATTTTAAAATAATAAGTTGATGGTTATGATTGCGAAGAACATCGATCATAAGAAAACTTATTAAAAATAACACTATAGCAATACTAATGAAAAAAGAATTAATAGATGGTATTAAGAAAAAAAGTCCTTTAGGTTATATTTGGTTGTGGAGTAAGAGGTGACCTAATCCGGAGTAACTTAATTATTTCACACTTACTTCACTTGTATAACTCAATGTGATAAAAAGAGACACATTTTCTAACATCTTACTCCACCAAATAAATTAATTTAAGTAATGACTCTAACTACCAAACAAAATATAAAATATGAGGAGCAATATGAAGCAATTTAATCCACAACCAAACATCAACTTAACTTTTATTTGCTATAAATATTTTAAGAGTAGGTTTACAATGCACCGTTAGTTTTGTGCTCTATTCATGCTCCATATCATTTTTTTTAAAGTCCGAACAGTCGATCCGAACTGCTTAACATGATATTCATATTAAAATGTGTTTGGAGACCAAATTTTATATTTTTGGAATTTTTTTACTATTATTTTAGAGAGGTACAAAATTGTCTGAAAACAATGATTTTGTACAAATTAAAAAAATAGTAAAAAATAGTTCCAAAAGAAATATAAATTTTGGTTTCCAACCACATTTTAATATGAAGATTATGTTAAGCGATTCAGATCGATTGTTCGGATTTTGAAAATAAAGAAAATTATGTAGAGTATGATTGGAGCACAAAACTAATAAATAATGATGCATTTTTACCCATTCATATTCTAGTTGATTTTCGAACTCATATCCCAATATTAGAAAGATTTAAAATTCCGCATTTTAACAACTAGATTAAATGTAAGGCTTTATTTTCATAAACTATGAATTTGCCAATTGGATAACTCTTTATAGAAAGTTCCTTCCGAGAAGAGCAAAAAGGAGCCTACTTTTAGCTCTGGAATCCAAGTGGTCTGATTCTTTGTAGTCTTTATTCTTCTAAACATGAGTTCTTTCATTTTACACTCTAAGATCAATATTTTGAACAGGAAAAAAAAAATACACAAACAAGAAAAACGCAAAGTTAAGCTCTCTTTAATTGTTGGCATTATGTGTATAATAAATCGAACATGAATTTATATAAAGTAATAAAAAAAGAATTATGTATTGCTTTAAGTCAAGAATTTGTAAAAATAATGACGTGCACAATTATCGAAATTAATTTTTCATGTTTTTAATATCCCATCAAGATAAAGTCCAATGTAATTATTTTTCAAACAAGTAGAAAATGTAAAATAGATCGTATTTAACTGTGTTTTCTTCTTTTTTGAGTTTTAGAACTAAAATTTAATACAACATTTAAAATATGAAAGCATGTAGATCTTATTATTTTTTTTTTCTAAAACTCAGCAGTGGATAATTGACATATCTATATCTATAGTGACATGACCTAGATTAATGTCAGATTTTTAAGTTATAGGAGTCAAACATGAATTGAAGTTAATTATATAAAATTTTTATACTGTAAATAAAAGTTAATTTTACAATATTTTACTTTAAACTACATAAAAAAATCATGTCAAATTCATATATTTTAAAAATAAATAAGAATCAATTGAATTATTTTTCATTTAATGTTTCTCCGCCCCCGACATGACAGCTCCAGTTTTCTTTGCTGAAATGCGCTCCATTTCTATGTGCACTGAATTTTGTTTTGTTATTCATATTGAGAAATAGAAGATAAAGTGTCATGCATTGGATTGTAGTTCCAACATTTATATAAGAGATTTTTCAATTAAATTTTGAACCTACAATTTTTTACGCAGAGAATATTATATTTTGTTACTAGATTAAAGACTAATTCTTAACATGCATGTATACATTTCGGCTGATGTGAGTGTGAATCAGTTGAAGAGAGTGCATTTTATTTCAAGTGATTTATTTTCTAATTCGGCTAAACAATTATAATTTCTAATGAAGCAAGCGTGTGCCACAATTGAAATATTTATTACATTTTAAGAATAATGATTGGAGATCAAGCCATCCGATATATAAGAGATCCTCCAACTGAATTTTGAAACTACAACCACCCACACAAAAAAACATCGTCTTTTTTCACTAACTAAAAACTAGTTGAAGCGAAAATAATTGTTACTAAAAATCTCCTTAATAGTAATTGCCATCCGATATCTTAATATCCATAAGAGATCCTCCTTAATAATCCTTAATAATTGTTACTAGAAATCTACTAATAGTTGTAATTTTATTTTATTTAATGAAAAATTATACTTAACAGAGGCTGTTAAGGTTTTTAAAAAAATGCAACTGTTTTTCTATTATTATTTTGTATTGGAAGCTGCATGATAACATTTCATTCTTTACCATTTTTGTTTATTTTGCTAAATGCCCGGGGACCATTCTTTACCATATTTTGGCCACTTTAGTGCAAAACTAAAATTTGAAAGTTTTGTAAATTTTGTCTCTTATATTTATGCCAAGTGTATTTCAAAAATTACCTGAGGATCTGACAGCAGTATAAGTGTGCCATAAATAATTAGATTACTGAGATACATTCTGTCTCCATGACTCCCATCTTGTCTTTGATTTCCACAACTATATACTCTACCTCCTGTGTAATTCATAATTTCAAGACTCCTTAAGGATCTGTGGTTAATTGGCACCTCCGACAGATCAGGTCTGCTGTATCTTCAAGGAAACATTTCTCTTTTATTTTTTATTTTTGGCTTTTTATCTCCTTAGCGTTATTTTAAATTAATCGTAAGAAAATACATATATAGTATTTTTGTTGCTCTGAACAATAGTCATTGTCGATGGATATTTTACAATTAACAGCATGAGAGAAACTTTATTTAATATGGATTTCTTCTTCACAATCTATACACAGTTTTATTATTCCAACTCACATTTAGCGGGGTGCATAGAGAAACTTTGAATATCATGGTTCGTAAGTGCGGTGTGAGCCATATTGAAACAACGAAATGAGCAAGTTTTTAGAGGAAGCTAGACATCTACCTCCTGAGCTGTTGGTAGATACAAATGTAAACTCTGGTTTAACCAGTTTTTGTTAGGTGCAATAGTAATTTCTTTTGTTTTTATTTTATCTATTTTATTTATATTAATTCATTTTTTTTTATAGATTGAGTGGGTTGAGTGGGATAATAGGACACTGGTTGTAACCATAGTAACAAATTAATAGTTCGGGTTCGATTCGGCGGGATTAAAAATTCGTAATTCGGGTATAATTCAGATATAATTCAGAAATGATTTGGTATAACAACGAAAAAAAAAACACAGCAAAAAAAAAAAAGGAGGTAATTCAATTGCTGGTGCTCCCTAAATTGGAGGGGATCCAGCATTGAAACCAATGCACAGCATGGAAACCAATGCACACCATTTGAAATGAATTCGCGCGGGCCGGCCCAAATTTGGAGTTCAAATCATCCGTTTTTTTCGCGTTTTAATCGCGAATAATTCGTGACTCGCGTTTTATACGTGTTTTATTAGCGAATAAAACGTATTATACATTTTTTTGCGTTTTATTTGGAGTTCGGTTCGGAAACGTTAAAAAAACGAATAAAACGCGAATTATTCGCGAGTAATGTTACTAAACTTGTAACTTATATCTCACTGTAGGATGTATTATTGATGAGAAGTATTGCTAATGCAACATCCTGACAGCTCCTGCCACAAAATACCCCCCTCCCAAAAAAAAAACAACATTAGCTGTAAGAATCGATACATGCTGTCGGTTCAATGATCCATCAGTGCATTAGGCCTCCTACCATTATAGGTGTACAGGGTACAACATATACTAATTGAGTTGCTATATTTTTTTTTAAGTAAAAGTTGGAGGTCAAACTACTCAGCTATTTAATATTTATAGAGAATTATTTCATTCAGATTCAAATTTGCGACCTTCTACACTGAGAGTATTGTTATTTTATGTCCACCCCAACGGATTATTTTTTAAATTTCTTTAGTAAAGGTTGAAGTTCAAACTATCTAACAATTTAATTAATATCCACAATATATTTTTATGCAAATTTTAAATGTGTAATATTTTATTTGGAAAGCATTGTCTTTGTTATTAGATTAAATATTAGTTCTTGAATTTGATCTTGGTGTTTAATTTTGTGGATAGTAATTCACGGAAATTTGGTCATAATTTTGGAGTCTATACAAAATAAATTTTGATGCAATTTATAAGATAATTTGTATTGAACAAGTTTGCAGTGTGACCATTTCAGTATAATATTTCACCGGATGGGAACTCAAACTAATTAAGTGGTCGAAATATTTTGTGGACTTTAGCGAATCAATAATTTCCAACATAGCATCAATTTTTTTTTCTAAAATGGTAAGATTTCACATGGCAATCGTATCATTTTCTCTTTGATTTTTTTTTTTTGTTATTCGGCATTAATTACCCAGCATTCTATCAAATAATGCCGAGAGTACCCCTATGCAATATAAAATGTTTGTACTTAAAAAAGATAGAAGCTCATTACTAATCAAATGATTGTACTAATAAGAAAACAAAAAACAAGTAGAAGCTCATTACTCGAGAATCATGCCTAACTTAATTTACATAATAGGGGAGAATTTTATGTATACCTTTCAAAAACTTCATAATTACGTGCATCTACTTTTAATTTCATAATATCATATTTACCCTTCTAAATTTAAAAAACTTACAAATTTATCCATTTTATTTTCTTTTCTATTAAAACTAATTTTAGGTTTATAAAGTACTTTTACCCTTTATGAAAAATAAAAAAAAATTCAGTCTGTTTAAGAGAATTCAATTTTCCAATTAGTCAGTATCCGATGACAACTGATTCATTTTATTACTTGTGAGTTGTATCACACACGTAAGCGTATACCTAAATGTCATTGTGTAAACGTCATAAGTACAAAAATGAACTATTTGTCCTTAAAAATAGACATTAATAAATTATCCACATCATTATATTTTTATAAACTCTTGATAACAAACAAACAAAAATTGAAATTTATAATCTTTTACATTTGCATAAATAAATTGATTAGATCATATCTAACAGTTTTATTTTGACATTCAAATTTATTGTAGTGCGCGTGCACACACACTATTTTGTATTGCAGTACGTGAACGTAGTAATTAATCTTCGAATTTGAATCTTTGTATTTTTCCCATAGGATATTACGTTCTCTTCAGTTCAAAAATGTCAAAAATATTATATATTGGTGTAGACAAAACAATACAGATTACATTAATAATTTAGTTTTTTTTTTATTTCTAAGCATTGTATGGTTTAAATAATATTTAAAAAATAAATAGTTTGTAAAAACTAAAGACATGACGGAAATATAAAAAAAAACTGTTACTACTTGAATTGTATTTTCGTTATTTATTATTACCTTTATTAGACAGATAATCAAAACATATTTTCATATGAAAAATTAGCGGACACTCCCTTGTTTAATTATGTATACATTCAAATTTGATAGATAATAAAAAATGATGTTGTATTCCGAAAAAAAAGGAACTCAAATCATTCAACTTAAATATTTACAAGAGATTAGTTATCAGAAATTTAAAATCTTTGCCTTGTCGGTAGCTCAGTTTTATTGTTTAACTGTAATTAATTATTATTTTTTTGGTTTTCCTAACCAGGTGTCAAGGAGAAAAGATCTATGCAATCTTTACTAGAGTATATATTTACTTTTACATAAAAGTACAGCTACATGCTCATGCCTTGTATTGTTAGTACTGCAAATGTAGCGCTCATGTATGGGTGCAAACGGATCGGATAATATCCGACCGTATCCGGATCTGTATCCGAAAATTTGATACAGATATCCGATAACCGAATATCTGTGTGGATACGGATACGGATATGATTTTCAATTTTAATTATCCGTATCCGAATAGTAGATATATACCATATAGTTTAATATATATTATGAAAATATTTATATATATATTTACGGATATCCAATATCCGATCCGTATTCGCACGTATCCGTCTAATATCCGATCCATATCCGTATCCGAAAAATAAAAGTGTATACGGATATGGTTTTACCACTATCCGATCCGTATCTGATCCGTTTGCACCCCTACGCTCATGCCTTGTACTGTTAGTACTGCAAATGTAGCGCTCATGCCTTGTACTGTTAGTACTGCAAATCATCATCCATGTGCATTAATCTGGTGAGTAACTACTGCTTTTATTTTTTATATTTTGGGATAAGATACTATATTCATAACCAAACTGACATACATGAGACATGAATGCATGCTTGCAGTAGTGTAATTAAATTAATTTATATCCGGCAAATGTCGTTGACATTTGCGTTAATTAATTAGTGATTGAAAATGTCAAACAAGGTTTCGAATTCTAATGTTGCTCTCATGGTTAATAATTTACTGCAAAATAGTTTTTTTTTTGAACTAGCTGCTTCAATTTTTTTAAATAAAATTGGCCAAATTTTTGGCTCTAACCTCCGTGCAACGGTGCTACGCGTAGCCAAATTTTTTCTATATATATATATATATATATATATATATATATATATATATATATATATATATATATATATATATATAGTAGAACTAGGGTGCTCCTAAGTTCACCCAACTTCTTGTGAACTTGACTTTAAATGATAAATTCAAACCGTTGAAATCCTTCTACCTAATGATTGATGCGTCTACATGTGAAATTTTAAAGTTTCGAATTAATTTAATATAGAGCCAAGTGGTCAAAGGAGTCCAAAAAATGAATGCATTAAAGTTAATTTATAAACCTTAAACTTTTGACCACTTTGAAAATCGCTGCTCCAACGGTGGCTTAACTAAATAGTGAAACCATTAGATCAGCGATGTTCAAAGTGGCTTAATAAATAGTAAAAAAATCCAAAAAATATAAAATTTGGTTTCCAAACACATTTCAATATGTAGAACACATCTAACGGTTTGAATCGGCCGTTAGAATTTTAAAAATTCAAATTTTGAGCCGTTGCACGGAGGTCTCTACACTACGCGTAGCATATTAGCCAAAACATATATATATAGATGCCTGCTTCTTCCTTGTGTTTATTTATTTTTCTTTACTAAAGAATGTCAGAGCCCTAGCTAAGTCGTGCAGGCCTTAATCAATCTTTAATAATTCTTAAAAAGTACGAAATGATTGTTATGTCCAAGATCATGGCCCATCCATAATTCCCATTATACCTTCACTACAATAATCGCTACCATATTTAAGATATTATAATTCAGTTTAATGACATAAGAATTCACTTTAAGAAAAATAATTAAATTTATGATCGGTTCAATAATAGCATAAAATGTCAAAAATTAAAATAATTACTACCAATCATGAAGCAAACAATATATAAACTGTTGGATTTCGAATAGGTTATAGTGTAACAATTCGATTCAGTTTTTCAATTTATTCACTATCCGAAAATCAGAATTCAAGTGTAAATTAAATTCCAAGATTAATATAGAGTTTACTACTGGACGCGTAGCGGAAATCTTCGTCTAGTGGTAGGAGCAGTCACCATCTTTCCTTCTTTCGTGCTAGATGTGCGCACCAGCAACAGCAAATGCATCTCCACCAGTTTCCACACGAACATGTTGATAAACTACTGTAATTCGGTATGCTAGTACCGAAATGACAACCCCTTCTTTTCGCTCTTTCTCTCTCTCATTTTCTAAATAGATATGAATTATAAGTAAAGAAACTAACTGAAAAATGAATTGCTAATGTATATTTATAAACAACATACACCAGTTCATTTGAGCCTGTTCATTTGCACCATTTTATTGAGGCTCTTCAAAAATTCTATCCAGATACATTGAATCAGGTCAAATCAGATTCAGAGCAGAGATTTCGAACCTCAAGTCCAATAAGAGTTAATCCATATTATAACTTCATTAAATTAACTATTAATTTAGGCCCAAAATATTCTGAACATTTCTAACATAAACAATATATGTGCTTTATGATTTAGCTTACCAAAGTATGATAGGTTAAATAACTTGAAGCAATTGATTTATTTGAATTATATTTCGTGGACCAGTGTCAATTAACGGATATTACATTTGCGATGAAGGTAGTGTATTGTTTTTAAACTTTTTTTTTTGAGAAAAAATAATGTAATATGCTATATATAATAGTGTTTTAAGTTTTTTTTTAAGTAAATGAAGGGTTGAGAACCAACCTTTTTATATATTCTAGCTAGTGCTGAGTTTCGAATGTGTGACCTCTCATACAAAGAATATTGTTTTAATTAACAAAATTGTGCTTGAAATGAATTTTAATATACGATTTCAGTTGTTAACAACAACGTTTTGGCGTGCCAAAAGTTATAAATAAATAAAAAGAGACTACAAAATGGGAAAAAAAAAATTAATATTGTCCATTCAATAATATTACTTCAAATTTTGTAGATACGATTATGATTTTGATAAGAAAAGGTGAATTAATATCAATATTTCAATTGAAGAAAATGTTAAAGTTTGCTGCTTTTTTTTTCCAACAAATTATTGGAAGTATTCATACTGTGGTATCTTCTGTCACAAAGGATGGAAGAAGAACCCTTCAGATTCAATTAGAATACACGTCCTTCACTTAAATAATCAAATAAATAAGAGGCTAGTTGAGATGATTGTGTTTGATTACACTGAAAAATATGAAGAACATCTTTGATCTGCCTAGGCATTTTGGGATAGTTTAAATGCTGAAAACAGGATATATTCTTAGCGCCCGTTTGCAAGAAAATCAAACCTATACATCAATTTCCACGGACCATCCTTTCCTATTTCTTGATTGGCAAATCATGGAATTTCATACTCTTTTGTATCCAGTCAGTCTAATTATTGGTAATTAAAATCATTTCTCAATCATGCATTTAACAAAGTTGTCTAATAACTTGCCCACACGAATCCCAATTGTATCCTACCCGGGATCTTGGATATATATATAAGCTGATGCGTATTATACGAAGTCTTATGGTATAATTATTTGTATATAATTCCAACATTTGTAATTATCTTTGATTTCTTTCTTCTTATTTCAATAAACTTCTGCTTCCAACTCATGATTTTTTATTCATGTCAATATTTTACTTAATTGGAAAGTCAAATGCCTTTTTTTAATGTCTCTATTTTATCCTTTCTATAATCAACATCTTCACAGTTCACACTTGAGAGAGTATAAATACAAGTACAAACTTAGATTTGCATCTCACCAAACCCTCTTTTGAAGTCACAACTCACAACCCTTCTACTCCAAGCTTTAAATTCCATTCAAGTCTTATTGCAGCAGGATGGAGTGTGGGGGAGTCATTTCAGAGGTGAATTGTGTCCCTTACAATGCATACAACCAAGCTGATGAATGCGAGATGATGTCCCAATTTTTCAGCTCAGAATTGAATTTCGACGTGCAATCCTTCTTCTTGGCTGATCAAGCGGCAAATGTGAATTATTTTGAACATCTTTTTGGGCACGCAAATTCAACCGATAGCAACGGTGTTAACAATGATTCCTTCATTGCACCCCCTGTTAGTGAGTATGAGAACTATTACCAAAATGGCTCCAATGAAACCATTGGTATAAACATGATTTCATATCCTCCATCTGTGGACTTGAGCTTGGTCCAAGAGCAAAATGCATATACATACCTAAATTTGATCCCCAACCCAACAAATAACGAAAATTTCTATCCAAACTCCGACGAAGATGTGAGCAACGAGGAAAAATGTGAATTGGGTATGAACTTATTGCAGTCAGTCGGTCTTTCAGAAACGACAGCACGACCAAAGAGAAAATTCGATGAATTAGATAGCCCCAATGGGAGTCCCGAAAGAAAGGCCCCGGTAAGTGAAACTCCCCTTCTATTATTTTAGCTCATATATATATACATATATACATACAATAAACTGTTAGACTAATTAACAAGCTTTTATTTGTATTGTTGAAATGCAGGTGAAAAGATCCGCAAAGAAGGGGAAGGTAAAAGTAGCACAAAGCAAAGAAGAAGAAGAAGAGAACAATGGCTCTATTGTAGAAGGGGTGAGTTCTATTGGTTATAATTCTGACAATGATTCGAATGGTTCGGGAAATTCTGGCCTAAGATTAAAAAGGTCTCCTGCTGCCAAAACACGAGCCAGTCGCGGTTCTGCAACAGACTCTCAGAGCCTCTATGCAAGGGTACTTTCTCAAAGCTTTTGGATTGTTTTCCATTTTATAGCATAATTCTCAATTTCTCACGGTACTAACTATATATAAATGTGGCAACTCGAACTTGATCCGTAAAATTTGATGTTATTATTGACTTTGTTCTATTTTCTTCATGCAGAAGAGGAGAGAAAGAATCAATGAGAGGTTGAGAATTTTGCAAAATCTTGTACCCAATGGTACCAAAGTAAGTTTGGAGATAACACTATATTTTGGGCTCTTACTATTTTTTTTTTATGAAACGTGATTTTATCATGTCGAAATATGGTTAACTAAAGATGAATGATTTACAATTTCTTTAGGTGGACATTAGCACAATGCTAGAGGAAGCAGTCCAGTATGTCAAAGTCCTTCAACTTCAAATTAGGGTAATTAAGGGAAAGATAATTTGTTTTCATTTATATAAATATTCAGTTATAAAGATTCATTACGAAGTTTTGACCTATCTATTCTAAATATGCATGTAATTAATAGTCAAATATGTCTAATTGTTGGTCTATCATCATGATATGCAGATGTTGAGCTCGGATGAACATTGGATGTATGCACCTATTGCTTACAATGGCATGAACATTGGACTTGATCTGAAGATGGTTGGCCTCTAAAAAATATAGGAAAAGAAAGAGGGAAGAAGAAAGAATGAAAAAAAAAAAATGTATCTGGACATCTTCAGTTTTTTCAAAGCTTACGAGGAAAGAAAAAGAAACAAAAAGAAAATGAGTAGTAGTTGGGCTTTGAACAGGCCTAAGAACAAAAAAGATAAATATGGACTGTTGAAACGAGATGGGCTAAACAGAAAGGAAAAAAAAAGGAGAATTGAGAAATGGACGATTCCAGTCTAAGAAACGGAGAAGAAAAGTTGGAGCAACAGAGAGGAAAAAAAAGCCAATTTTCTTTTACCATCTTTGAAAAAAAAATGCCACCTTAGAAATATTTCAAAATTATTAGGTCTGCATATTATAATCTGCGCAACCAAATCATACTTTTTTGCGCATTTATAATCTGTGAATCTGATAAATTTGAAATTTCTCCCAAAAAAAAAAAATGGCCTTTGACTTTATCTTTCAAAGATGGTAGAAAAAAGTTTCGGAAAAAAAGAGAAAACAACAAAATTGTAGAAAGAATTTATCTGCCTGAAGAGAAAAAAAGAAGGATTGAAATTTCCCTGACCTAAACAGCTAAACTTTCTATCTGAGGATAGTGTAAGCAAATAAATGGACTCTCCATTTCAGTCATTTCTCCTCTACTGAAAAAATAATGATTCTATTTCTAACGCTAGATGCAACACTCACTGGGGTTAGGCCTTTAATCATAGTTAGGACTAGATTATATGTTCTATAAATAGCACAAAAATTGTAACATTACAGCTTGAGTTAGTTTAAATATAATTCATTTTACACTCCAATCTTCATCTTTTCCATAATACTGCTTCATGGTATATATCAGAGCATCATTATTCAGAAGCGGATTCAAGATACAGTAAGAAAATAGCTAATCGGTACAACATAAATTTCAACCCTAAATTCAATTATTCAATATAGGAAAACATTCTTCTACATAAATATAATTTTAACATTCAAACATTCAATTTCAAGTTTTCACCTCTAATTAAATTTGCAGATTAATAAAAATAATAATGTTCTAAGTTTATCAAATTCTAGTCACGGAGAGAAAATGACAAAGAGACATGGAGCAACAAAGCGGCAGAGGAGAGCTGAGAGTCGAGAAAGGGTAAGAGAGCTACATGGATATTAACTAAATATCCGTGTAGGAAGAGTATTACTACACGGATATTTAGTTAATATCCGTGTAGCTTTCTTGCGGTGAGATGTATTGTGAGATGTTTTCTACACAGCTCTTTATGAATAATCCGTGTAGGATTAGTATAATCGTACACAGGTAATTACCCGTATGTAAATGGTTGCATATTCTTACATCCTAAGATTGCAGACGATTCCAAATCCGTGTAGCTCTTTTATTTTTTGTCCGTGTACAAACTGTTTTTTTTTTTTTTTTTTTTGTAGTAGTGTATACTAAAAGAAGACCTCAACTCACATTAATAACCTCTCATCCTATGTTTTCTATGAAGACCTCAACTTTCTTCATATTATTAATGCTACCAGTACAGTATGCAAATACTCTATATTGATTATTCTTCTCTCATAATTTCAAATTCTACCTTATTTTTTAATGATATTTTCATGTGTTTTCATTAACAAAAAAAATTCCAAGCCTCTCCAAATTCTTGCAACATAATTCTCTATTGAATGTTCTTCACATTTCAACTGTTTCCTATCACCAAAGTAAGAGGACTTGCACAATGACAAAAATGTGAAATATCCATAGCAAAATAAAACTAATGGGTAATATGTCATAATCTATCAGAAAAAAAGGATAGAAATAAAGTCAGCTACTAAAGTCTATAAGCAAAATAAACTAAATGGGTAGTATGCCACTCGTGAAGTATATTAAAAGAAATAATATTATAAGCTACTAAAGTCAATAAGCAAAATTAATAATAAATCTCTAGCGCAAGTATTATTTTTGCCTATAAATAAAGTCAAAAATTAAAAAATGTTAGTCGGTATAGAATAATAGTCAAATTAAATTTTTCCAAAAATAAAAAATGTATAATTGCAAACTTGATATACTCTTTTCTAAGAGGCGACTAAAAAATAATATATGTAGCAATGCGCATGTAATTAATTAAAAGGATCCAAAGAAGGGGTCTAGTCTCAAGAGTTTATGCCTTTATAGTGTCACAGGCAGCCAGCTTTTGGCATTTTATTAAAAAAAATATAAATTTCAATAAACAAATATAAATTAACAATAATATTATTTTGCTTAATACTCGAGGTCTACCACTAAACTTAAATTAAAATACAAGACCAAGAACAAAAATCTGCAGTCACCAGCTATATATATATAGAGAGAGAGAGCGCGTGCTGGGCTATAGTGCTTCATGGAGTAAAACAAGTTTTTATTCCATGATACTATATCTTCATTTCTAAAGTTTAAATAGCCGATCCGAACGCTCAACATGTTCTTCATATTGAAATGTGCTTGGAGACCAAATTTTACATTTTTGAAACTTTTTTACTATTTATTAAGCCAATTTGAAAATCGCTGATCTAATGGTCCAGAAATTTTTACTGTTCACAGTGGATCAACGATTTTCAAAGTGGCTTAATGAATAGTAAAAAAATTCCAAAAAATGTAAAATTTGGTCTCCAAGCACATTTCAATATGGAGAACATGTTGAATGGTTCAGATCGGCTATTTGAGCTTTGGAAATGAAGATATAGTGTGGAGTATAAACGTGTTTTACTCCACGTCTCACCATAGTCGGACTCATATATATATCAGTGTTCTAAATAGCTAGCTATAGCTCCGCTATAGCGGTTATGGACCTCATAAGCTAAGCTACGGAGTAAAACTGTGCTAATCGAGCTACGGCCGCTATAGCGGTAATAGCGCTCCGCTATAGCGCTTAGCGCATAGCGGAATAGCAGTCTGCTATGCTACGTGGGCTTATTTTTCTATTTTTTTCAATTTAAATGGACTTTGTGTCTCAGCCTGACTAATCTAAAGAATGGTTGATTTGAATATATAGTAAAATGATACTTAATATATGATAGTAGGATATTTTGAATAGAAAATGTATCGATAGTTTATGAATTATAGAATTAGGGATATTTTGAATGACAATTTGGACTTTGTATTGGTTCAATATGAATATTAGAATTTCTTAATCAATTTGATGTTTTTGTTACTCTATGAGATTTTACATAGATAATGTTTATTATTAGTAGAAATATAAAATATAATTTAAAAAAAAAAGAAAAAACACTATGTAGAAAAGCTTTCGTTATAGCTCTGCTATTTGATATAGCTTTTTTTTCCGTCTCCCCGCTACGCCGCTATAATCGCTATTTAGAATCTTGATATATATACACACACACATATATATGGATCCATAATGAAATTGAATAGTTTTTGAATCATACCCTACTTATTATGATCATATTTAAATCACATGTGGATTACATCGCAGTAGGATAATTAGTTAATTGTAGCAACTCTAGATGCAATCATGAATATAACTGGTTCATGATATAGAAAATAAAATCTCAATAGCCTATAAATTAAATGCTACTATAAAAAATAAATTTGATTTTATTACTGTGATTTATATATCATAAGTCATTATTTTTTTGTTTATCCTAATTAAGTCATGCAGTAACTTTTTATAAAAAAAAAAAAAGATTGGAATGTTCACTCTGTTAATAAAAAAAAAATAAAACGACAATTAATAGTACAAAAAAAACTAATGTCAGGAAGAAAATGAGTATATATATTGCTCTCCTCTGTTTTGGAGGGACAAAAACAGAGCAACTTTGGAGACTAATAAAAAATATGTAGTAACTTTAAATGGAATCACCATCGAGAAAGTTTATTATTTTCATTTATATATCCACCCCAAAAAAAAGAAGGTACAATTTTGAGTCGGAGTGCGGTGATATATGCATCCATCACAATGTTTAAAAGAATAAATAGAAGAATTATTCGGTTTAGGTTTTTGTAGAATAAAAACATGAGATTTTATTTAGGAACAGTAAAAATATTAACATAGGAACATTTCAAGTTATTTCTTTTGCTCATTGTTGCATGTATTATTCATCTCACTAATAGTTTTCAAGCTAGGTTTTCTTTATCCTTCCATTATGAAACTTAAACAAACATTATTGCAACCTTATTTATTTGAGTTACGTTTTGCACATAAAATTAAGGTTCTAAATAGCATGCTATAGCGCTGCTATAGCAGTTTTGGACCATAAAAGCTATGGCGCTATTGACGCTATTACGCGCTATATAGCAATAGCGTCGTTTTTTTAGCTGCTCCGTTATAACGCTATAAACGCTATTTAAACCTTTGTTTAAAATAAATAGCTAAAATCACCTGACATTGTTTCTATATTAATCATATAGAAACATGACTTTCACAATGTATTTTCAAATTTTTTTTTTTTTTTAATTTTGTTATTGGACATAGAGATAACCTAACAATTAAATTGTGTGTAATTTGGGCTGTTGAAATTTTAAGTCACTTAAATACAGAGAAACATACATCAAATCTTATCATACTTTATAGACATGTTATGTTGATATATAAATCTGCATATACTATGTTGGATTTTAAATTTAACCATTGTTTATTAAAAATTGAAGATTATCAAATAAACATCTTTTAAAATAAAAGCATCTCATGTTATCATATCAACATTCTTAAACTTTTTTTTTCCTTCATTGTAAATAATTTAAATCAAAGAACACATTTGTTGAAACGAAAAACTAAATGAATTTCTCTGAAATAAAGTCTATCAATTTTATGGACCCACAAATATCTCTGCCTTACAATAATTTTCAATATATTAATTCTTTAATGCAACAATAAAACAAAATTAATTACCAAATAGCTCCATTGCCAGGTTTGCAAATACTGGCCCTTGATAATGACTATCCATAGCCACATGTTCTTAGTTTCCTGCTATACAGATACAAAAGTGTATTTCTTAATTTACAAAAGAAAAGTATTACAAATTCTTAGTCAAATAAACACAGCTTCACAGCTTGCAGAATATAATTTTTTTTAAATTCTATATTTTGGGTTATTGACTTTTTTTTTCTTTGCATGAGAAGCTTATTACATTACGTCCCATCTGATCTTCTAGAGGTATATACCACAGTATTTCGGAATATATATATGTATATTTTTTAATGTTAATGATGACAGGCGAGATCGGTTTTAATATTGATGCTATAATAAATTAAACCATTCAAGCTTATTTTTATTATAATTTAATTAATTAAAAAATGTATGCACAATCCTAGTCAATTTCAAGGCCATCCCTGTTGTGGGGGACAAGATTTTATTGTGCACAACTAACTTAGAATAACATGTAATATCATCTAAAAGTTCATGTTTTTTATTCGTCATAATTGAACTTAGTTGCATAATTAAGGAAACAAAGAAACAAAACAGTTTAATAACTTAGTACAACCCATTACTGTGACACTTCCATTTTTTTTATTGGGCCGGAAGGCCCAGCACCTATCAAGTCTGTTTAATACCATATAGGCTTTAACTCGACATATTAACAGCAATTATTTTTAAATCAAGTAAAGGAAAGTACAAGTACAAACATGTTGTTTGTCTCACATATTGGTTGTGTATCAATTTTCATGCAATTTAAATGTTATTTAATAATTCATAGAATATAGTTAAATATGTACCATTTTCAATTTCTAGTCTTTTTTTGCTGCTACCAAGTGAATTGCATTGATATGAAAAATTAATTACATAGATCCAGAAGCAAAGCTACACTTAAGAAATGAAGGTCAATTGTCCTCTATTTATTTTGAAATTTTTTATACTTATACATAATTTTCTATATAATTTAAAGTAAAATACTATAGATACGGTAATATGGACCTCCATTCGCAGTATGAAAATTTTATATGATTGACTCCTATTCACATTTGACCTTCATAATTTGAAAGTCTGACTTTGTCCCTAATCAGATCAGAGTGTACGAGTACGTATAGGCTACCCTCACCATACAAACATCAAGCTACGTGGTTTACAACTCCATTATAAAAAATAAAAATAAAAACATCAAAATCCCTAGCCCACACCCTCAATAGTAATATTATTACATGGTCTTGCGCTAATACTTCTGTTTTGCAAATCCATAATGTTTCAATCAGAGATTATCTTGTTGCACAATCCTTATAACGGCTATATTTATATTTTAAAATTATGTCAAAAAAATAAATAAATAACTGACTTTCTAAAATCCTTATAACGAACTGGCATAAATATTGGACTATACAAAATAATTGACTCATTTGATTTTTGGACTATATACAAAATACAGGAGGCTAGCTATGAGTTATCTACTTTCCTAAACTAATAACTAATAAGTCAAGTAAAACGGCTAGTTTAATTAACAATTTTGTAAATGGTCAAATTGATCAAAGTTTTTAAATACCAATTAATATAACAATTTGTGTCCTTTGTTCTTAGGCCGCGTACGCTATTCCCATGTCCTTTGAATTATTAGAAAAGTCCTGCATGGAATGCCCCGGCCTTAATTTGGTTTTGACTTAACGTACCTTTTGTAATTTATTCAGAAAAAAATATATATGCACTAATTTAATTCTAATTACTAGTTCAAAGAAATGGGAAAATCCAGACTTAATTATTAGTTGTTCATAAAATATTTGTTCTAATTAATACTTATAGATAAGACCCTCATGGGTCATGACCTCATAAGGCAGCATTGATCAATTCATTCATGATTTGTGTAGTATCTTTGGTAATGACAAATAATATACCTATACAAATCTTATTATTATTATATCCAGCTGGTGCTGCATATATCTAAATAGTTAATAGTCTGTTCATTAGGTACCAACTGATAAATTAATTGATGGTTATCAAAATGTTGGTGCATAGGTGGATTTGCTAGCTTGTGCTCCATTAATAAAAGAAAAAAAAATATTGTTTTAGATGGATTCTGTTTCCAGGAAAGTGTATATTAATTAGCATTAAATGCACCATTTAAGTATTATTGATTT
This sequence comes from Carex arenaria, assembly GCA_964058825.1. NCBI lineage: Eukaryota > Viridiplantae > Streptophyta > Magnoliopsida > Poales > Cyperaceae > Carex > Carex arenaria. The sequence continues at coordinate 285,790 of CAXKVW010000490.1, read as the reverse complement.
ATTTTGTTCTTTATAAAATCAATGTTATAGATTATAGAAATAACAAGTTAAGGGTTATGATTGCAAGGAACATCACAAGAGAATTTATTAAACTAACTCTATATAGCAATACCCATTAAAAAGAAATAATAGATTATAGTAGAAAAAAAAAGTTTATTTGAGATTAAGATGGAATCAAATCTTCAAACTTTTATTTACTAGAAATATCCTAGTTGATTTTGATTTCTGAACTCTTATATATCCCTATATTAGAAAGATTAAAGATTCCCCCGTTTTAAGAACTATCGATTTTTTTTATTAATAACCCTAAAAAAAACTAACCAAACCGCCCACTAAGGAGCGGTCCACCCTTCACCTGAGACCGCCCCCCTGAGAGGCGGTCCACTCTAAGTACAGAACCACTCCCCTGGGGGGCGGTCCTAATATTTTCTCGTTATTTATTACATTTATTAGCCAGACAATCAAAACATGTTTTCATATGTAAAATTGGGGGACACTCTCTTGTTTAATTACATATCTTACAAATTAACATAAAATAAGAATTGTTGTCTTGTATTATGATAAAAAAAAAAAAAAAGGAGATCAAATCATTCAACTTATAAATATTCACAAGAAATCATTATCCAAATTTAGAATATGCGATATGTCGATGTCTCAATTATTTGCTTAACTGTTATTATGTTTCTTTTTTTGTTGTCCTAACCAGGTGTCAAGGAGAAAATATCTATGTAATCTTTTCTATAATATATATTTGCACAAAGTACAGCTGAATGGTGCTCATATTGCTACATATCATTTAGTACTCTAAATCATCATCCATGTGCATTTGGTGAGTAACAAGCTAGTGCTTTTATTTTTTTTTTATTTTAGGATAAGATACAATGTTCATAACCAAACTGACATACATACATGATACATGCATGCTTGCAGTAGTGTAATAAAATTAATATGTTTCCGGCAAATGCTGTTGACATGTGGCTTAATTGATGATAGAATATGTGAATTAAACAAGGTTTGGAAAATTCTAATGTCGAACTGATCAAGGTTAATTATTTTCTGCAAAATGCCAACTAGTTGCTTCAATTTTTAGACTAAAATTGGCTAACCTAATTAAGTTGTTAATGCTAAATTAGGTGATTAGGTAAAACCGACACCATATCATAATTAAGATTTACTTACTTCCATTCAATGGTCTCCTTCCTCAGCAAAAAGAATTATTGGTTTTATAACTATCTTTGCGTAATGCTTACTACAAACAATAAAAAAAAAAAAAAAAAACTGAATTATTTTGTTGCATGATTCAAGAATTAAAGAGGTTTTAAACCATCTTTAATAAAATATATGTACTGGATTTCAAATTCACTCTTCTGATGTTTTTATTAATTGATGACCTCCACATTTCTTCTTCTGAAACTAAAACTGTACTGGATTTTCAAATTTATCTTTTCTATATGAAATGTTAAATGCGATATAAAAAAAACCTCAAAATTGAAAAAGAAAGTAGGTTTTAAAACATAGAGTAGGTGAGTAAACCCTCTTTGGAAATATATTTCCTAATCGGAGGTAGAGAAGGAAATTTGTCACGGCGTGACTAGTCACGTCACGTCGCGTGCATCGATTACGTGGCGTGACTCGCGTGTCGCGTGACGTGACCGATTCCAGTGAAAAATACACGTCACGCCACGTTACGGTATGAAACATAGAGTATCCCACTTTTTTTGTATGTATAGAGTATTCATATTTTTATTTTAGTGTGAGTTTAGTGATACTGGTACTGATGTAGTACTGATTTTTATTTTATTTAGTTTAGTTTAATGAATGTTTGTAATTTGAATTTTTAAAGTAATGTTAGATGCAACATTTCCTAAAAAATTAGTCTTTTACTTATTTTAGAATTTTTCATATATTTTTTTTCTAAATTTTCAACAATTTAAATTAAAATATAAAAAAAATTGACATGACTAATTTACGTTACGGCACGTCACGTCACGTGTGATCACGTCATGTATGGTCACGGCGTGACTACGCGTGACGTGACCATTCGTATGACGTAACTATCCTCCACCATTTTGGTCACGTCACATGAGAAAAAAAAGTTGATCACGTCACGTCACGTCACGTGACCAAATCACAACGTATTTGTCACATCACGTCACGGCGTGTCACCTATTTCCTTCTCTAATCGGAGGAGACTTGTATTTTCATCAGACAAAATTAAATATACATGCCTGTTTCTTCCTTGTGTTTATTTATTTATTTCTTTTCTTTAATAAAGAATGTCAGAGCCCTCGCTGAATCGTGCAGGCCTTAATCAATAAAATATTTAATAATCCTTAAAAGGTACGAAATGATTGTCATCTCCAATATCATGCCCCATCCCATTTTGATAAAGTGATATATACGGATACCTTCACTACAATATTGCTACCATATTTAATAAGATTCAGCTAATAAAATTATGATTTAGTTTAATGACTTAAAAAATCACTCTATCTGAATAGTTCTTAACCTAGCGTTAAATTAGAAAAATAATAATAACATAAAGGTCAAAAATTTTTTTTTGATTTAGTTTAATAACTTAAAAATTCACTTTATCTGAATAGTTCTTAATCTAGCGCTAAATTAGAAACAAAAAATAACATAAAAGGTCAAAAATAAAAAATAAATAACCAATAGGTCTGAAGCAAAAAAATATATGTGCTTTAATCAGTTAATGAAATATATAAATTAAGCAATCGATTTATTTTTATTATTTTGTAGGATCAATTTGATTTAATAGATAGTGATTATATATGGTTGTGATCAAAGTTCTAAATAGCGTTTATCGCAAAAAGCTATAGCGAATAGCGTAGCTATAGCGAATAGCGTCGCTATAGCGAAAGCTATGGTAAATAGCATTTTTGTATTTTTACAAAAATTATATTATATATTTGTGCTAAATATCAAGTTATCAACATTATCTAAAGTCTCATGTAACAATAAATAATACTAAATTGATTAATAAATTATAATATTCATATTGAATCAGTACAAAGTCCAAATTGGTCTTCAAAATATTCATAGTAATATCATAAACTCTTTACTTTTTTCTTCAAAATATCTTAAGAATCATGATTCATGACATAATCTTTTTTTTTCTATTCAAATTACAAAATAACCTAGACATCATGGCATAAACTATATATCTTCATCTATTAAAAATATTCCAACTACATATAGTAATTATAATTTTCGAAAGGTCGCCAATTTAGAATTTTTCTAATTTCAGTGACAAGGGTTCCTTTTGTAGTAACAAGCTTTCAATTAATTTTTTTTCTTTTATTTAACTATTTAATTTACCAATGAATTCTCATTTAACAATTAATAATTTAGTATAGAGCATAGTACGTCAATTGCAAAAAAAAATTACAGTCAAAACCCATATAAATTGCCCAAAAAATGCTCATATTGCATAGCGCACGCTATTGGCGCTACACGCTATCCGCTATAGCGGACTGCTATTACCGCTATAGTGGCCGTAGCTCAAATAGCGTATTTTGATACCATAGCTTAGCGTTTGGGGTCCAAAAACTCTATAGCGGCGCTATAGCGCGCTATTTAGAACATTGGTTGTAATGAATGTAGCATATTGCTTTTAAACATTTTCCTTTTGAAAAAAAAAAAAATGTAATATACACTATTTTTAATTTAAAGTTAATGAAGGGTTAATTGAGACCCACCTTTTTTCATAAATCCTAGCTAGTGCTGAGTTTGGAACATATATATGATGACCTTCCACACAAAAGTTATTAACACATTGCGCTTGAATTAATGGTTCTTAATATATGTTGTTAATAAAAAAAATTTCTGACACCTTGTCCACACGAGTCTCAATTGTACGTATCCTATCCGGGATCCTGGATATATACGCGGATGCGTATTATACCTATATATTAGGCTATTATATATCTTCCCCCATACCCAACATTTCTTTCTTCTTAATTATTCAATATAAACTTCTACTTAATTCCAACACTTAATTCTTTATTCATGTCAATATATTACTTTATTGGAAAGTCAAATGCCTTATTTAAATGTTTTTGTTTTGTCTTTTCTAGCTACGATCAACATCTTAACACTAGAGAGAGAGTATAAATGTAAGTGCAAACTCAGACTTGCATCTCACCAAACCACCTCTTTTGAAGTCAGAACTAAGAACCCTCCTTCCACTCCAAACCTTAAATTCCATTCATGTCTCATTCCAGCAGGATGGAGTGTGGAGGAGTCATTTCAGAGGTGAATTGTGTCCCTTACAATGCATACAACCAAGCGGATGAATGCGAGATGATGTCCCAATTTTTCAGCTCAGAGTTGAATTTCGACGGGCAATCCTTCTTCTCGGCTGATCAAGCGACAAATGTGAACTATTTTGAACATCTTTTTGGGCACGCAAATTCAACCGATAGCAACAGTGATGTTTCCTTCATTGCACCCCCTGTTAGTGAATATGAGAGCTATTACCAAAATGGCTCCAATGAAGCCCTTGATATAAACATCAATTCATATCCTCCATCAGTCGACCTGAGCTTGCTCCATGAGCAAACTGCAAATACATACCTAAATTTAACCCCAAACCCTACAAATAAGGAAAATTTCTACCCAAATTCTGACGAAGTTACAACCAACGAGGAAAAATGTGACTCGGGTATGAATTTATTGCATTCAGTTGGCCTTTCAGAAATGACAGCACAACCAAAGAGAAAATTTGATGAATTAGATTGCCCCATTGGGAGTCCTGAAAAGAAGGCTCCGGTAAGAGACACTCCCCTCTCTTATTTTTTAGCACATATATACACAATAAATTGTTAGACTTAGCAAGCTGTTATTTGTATTGTTGAATGCAGATGAAAAGATCTGCAAAGAAGGGGAAGGCAAAAGAAGCAGAAAGCAATGAGGAAGAACAGAGCAATGGCTCTATTGTAGAAGGGATGAGTTCTATTGGTTATAATTCTGACGATAATTCGAATGGTTCGGGAAATTCTGGCCTAAGATCAAAAAGGTCTCCTGCTGTTAAAACACGAGCAGGTCGCGGTTCTGCAACAGACCCTCAGAGCCTCTATGCAAGGGTACTTCGTTAAAACTTTTGGATGTACATTTTTTTTTTGTTTTCTAATTTATAGTATAATTCTCATGGTACAAACTATGTGGCTAAAATTTGATGTTATTATTATTGACCTTCTTCTTCTATTTTCTTCATGCAGAAAAGGAGAGAAAGAATCAATGAGAGGCTTAGAATCTTGCAAAACCTTGTACCCAATGGTACCAAAGTAAGTTTGGTGATTAAACTGTATTTTGGACTCTTACTAATTTCTTACAAAACCTGAATTTATCACGTCGGAATATGGATAACTAAAGAAGAATGGTTTACAATTTCTTTAGGTGGACATGAGCACCATGCTAGAGGAAGCAGTCCAGTATGTCAATTTCCTTCAGCTCCAAATCAAGGTAAGAGAAAGAGAACTTGTTTCCATACATATAAACATTCCTTTATAACAGTTAATTACAAATTTTGACATTTGACCTAACTATTTAAAATAAGTTTAGTAGTTAAAATATGTCTAATTGTTGGTCTATCATCATGATATGCAGATGTTGAGCTCGGATGAACATTGGATGTATGCACCTATTGCTTACAATGGCATGAGCATTGGACTTGATCTGAAGATTGTTTGACCCCTTAAAAAAAAAAGGAAGAAGAAAGAAAGAAAAAACAAAAACAATAACAAAATTGGACTGGATAACTCCAGTTTGTCGGAAACTGAGAAGGAAAGAAGAAGAAACAAAACAAAAACAAAATAGAGAAGGAAGTTGTAGTTGCTTGGCCGCTTGGGCCGAGAAGAAAAAAGAAAAAGGAGCAGGTTAAAAAAAAATGGGCTATGAAAAATAAATAGTCGAATGGGCTAAAAGAAATAAATGGACAGAGGGGAGATGGGTTAAACAGAAAGGAAAAATGATTAATTAAAAACTGGACGAGTCCGGTCAGGAAGGAAACCGAGAACAAAGGTTGAAGCAACGGAGAGGAGAAAGAGGAGCGGAAATGGAGTAAGGAATTTATCCGCGGGAAAAAAACCCAAATTTATTTATTTAGCATTTAAAAAAATTAAATTTTAAATTAGCATGACACTGGAAAAATTTTAGAACGTACAAATCTGCATACCGCTTAATTAGAGGCGATAGCAGATGGATGCGCAAAACTAGCTAGCTAGTCTTCGTACCATTATTTTTTTCTGCAAACTAATATTTTGAAATTGTGTATGTTTTGATTAAGTTTGTTGAAATAATGTTTGTTACTATTCACATAATTTTGTTTGTTGTTATTCTGAGTCACTAATGAATCGCAAAATAAATATTGAAAATATAGGAAAAAAAATCAAAATAACAAACTACTCATGATTAAAAAGTGCAACAGTAATGCCTACATAATAACAAATCTCAAGGATAAACAACAAATAAAAGAAGATACAACCATCTACATGACAGATGTACTTCTGAGTAGGCCTTCGGTGCCTCTGTGGCCGCACACTCTCGGCACACCCCACAAACAACTCACGTCTTACGAGGTCATCGACCGTCATCTCGTCCACTGACAAATGAAAGTATGAATTAAGCATGTGTCTTAAGCCTCCAGCGTTCAATCAGATCGATCCAAAATCAGGCCTGCATTGATAATAATGAGGGTCATATGCGACATCTGATACAACCTGAGCCTCCTCTCAATGCGAGACCGGCCAGTTCGCGGGTGACACAAGGTTCCAGTTGTGTCGCATTGTCGTAACATATGAAGAATGCATTCATTACAAATAAGTTATGTTAGTGTAGGTGTTATATATCAAGTATTTATCTTGTGCTGAGCGATTGGTATCCATAGTAGATCACTAATAGTCTCTGTTTGTCGTAGTACCGGGAAGGGGTAATATTCTGATTTTTCTGAGTTTCAGGTTTTCTAAGTAGGTTGTATATTGTGGATTCTGTAAAGTTGGTTTGTATCATATAATGAAAGAGTTCCTAACTTCCTATGATGAAGTATCACTTATTTTAAAAAAAATTCAGAAACCCACGAACTAGGAAGTAATTTGAAATTGAAGTACTTAGGAAGTAATTACTTTTTAATAATTTTGAGAAAATTTTATGAACTGTTATACATTCTGAGTTCCTGTTTGTCAAACTAAATTTATAATTTGAATAGGTCCTTAGTGTACGTACGACTCTAAGCATATAAGTATTTAACATTTAACATGTTATTATTATGCAACTATGCAACATATTAGAACATGATGGCAAAGAAAAAATGTTGCAGAGTTGCATAATAATAACATGTTCAATGCTAAATACTTATATGCTTAGATTCGTACACTAAGGACCTATTCAAATTAGAAATTTAGTTTGACACAATGAAGCTGAATTTGTCAAAAATACATTTTTATGTCTACATGCACCAGACCCTACTTCCATTGTGACTATAAAGTACAAAAATACACTAATAAACAATTGAGCAAATGCATCTACTATAACTTTTATGTCTAAATGCATCTCCTATATACACTATATAATATAAAATTGAGCTAAATTCTAAGATTTACTCCTCACTTTTTCTTTTTTTTTAAAGATTAGTTACTTTAAATACTCTTCACTTTTTATTCAGCAAAAGACAACGTTTATATGTAAGAGACAATTGAGTAACACCTTGTTTGGTGGGAGAGTAGAGGAAGGGAGGGAAAGGAAAGAAAATTTTTTTTCTCGAATCGTGTTTGGTTGACAAAATTATGTCGGAGGTGAAAAGTACACGAGGAGAGATGATTAATCTTGCATGATTATAATCAATATAATTAATTTTCTTCCCAATTTGGAGTGTAATGAATAGAAATTATTTTTCTTGCAAATATTTTCAAAGAAAATGACACAAATGTCTAACTCTATATCTTACATGTATAATTTACATTCAAATTTCTTTATCACAAACTTACAACAGTCACCGAATTTATCTTACCTATATAATTTACATTCAAATTTCTTTGTCACAAACCTACAACAGTTAGCGAATTTCTCATAAAACTTCTAAATTTTACTTAACCAAACAAAAAATAAGACGGAAAGAAAAGTTAAAACTTTTTCCCTCATTAATCATTCAAACATGAAGAGATTAAATATATTAATTTTTCTTTCTATTCCATTCCATTCTTTTCTATTTTTCACCTCCCCTTCCTTTCTCTGCTCTCCATCCAAACAAGATGTAAATGCATCTCCTGCATACAAAAAAGTTGCTAAAAATAACAAAATAGTAATCTCTGGAGTATGATTAGGTGCTCACCTATCAACATAAAGTAATTTGTCACCTAACTGCTTGCAAGCATGTAATGTGTATAAATTTTATTTTATAATAACCGCGTAAGGAATTTAAATCTTAATCTTAAAAAAAAATTCTGGCCTAAAATCTCCATAAGCTTAAATTATAGCACGTCCCAAGCATACATATGTGCAATCATTAACATATCTAGTTATGCTGCATGCGTGATATATAAAATAAAAAAACCGAGAAACACATATAATTTTATATACTCGCATGAAAAAACACCGCATGACTTTAATATTCCGCCTCAAAATAGTCTTTTCACAAGTATATAAAAAAAGGCTCTAAATGTAAGTAAACAGAAGTAGATGATTTGTTGATGGACAAGTAATATAATCAAACGCAGGGCCAAAATTTTATAATTTTACAATAATTTTGAACTACAAGCATATTTTTATATAAAAAAAAAAATCAAATTAAAGAAGGATATATACATACAACATACAAGCGCCACTTCCTTGAAATTAAATCTGCTGCGATTCTCAAAGAGATCGCAGGACCGTGCTTTTCCATATCTAACCTTTAAATTTATTTGAGATTCGTGCATGAAAATCAATTTCCTTAGAGATTTGTGCATTCTAAAAAAATTAAATGTTGGATATGGAAAAGCAGGGTCCAGCGATCCCTGAGAATCACAACAGATTTGTTTCCCACTTCCTTGGACGATCACGAATTGGCTCGATCTGCCTCCGTATAATTAGGGAGAATTTCATATATACCACTCAAAAACTGTAAAATAAAGTATTTATCATTCAAAATTTTGTAACTACATCTTTACTATCTAAAAATCTAATAACTCATATATTTACCTATATAAGTTTAGTATATATCAAATATACCCAAAACTCAGATTAATTATATTTAATTTTCTTAAAACTATAATTAATCAAGTATTAACTTAATTAGCACCCTCTCTTTCTTTCTTTAGAACCGTTCTCCTTTATAGCCAGTAACAAAACACAGATTCTCAAACTCAGTTACTATATATGATAACGGATTGTGATATCAACATCGAATTTAGTACGAGTTGTTTTGCAGGAAAAATTGGAGCAGTTACCTTGGTTTTAGACGATCAAGCTAGAATTGGAATCCTTATATCCGAGTCTATTGCTCCTTCTCTCCGAGTTTAAACGGAAAAGACGAGATGAGGAGAGAGTTTCAGTGAAAATGGGAAAGTTACGTCAAAAAATGCGGGAAGGAAATATGTGCGCAAAAGAGGAAGGGACAGAGAAGGAGGGAAGGCTAAATAACTTATTAATTATATTTAATATAATCTTAAACTTAATTAATCTCATTATTTTATTAATTAGATAAATATGTGAGTTATTAGATTTTTAGATGGTAAATATGTAATTACAGAAATTTGGATGGTATATATGTAATTTCATAGTTTTTGAATGGGGTATATGAAATTCTTCCAAAGATTAATTTGCTCAATAACATTTTTTATACGTAATATCCTGATCTTTGCAGAGTTTTCTCTCATTGCAAGTACTTTAACCCTTAGTTTCAGTCTTTCAATGAATTGGTATTCTAGCTAATTAATTCACGGATGGCAAAATTTTATTTCATCTTAATTTTTTTCTTTGTATAATTATTGGTTTATGGTTTTCATTTGAACCAAATTAACTACTAGATTTGAACCCAAAACTTGTTAGCATCTGTAAATATTTGTTTTATTTTATATACAAGCATTTCTTGCTTTATTTATAAAACATATAGCTTCCATTAATAGAAATTTGTGTATATAGCTGTCATCATTGCGCAAGAAAATAAAATAAAATAAAATAAGAGGAATATATCTGTTGCAGAGAGTAATAATTTTGTGTCCCTGTAATAGACATGCATGCATGACAAGAAATTATATAGGCATAAGAAGAATTCTATACAGAACTTTTGTGTTCCTGTAATTTTTGATACAGTTACATTGATATAATGATATATAGATACAAATAATGAATTGAACTTAAAAAAAAATTATCTCTTTCCTCTATACCCGCAGCATCTTCACAACTTATTTCTTTAAAGAATGCGAAGAAACAATATTTTCTCTATATATACTTTCTATATTATTTTTACCTATATAATGTCTAAATTCGGGAATTTAAACCCCTAATTGACAATAATTAACCATGCACGATCTAGCCTGCCCAATTAATGAATATGATTTAATGTATTGCTGACATGATCATATCTTAAGATCAAGTCCAATGTTCATGCCATTGTAAGCAATAGGTGCATACATCCAATGTTCATCCGAGCTCAACATCTGCATATCATGATGATAGACCAACAATAGAACATTATTTGACTATTAATTACATGCATATTTAGAATAGTTAGGTCAAAACTTCGGAATGAATCGTTATAACTGAATATTTATATAAATGAAAACAAATTCTCTTTCTCTTACCTTAATTTGGAGCTTAAGAAAATTGACATACTGGACTGCTTCCTCTAGCATTGTGCTAATGTCCACCTAAAGCAATTGTAAATCATTCTTCTTTAGTTAACCATATTTCGACATGATAAATTCAGGTTTCATCAATAAATATTAAGAGCTCAAAATATAGTTTTATCTCCAAACTTACTTTGGTTCCATTAGGTACAAGGTTTTGCAAGATTCTCAACCTCTCATTGATTCTTTCTCTCCTTTTCTGTATGAAGAAAATAAAAGAAGGTCAATAATAACATCAAATTTTACTGACAAGTTCGAGTTGCCAAATAGTATACCAAGAGAATTATGCTATATATAAGTTGGAAAAAAAATGTATATCCAAAAGTTCTGATGTAGTACCCTTGCATAGAGACTCTGAGGGTCTGTTGCAGAACCGCGACCGGCATGTGTTTTGGCAGCAGGAGACTTTTTTGATCTAATGCCGGAATTTCCCGAACCATTCGAATCATCGTCAGAATTATAACCAATAGAACTCATTCCTTCGACAATAGAGCCATTGCTCGCTTCTTCCTCTTTGTTTTGTGCTTCTTTTGCCTTCCCCTTCTTTGTGGATCTTTTCACCTGGATTTCATCAATACAAATAAAAGCCTGCTAAGTATAACAATTTATTGTATGTATATGCGCTAAAATAAGAGAAGGAAGGAAGTATCTCTTACCGGAGCCTTCTTTTCAGGACTCCCATTGGGGCTGTCTAATTCATCGAATTTTCTCTTTGGTTGTGTTGTCATTTCTGAAAGGCCAACTGACTGCAATAAATTCATACCCGAGTCACATATTTCCTCATTGCTCGCATCTTCATCGGAGTTCTGGTAGGAATTTTCCTTATTTGTAGGGTTTGGGGTCAAATTTAGGTAGGTATATGCATTTTGCTCTTGGACCAAGCTCAAGTCCACAGATGGAGGATATGAATTGATGTTTATATCAAGGGCTTCATTGGAGCCATTTTGGTAATAGCTCTCATACTCACTAACAGGTGGTGCAATGAAGGAAACATTGTTAAGATCGTTGCTATCGGTTGCATTTGCGTGCCCAAAAAGATGTTCAAAATAATTCGCATTTGCTGCTTGATCAGCCAAGAAGAAGGATTGCGCATCGAAATTCAATTCTGAGCCGAAAAATTGGGACATCATCTCGCATTCATCAACTTGGTTGGATGTATTGTAAGTGACACAATTCACCTCTGAAATGACTCCTCCACACTCCATCCTGCTGCAGTGAGACATGAATGGAATTTAAAGCTTGGAGTGGAAGGAGAGGTGGTTTGGTGAGATGCAAGTCTAAGTTTGCACTTATATTTATACTCTCTTTCTCAGGAGTGAAGATGTTCATCAATCATCACAGAAAAGACAAAACAGAGACATTTAATTAAGGCATTTGACTTTCCAATTAAGTAATATATTGACATGAATATAGAATTAAGTGTTGGAAGTAGAAGTTTATATGGAATAAGAAGAAATAAATGAAAGATAATTACAATTGTTGGAATTAATTATATGTAAGGGAAGACTTCACGTATAATACGCATCAGCGTATATATCCAAGATCCGGGAGAGGATACAACTGGGACTTGTGTGGGCAAGGTGTAGGAAACTTTTGTTAAATGCATTATTGGGATATGATTTTAATCAATAATTAGACTGAGTTGATACAAAAGAGCATGAAATTGCATTTCTTTGCCAATCAAAGAAATAGAAAAAGATGGTCCGTGGCAATTGATGTATAGTTTTTATTTTCTTGCAAATGGGCGATAAGAATATCTCCTGTTTACAGCAATTGATGTATAGTTTTTTATTTTCATTACTGGAAATTTAAATACATTTGATATTTATTTATTATCTAAGTGAATGAGGAACAAACAATTTTGAAGAATTTTGAAAATCAAGCAGAATTGTCAGCATTCATAGAATTTACCAAATACTAACAATTGCAAGCATTAAGAACGCCATTAGAATCTAATTAATATTCCTTTCTTAGCCAATTTTTTTTTTTTTATAAATCTCACTTTATTGGTCCATACAATTACTAGCGTTCTTCTTCTACAAATACGGACAGAATCAGACTTACTGTCAAGAAGAGGGGAATTTTTTTTTTACAGCTATTATGATTGATAGCCTAGATATAAGCATATATATAACTATAGTTATAATGAATTACACTATACATGATTGTGAAAATAAATACAAAAATACTTTTTTTATAGAGGATATATAGTTGCTATATCAAAGTATATTTCTCTATGGTTGCCAGACCGAATCAAGTAGGAGGGGAAGTAGGTGGAGAGGAAGGGATGCTAATAAGCACCCCCTATAAATTAGAATTTTCAATTTTTTCTTTTAAATATTTTATTTTTTACAAAAAATTATAGTATTAACCTCTCTCTTAAAATAAAATTAAAAACCACTTGTTTATCCAGCTATTAATTTATCTACAAAATTTGAAGTAGTATTTTTGAATGGACAATAGTAAAGTTAAAAATTTGCCATTTTGCAGTATCTTCTAATTTATTTATAATTTTTGGCGACCAAATTTTTGGTTGTTAACAACTTAAAGCGTATATTAAGAATCATTCAAGCACAATTTTTCTAATAAAGACAATATCTTCAGTATGGAATGTCACATGTTCGAAACTCAGCACCAGCTAAAATTTCTGGAAAAAAAAGGGTCTCCACCCTTCATTTACTTAAAAAATAAAACATAGTGTATATTACATTATATTTTCAAAAGGAAAATGTTTAAAAGCAATATGCTACCTTCATTGCAACTAATAATGCATCTTACAATATAGAGGAAAAATTGTGCGCGTTGTTATGCAGATACTGGTAAAAATACATATGAACTTCTAAAATAAATTAAGTGGCAATTGAAATTCTATGAGCATATGGAGCAACAGGGAAATCAGGGAACAATCCACTGACCCAAATAGACGAGTGCAGGTAATAGAAGAGGTTACTGGTAAATTAAACGGAGTCAGACGATTGAAGTTGAAGATGCAGCATACTGGACCGGTATGGAACTATACTGGCACGAAGGAAAAGGAAATCAGGGAGATGTAGCTGCAGGATTGTAGCCCCACAATTTACCAAAACTGTTTTGGGTTTCCAGTTTAAATCACTATTTGCAAATCAACCCTTCCGTAATTTTTGGTTTGTTTTTACTATTTTTGGCTCAACTGTTTTGAGTTATTTTACATTTAATTTGTTTTAATTTTCCATCCGGTGGATACAAACTTTGTAACCGCAATCATTAATGAAATATGAGCATGATCCTTATTTTTTCTCAAAAAAAAAAAAATCTTTGGTATTATTTTTCACATTGTATATTTGTATATATGCTATTATTTTTTTCTAATTTTGCGCTATATATCAAAATGGGATGGGGCATGATCTTGGAGATGACAATCATTTCGTACTATTTATGGATTATTAAAAATTGATTAAGGCCTGCACGATCCAGTGAGGGCTCTGACATTCTTTATTATAGAAAAAAAAAAAAAAAAAAAACACAAGGAAGAAACAGGCATGTATATTTAATTTTGTCTGGTGAAAATACAATGTTCCTGCGATCACGAAATATATTTAATTAATTTCGTACTATTCATGATTAAATTCTTTTGTTTCAATTTTGAGATTTTTTTTTATCACATCTATAACATTTCATATATGATGGTTTGAAACCTTTTATCCTTGTATCATGCAACAAAATAATTCAGATTCTTTTCATTTCTGCTTAGGAAATCACCATTGAAGGGGAAGTAAATCTTAGTTATGAAATGTGTCGGTTTTACCTAATTACCTAATTAAGCATTAGCAACTTAATTAGGTTAGCCAATTTTACTCTAAAAATTGAAGCAACTAGTTGGCATTTTGCAGAAAATAATTTACCTTGATCAATGCAACATTAGAATTTTCCTAACCTTGCACATTTTTTTTTAAGGTAAACAGCAATTGCTGTCAACTTTTGTATTGATTAAATTTTTTTAAAATTATACATCATCCTAAGCTACTAATTACATTGGCCCATAATATATAAATATACTCCTCACCATAGTTATTGAACTATCATGTTACATAGCTCTCAAGCTCCTCTTAACTCTATACTCCTCCTAACCTTGTACATTTTTTGTCACTAATTAACACACATGTCAGCATCATTGCCGAAAACAAATTAATTTTATTACACTATTGCAAGCATGCATTCATGCATGTTAGTTTGGTTATGAACATTGCATCTTATCCCAAAATAAACAAATAAAAGCAGTAGTTACTCACCAAATATGCACATGCAACTATACGTTGTGCAAATATATATTCCAGAAAAGATTACATAGATCGTTTCTCCTTGACACCTGGTTAGGAAAACAAAAAAGAAAGATAATAACAGTTAAGCAAAGAATTGAGACACCGACATATACCAATATATTAATTGCAGATTCTAAATTCGGATGAATGATTTCTTGTGAATATTTATAAGTTAAATGATTCGACCTCCTTTTTTTTCGGATTACAACAACAATTTTTTATTTCTATAATTAAACAATAGAGTGACCGCTAATTTTGTATATGCAAATATGTTTTGATTATCTCTTTCGAATAAAGGTAATAATTAACTAGAAGACAACTATTATAGTATCATTTTATTTTTGTATATTTTAGTATGTCTCAACTTCTTACATATCATTTAAACAATATGAAGCTTAAAAATAAAATGTAAATTATTAAATGCGGTCTGTATTATTTTTTCAACATTAAGATACAATATTTGACATTCAATTAACATTTAATTTGAACTAAAGAAAACTTATTTTGCTACGAGAAAAATACAAAGATTTCAAAATTCTAGGATTAATTAGTATGTTTGTCACATTATATTATTTTTATATGCTTCTATTTTTAACGAATTCTATACATGTTGAGGAGATCTTATCGTACTTAAATACTGTCTATGTACTTTCATCAATGTAGTATTGTGCCTATATATTACAAAAGAGTGAGTCTATGGTACTATGCATATCACAAGATATCCATAATACGGGTTAATATTTTCATTTTCAAAGTTCTAACGGTTGATCCGAACTGTTCAAAATGATCCCCATGTAAATATGTACTTGCAGACTGAATTTTATATTTTTTTACTATTTTTTAAGATGAGTAGAAAATCACTTGATCTGAAAATTCTGGACCATCCAAAAACAGTGATTTTCTACTCATCTTAAAAAATAGTAAAAAATTCTAAAAAAATATAAAATTCGGCCCGCAAGTACATATTTACATGAGGATCATTTTGAACGGTTCGGATCGAACTTTAGAACTTTGAAAACAAAAATATTTATCCGTATTACGGACTAAATTGTGATATGCATAGTACCATAGACTCACTCTTACAAAAAAATGTTACTATAGATCCGCGAGAATAAATATGTTTATTTTGGATGGTATCTTTGCGGATACTCTTTGTCAGTATAGTTGTTTTCATAGTTTAGTTGTTTATCAATTTAGCCTAAATCCATTGAGTTCTCATTTTTAAAAGAGTTTAGGATGATAGGGACTCAAATATCCGGAAAATTGTTTGATAATTTTTCGATAATTAACTTCACCTTTCATTCATTCACCAAACTATCTATATGACTTTTATGAATATGGATATAAGACATTAACATAATAATCAAGCATGCAAATAACAAATCAATGATTAAAAAATGCAAGTAAAAATAAATAATTGTACATTAATAATAATGCCAACCCCGAGTTAACCATCTAGTTTAGGAGGAGATAATAAACACAAAATACAAATAAATGTAATTACAAAAAGATTGGCAAAAATTTAATTCGAAGTAATGCCGTTCTTTTATTTTATTTTTTATGAAAGAAAAGAGTAAAGTTTCTCTCTTTTTTATAAGTCCTGCAAATATTAAATTGGAACATACAAATAACTCACCAATGGATTTTGGATTTCAATGGTTTGGATTTGTCGTTCGAAGCCAATCTGATAAATTTTGGAGTTAACCTTATCAAACACCTTGGTGTGCTTAAGTACACCCTAGTTTTTAAAAGAGTAGAATTAGGGTGTTCTTAAGCTCATCAAGCGGTTTGGTGAGCTTAACTCCAAAACCTATCGAATTATCTTCAAACGATGAATCCAATCTACTTCACGAGTGATAAATTTACCTAGAAAGTTTTTAAAATTTTGAATTAATTTAGTATAAAGTCAAGTGGTAAAAAAATGTTCGAAAAATGAATGCACAAAAATTAAATTATAAACCTTCTAATATTGATCACTTGACTTTCTACTTAAATATTTCGGAAATTTTAAAATTTTGCCTGTCAATTCATCACTTGTAAAGTAGATAGGTTTCAATAGTTTGAATTTGTAGTTTGAAACCAATCTAATAGATTTTGGAGTCAAGCTCACCAAACAGCTCATCAAGAGATTTGGTGAGCTTGACTCCAAAATTTATTGGATTTGATTCAAACAATGGATCCAAACCATTAAAACTGTTCTACGTCACAAGTGATGAATTTACATGCAAAGTTTTAAAATTTTAAATTAATTTACTATAAAGTCAAGTTGTCAAAAAATATTAAAAATTAATTTACTAAAATTAATTTATAGATCTTCTAATTTTAACTGCTTGACTTTATACTAAAATAATTCGAAAATTTAAAAACTTAGTATGTTAATTTATCACTTGTGAATTAGATAGATTTCAATAATTTAAACTTATAATATAAAATTTAAATAGATTTTGAAATTAAACTCACTAAACATCTTGATGAGTTTTAAGTACATCCTAGTTTCTATTCATCATTTTAAAAACATCTTGATGAGTTTTAAGTACATCCTAGTCTCTATTCATCATTTTAAGATAATAATTGGATAAGGGTACTCTCGGCACTATTTGATTGGATGCTGAGTAATGCCGGATAAAAAAAATAAGTGGAAAGGATACCATTGCCATGTGAAGGATTGTCATTTTAGAAAAAGATATTTATTAGGTAAGCCTGCAAAATATTTCGGCTACTTTTGAGTTCACATCTTGTGAAATATTAATTCGAAATGGTCGCAATCTAGACCTTTTAGTATGAGTTTTGAAGCTACTTATTCCACACAAACTAATAACTATCCTCTAATTTGTATCAGGCAACGCATATTTTCATAGGAATTGGAGGCAGCCGATAGATATCCGACTAAATTCAGTCTGATGCTAGATCAAAATTGTCTGATTCGCATTAAAATTTGTACGGAGAACTTTAAAATTTATGAAGATAAAAGTGCATATGAATCTTGATGCAAATAAGACAGTTTCAATTTGAACATCGGACTGAATTTGACTGCTCTTATTTGTCTAATCTGCTCACTTTAAGTAATATAGAGAATATTGTTCCAAAATCATGACCAAATTTCGGTTAATTACTATTCAAAAAATTAAACACCAAGATGAAATAATCGGTTGAGGTGGAGATAATATAACCACTCAATTAGTATATGCTGTGCCTTATCTGTCGGAAATATTGATTCTTACATATCATTAATTAGTCCTTTTTAAATCATGTAATTACACGGGAGGTAGAATAGTAGTGGAAATCATAGACAGGACGGAAACAGAACATGCATCTCAGTACGTAATATAATTATTTATGGCACACTAATATTACTGCAGTCACATACTCCTATATGCAGCGAGTAATTTCTCAAATACACTTGGCATAATATAAGAGAAATGGTAAAGAATGAAATGTTGTCATGCAGCTTTTATAGATTTATAATAGAGAACATTTGTTGGGAGATTTTTAGTAACATCTATTTTTTATATTTCAAGGACTATTTATCACTCTGATAGTAAAAGGTAATGTTTTTCGTGTGGGAAGTAACAATATTTAATTAGTCCTTTTTTTTGTGCTTTGTTTTCTTTTCTTAGGATAGATTGCATAAATGCTCTTCTTGAGCCTGAAGTGTATTTTTCCTATTTTTTTTTTTTTTGTGGTAATAAACTGATAGGTTTAAACCTTGGGTTTGAACATAAAATATATAAAATATGAGGCTAGACCTCCTTTTTCTTCAAAAAAAGAAAACACTTTTTAAATCCGACTAAAATTTCTTGTAAATATTAAAGTGTTGCGTGATTTGATCTCTAATTACTTTTTTTAAAATATTAATTAATAATATTTCAATTGTGATGCAAGTTTGCTTTGCTAGAAATGAATATTTGTTTCAACCAAATTCAAAATCGCTTCAAATAAAATGCATCCTTTCTCCAACTGAAATCGACACTCACATCAGGTTATACTCATTTACTGTAGCAGTACCAAACCGCCCCACAGTGGGACAGTTTGGATATTTTTACCATTAAATTGAAATATTGAGTATTTTTATTATTTTATTTATTTTTTGGGTATGATAAAAATACTCGGCCTTATAAAAATTATAACATTGGATAACTTGATCTCACCAATCTTCTCATAAAAATACACACTCGCATCAACTGAATGACTTTTAGCAATTGAAATCCACTCTTGAATAAATTATTTAGAAAACAAAATTCAATGTACATAGACAACAGTACAAAGCATGTACAACAAAACAAAATTCAATGTACATAGACAACAATACAAAGCATGACAGTCTATCTTATATTTCTCAATGTAAACAACATAAAAAAAATCAATGCACATGAAACATTTCAGCAAAGAAAACACAAGGGCGGCGAGCAATGTTTTTCATATGGAATATCACAAGTTTAAAATTTTAAAAAGTAATTATTTGTGAATATTAAATAGTTAAATAGTTTGACATTCAATTTTTACTCTAAAAAAAATACAGAAAGGCGGCGGAACTCAATACTTGTTTACTTGCGTCACTATAGATGTTACATACTATGATTATTCTTTTTGAGTTTTAGAGAATGGAATCTACATGCTTTCATATTTAAAATTTTGTTTAATTTTTTTTTTCAAACTCAAATGACAAGATAACAAATATGGATACGATATATTTTACATTTGTTTATCTTTTTTTTTAAATAGTGCATTTGAATTTATCTTCATGGAAATTAGAAACTTGAAAATTCAACTTCCAATTTATTTTACGAAATACAATTTTTACAAACTCTTGATACCAATCAAAACTATAACAATAATAAAATGTCATAAGTTTCATGGGCAAATAAAGAAAAATGTATAGATCACACT
This sequence comes from Carex arenaria, assembly GCA_964058825.1. NCBI lineage: Eukaryota > Viridiplantae > Streptophyta > Magnoliopsida > Poales > Cyperaceae > Carex > Carex arenaria. The sequence goes on along the minus strand of CAXKVW010000490.1, from coordinate 265,761 downwards.
GATTGATTTTTCCAACATTTTAATTTAATTTTTTAGTTATTAAAATTTCAGCAATAAAAACATAATTGAAACATCCAAAGTAGGCATTAGCACTCTCCTCTTAGAAAAATAGTCTCTTTTTTAAAATTGCTCTTAGAAAAATAGTCATTGATTTCATCCGAGTCCTCAATTGTCGGATAATATTTTTTCCTCGTTTATTCTAACTAAATGACTTATATGTTTCCGTATATTTTCCTCATCTAAAAAAATTGTTTTCATGTGTCTAAGATGCAACAAAATACTCAAAAGTAATATATAATTCTTTTTGTACTCGTTTACATAAATTATTGTTCGATTTATAGTATTATGTTTATGTAAATTATGCTAAAAATTAAAATGTGCTTAACATTGCATTATTTTTCTTGAGCCGCAGGATTTAGTGCAATAGCATGAGTTCTCATCATGTAGGTTTATTCTCGAAAATAGCATCTAAAAAAAGTTGAGCTGTACTAAAACTCTTTAATAAAAAAAATTCCATCTTTCATGTTTGTGTAATTTTTTAATCTAGAGGGCAAAATGAAAGAACTTATGTTTAAAAGAATATAGCTACAAAGATCAGAGCAATTGGATTCCAGAACTAAAGTACGCTCCTTTTTGCTCTTATTGAAAGGAACTTCCATAGTTACTGAAAATAAAGCGTTACATTTAGTCCTGCTGTTAAAATGTGGAATCTTAACTTTCGAATATTTGGATAGGAGCTCGAAATCAACTAGAATATGTCTAGTAAATAAAAGTTTGCATCTTTATCTAAATTTTTCTAGTACCATCTATTATTTAATTTTGGATAAATTTCGCTGGAGGTCACTAAACTTTGTCATTTGTTACGAATTAGTCACTTAAATTTCATTTGTCTCTTTTTAGTCACTCAATTTTGTTACCATCCGAAATCTTAACGGAATATTCTCATTATGTCCAAAATATTAACGGAATATACTCATTATGTTCAAAAATACTAACGGAATGAGTATATTTCATCCAAAATACTAACAAAATGGAAATATTCTATTAAGATTTTGAATAGAAAAGTATAGAGTGGCTTAATTGGAACAAATACTAAAAAGGATCAAATGAAACTTGAGTAACCAATTCGTAATAAATAATAAAGTTTAGTGACCTCCAGCGAAATTTACTTTTTAATTTTTAATAAGTATTGCTAATTTGCTATAGTGTTCTTTTAACAAGATCTTTTATGATGTTCTTCGCAATCATTGTTTTTTTTTTTTTTTTGAGAAAGAAACAAAGGTCATACCTTTGATTGTTCTTGGCAATCATAACATTTAACTTTTATATCTATAATATATGACATTGATTTAATAAAGAAAAAAATCAATAATATTTAATACTGCATTTAATGGAAATTAATTTACAGTTTCCTGGAAACAGAATCCATCCAAAACAATCTTTTTTTAATCTTATTGAAGTAACAAAAGCATTTACTTGCACTAACATTTTGTTAAGTATCAATTAATTTGTCAGTTGATACCTAACAAACAGACATATAATTTTTTAAATGAATGCAACACAAGCTGGATATAACAATAAAAAGATTTGTATGGATATACTATTTTTTCATTAAAAAAAAAAAGATACTTCACAAATAAAGAATTAATGAATTGATCAATAATGCTGCTTTATGAGGTCATGAGGATCTTATCTATAATCAGAACAAATTATGAACAACTAATAATTGAAGTCTGGATTTGTCCATTATGGTGTATATTTTTTTTTCTTAATAAATTAGTACACATTTAACTTGAAACCAAAGGGCCATTCCATGCAGGGCCTTCCTACTAATTCCAAAGGACATGGGCATAGTGTACGCGGCCTTAAGTACAAAGAACTTAAATACATATATTGGTATTAATTTAAAATTTTTGATCAATTTGAGCATTACAAACTTGTTAATTAGCTAGCCATTTTACTTGACTTATCAGTTTAGAAAAAAGTAGATAGCCTCCTTTATTTTTGTATATATATATATAGTCCCTTAATCAAATGAACCAATTATTTTGTATGGTCCAGTATTTATGTCAGTTTCTTAGATTTAAAGATACATATAAGGATTGAACCAATTATTTTGTATATATATAAGGATTGAAAGAAATTTTTTTACATATTTTTAAAATATAAATAGAGGTGGAAGTTCTTTAAGTACTTAACTCGTTTTGTATGGTTTTCTTATTAATAAAAAATCAGTGGTTTATACCACTAATTTCAAAAAAAAAAAAAAAAAATAGAGGTGGAAGTTCTTTAAGTACTTAACTCGTTAATCTTGACGAATGTCAAAGAAAATTATTATGAAACTTGATGCCATTTTGATTGTTTATAAAATGATTTTTTACATTAAAAACGGTTTATATTTAAAGACATTCTATGGATTATCAAATGATATTCAAATTGCATGAAAGTTAATACACAACCAATATATTACACTTTTTTTATTTTTCTTTACTTAATTCAATTAATCATTGTTAATATGTCGAATTTTAAGCGGATTTCAATAAATCATACTCTTTAAACATAATGAACTTTCCAGAAGAATTAATTATTTAATTAATTAAAGAAATATGGAAGCCTAAGGCATTAAATAAACCTGATAGGTGCCGGCCCAATAAAAAAATGGAAGTGCCACAGTAATGGGTTGTACCAAGTTATTAAACAGTTTTGTTTCTTTGTTTCCTTAATTATGCAACTAAGTTCAATTATGAAGAATAAAACAAAAAATAAAGCATTTGGTTGAATTTACATGCTATTCTAAGTTAGTTGTGAACAATAAAATCTTGTCCCCCACAACAGGCTTGGAAAAGCCTAGAAATTGACTAAGATTGTGTATACAATTTTTTTAACTAAAATATAAAAAATAAACAAAATAATTAAATTTACTTTAGCATCAATATATATAACTAATCTCGCCTGTCATTCATTAATATTAAAACAAAAAAATTCCTGAAATACTGTGGTATATACCTCTAGAAGTTCAGATGGGACATAATAAGCTTCTCATGCAAAGACAAAAAATAAGTCAATTACCCAAAATATGAAAATAAATTTAAAACATTATTTATTTTCTGCAAGCTGTGAAGCCGTGTTCTTTGACAAAGAAATTCTAAATTTTATTTTTTCCAATTTTGTAAATTAAGAAATACACTTTTGTATCTGGACAATGTAGTTTAGCAGGAAACTAAGATATCACCTGAAGCTATTGGCTAGTCGTTATCAATGGCCAGTATTTGCAAACCTGGCAATTGAGTTAATTTTGGGTTATTTTGTTAGATTTATGCATTAAAGAATCAATTGGAAGTAGTAAGACAGATATTTGTGGATTTCAAAAAATTAAATAACTTATTCAAAATAATATTATTGGGTCATTCATAATTTTTCTTTTCAACAAATTTGTTCTTTGATTTAAAATAATTATAATGAAGGGAAAAAAAATAATTATGTTGATTTGATGTCATGATATACTTTTATTTTAGAGGATGATCATTTCAAAAAAATAAATTCCAATTTGATGGTCTTGAATTTTTAATAATAATGATTAAATGTTAAATCCAACATAATAGGCACATCTATATATCCACATAACATTTTTATAAAGTATGCTAAATTTTGGTGTATGTTTCAACAAATTTCAAGTGACTTGAAATTTCAACAGCTGAAATTACATAAAATTTAAATAGGCTATCTATATGTCCAATAACATACTTAAAAATTTATTTTATAATTTTAAATTTTTTATATTGCATTTTCCAGATTATCAAAATAAGTATTGTCAAATAAGATATGAACACCATGTTTCTATATGATTAATATAGAAGCAGAGTTTTAATACCACTTTTTTTGTTAAAAAAAATAATGTCAAGTGATCTCTTATTTATTTTATGTGTAAAACGAGAAATCAATAAATAAGATTTTGCAATAATGTTTCTTTGAGTTTGATAATGGAATTAGGTTCATGAAAAACTATTTTCAAATTTATTATATTGTGAAACGAATAATAATACATGCAAGAAATAATTTGAAGTGTTCCTATGTTAATCTTTTGTACTGTTCCGCGATCATAAATAAAAATCTCATGTTTTTATCCTACAAAACCAAAAACAAAACCAACTAAAAAACTTGAATTCTTTCTTTATTTTAAACAAGGAAATGCATAGGATCGAATCTAAAGTCAAGTCAGAAGTGTTTAGCATATGCATACCCCATAATTTAAAATAAAATAATCATGTATATTAAAATGAGGAGGGATCCACTTACAACATTTGAAAGTTACAACATATTACAACATTTGATTTTGCGATTTTCAAAGTCCAAACAGTTGATCCAAACGGTTCAACATGATCTCCACATTAAAATGTGCTTTGAGCTCACATTTTATATTTTTTTGAATTTTTTTACTATTTATAAGTATTAATTTTACAAAACTGTTATTTTTAGACAATTCTAGACAATTAAAAAAATTTGGTTCTGTCCCGGAGATGGATGCATATATCACACATATTCAGACTCCAAACTTTACTTTTTGTGATTGGATATAAAGGAAAATAATAAACTTTCTCGATATCATTAAATTTTGGATCCTTGATCTTTCCATTTCAAGTTACTAAATTTTTTATTAGTCTCCAAAGTTGCTCTGTAGACCATCCAAAACAGAGCATAGCGATATATATTTACTCTCTTCTTTTTTTCCCTGACCTTAGTTTTTTATTTGATAAGGATAACAAAATGAACGCTCCAGTATTTTTTTATTATAAAAAATGATTTCATGACTTAATTAAGAAAAAAAAATGACTTCATACATATAAATCACAGTTAATTGAGATAAAAAAAATTAGTGCAGCCTGCGGTCTGCTACTGTGATTTTATGGAATCGTACGGAGCTAAAAGATGCGGAGTTATGCGGTTCTTTTAATCTGGTCCGTTCGTTTTGATCGGACGGAACTGATCAGATCTTGCCTGAATTGAAAAAAAAAATTCCAATGAATTTTGCTTCTGATCTGGTCCATCCGATCAAAACGAACAGACCAAATTAAAAGAACTGCATAACTCCGCACCTTTTAACTTTGCAGAGGATACGATTCCGTAATTTTATCTTCCAACAAATTTGTATCTTCTATATCAGCTATTTCACTACTTCAAAATAGTAAAAAATGTCGTAGTGATCAGGTGCATAAATACACCAAGGTAGTAAATACCAAGTCTTTCAAAAAATAAAATCAGGTGCATAAATACGATCAAAATAAGTAGGGTATGATTCTAAAACTATTCAATTTCATTATGGATACGGTCAGGGGCGGAGGCAAAATTTCAAGTTATGAGGATCAAACTTTGAAAGTTTCGTATGAGATCAATCATATAAATTCTTCACAGAATATATAAGAGTCAATTTTATAATTTTTATAACATTTACTCGCACTTGGGAGCCTCTTCCCAGTTTTTAAAAAAAAAAAATAGCATTTACTCTAAATTATATAGAAAAAAATCGTATTAAAAATAGCATTTACCCCTAATCATTGAAAATAGATCCGCTATTGAATACAGTTATATAATTTAAAAAAAAATACTACAACGGTAATATTTTTTTTTTCAGTTTTTATCTTGTGACTGGTTTTGTTCTTGATCTTGTGCTTTTAATTTTTTTTTTTTATTTAGTTGTAGGCCTCGATTATTAAGCAAAATGACATTAACAATTCATAGTTTTTTTTTTATTAAAATTTAGGTTTTGTATGCCCAACAGGTGACTGCTTGTGACACCATAAAGGCATATACTCTTAAGATTAGACTAGACCCCTTCTTTGGATCCTTTTAATTAATTACATGCGTATTGCTACATATATATATATTTTAGACATCTTTTAAAAAACAATAGATCAAGTTTGCAATTAATAAATTATGCATTTTTCTTTCTGGAAAATTTGAATTTGACTAATTTATACCGAATAATATTTTTAAAATTTTGACTTTATTTATAGGCAAAAATAATACTTGCGTAAGAGAATTGTTTATTAATATTGCTTATTGACTTTATAGTTGATAATATTATTTCAATTAATATATACTTGACGAGTGGCATACACTGGGTAGTCCTATGTTTCTTTTTTCGTCGTTTTCCTTTGCATACGAAATAAATTTATACATAAATTTATTAATAAATTATTTTTTCCCTTTCAATGCATAAAGTAAAGGTTGAATATTTCCAAAACAAATCATTTTTTTTTTTACATAAAAGTCATATTTGATTGTGGAATAAGAGGTGGAATAAATTTCTTACTCTACACTCAAGTAACCAAATAAAAAGTAAAATGAAAAGAATAAGAAGTGATTTAATTTGGAATAACTTATTCTATCTATCTAAGTAAATTAACTTAATTCACTCGTATGATCCACTGTCATAAAAAAAGATACATTTTCCAACATCTTACTTCACCAAGTGAATTAATTTAAATCACACTTCTAACTATCAAATAAAGTATAAAATATGAGAAATAACGTGGAGTAAGCAATTTAATTCTCATTAATTTTACTCCACAACCAAACGGGTCCGGATCCCCTAATGTAACTCAATTTTTGGGTTTTAGATCGAGACCGTCCGATTAGAATCCGACGTTCCATCTCGCACGATCCATCTCGGAATATGTGCCCCATCTTGAATCCGGTGCTCCATCTCGTGCACTCATCTAGAATCAGACGGTCCCGATTTAAAATCCAAAAATTAAGTTACATTACTGGATCTCGATTCCAACCAAACATGGCCAAAAAAAATTTCAAATCTTAATTAATGTTGATTTACAATGCAGACAACACTAGCGCCGTAGCGCGAGAAATGTGTCTTTTTTTGGGTTTATTTAGAGTGCTAATAACTAATTCCTCCTAATTTCTAGTCCCAGGCATATATATGCGTACCAGATCAATGTTATTGTAACCATGATCAGAGAATTTGTAATAATTATTTGAACAATTCGGATTTAATTCTCCTTTATTAGAAATACAACATCCATTAAAAACAGTAGTCAAACACTAAATAAAAAATAATTTTTAAATCTCTACATTCGTTCAATTAACTTTTAATTATTTTTAACGGCTACATGTCTTCATCAATCATTACCACTACGAAAGAGACAGCGACGAGAAAAAAAGCCAATAAAAACCAGTTAAAAAAAACATAGTTAATTCGATAAATAGATTTCTTTTAATATTCCAAGAAGAATAACAAAAATATAAAAAATGATTCAATTTCAGCAATTTTGTTCTCATATAATTCAAATTTACTTATATTATAGACTACTTGTGAAAAAAGATAAACGGTGTTAACTACTTTTAAGATAAAGTTATGAGCAAAGCTCGGTCTGCTAGGATGTGATGTGCTCACAAAGAGAGTTTGGTAAGCATAACTTCAAAAGTATGTCGGATCGGTTTCAAATGACGAATCCAACCCGTTGAAATCCATGTACTTCATGAGTAATGCATGTACATGCAAAATTTTGTAAGTTTCGAATTAATTTGCTAGAATGTCAAGCAGTCAAAAAAAATAATATTTTATATATTCATTTTTTTGATCTAATATACTTTTAAAGTTGTACTCATCAAACTCTCTTAGTGAGCACCTCACACTCTAACTTTGCCCTAAAGTTATCTCAACCCAATGTTAACAATAATGATAGTTATTTACATGTAGAAAAAATTAAAAATATATTTTGCTAAGAATATTTGTGAGAAACTTTTGCAATATAAAAGATTTATGACGAGGGTCTGTCTTCATTTTTTTAGTACTTCCGTTATACTTTTTAAGATTTGAGTAGGGTGTTCTTGTTTTTTTTTTACGGTTAGTTGGTAAGTGCCAAACTAACAAATATATTATAAAAAAAAGTTATTTACAATCCTATTATTTACAACAGCCTTTGCGGCCCTTTCTCTCCTTCTACCTTCTACCCATCCTATTATCTCTAACTGTCAAAGAGAACCTGTAGCATAATGCTATAGGCGCTCGCATGACCTCTGTTTTGTTTCCCCATTCTGTGGTTTCCAATTTACACATTTTGTAACCAATCATGAATTTCTAATGTTGTGCTCGCAATGACCATTCCCGGTGGTCTACTCTTCTGGGTGAATAGCCTCTTGTTTATTTCCCCCCATAACGCCCAAGCCCCTGCTGCCCATACCGTATCCCATCTTACTCTCAATTGGCCCATTAATATGGATCTGGTTTCTAGCCAAATTTCAATCATAGTCCTATTCGAAGATCTTCTATATGTCAAGTTAAACTCACTCATTGGACCCCTCTAGAAAGCCCTGGCATATGAACATTTTAAGCTCACAAATACTTTGTAAGCTTAACTTCAAAATTTATGAGATTGATTTCAGATGATGAATCCATACCGTTGAAATTATAATGATACATTTACATATTAAATTATTATAAAGTCAAGCAGTCAAAAAATGTTGAAAATAAACATATTAAAATTAACTTATATACTTTCTTTTTTTACTGTTTGAATTTATACTAAATTAAGTCAATGCTTTATAAATTGACATGTAAACGCAACAATCGTGAATTAGATTGATTTCAAAATTTTGAATTCGTCATTTGTAGTCATTCCAACAAATTTTGTAGTTGAACTCATCTAAAAACTTGGTGATCTTAAGAATTAAGAGCATCCCAGTTCTACTCATATTACACTATCGACCCCAAAAAAAAGTTATTAATAACCTATAAAATAAATAAATTAAAAAATAACATGGTTTTCAACCAATTTCCAGTAAAGTTAGTAACCTTACTGTTGGATAATACCTTGGATAAATAAAGTTTTTTTTTGTACAACAATTCCTTTTATTTTATTTTTATTGTTTAGATGTTTAAATTGTTTGAATATGTTATGTGAAGTTTTATTTATTAATTGTTTGAATATTTAAATATTTTGATAGTTTTATTTGTTAGCGAAGACAATCTGATATATAGAGCTCATTAACCTTTTTTTATGAGTACATCACATCCTGTAACTTTGCTCCAAAGATATATTAGGATATTTTTATGGGCGAATGAGATTAAGTTGCACTTAATTGATTGTATATGTTTACAGCTATAGATGTGCAACCATATTTACAGCTCTTAGGGAAAAAAAAAATTCAGCCTCAGTCTTACTGTCACACCCCAAATCCGGGGTGCAACAGTGTACCGTGATATTTCCAGTTTAGTATACGCAAGGTATGAATCTTTTTATGCACTACCAATTCAACCCATTACATTAATCTCGAATCAAAATTTTACAAAATATATCTGACATTTTGTGGTGGAATTAAGATACTAGAGAAATACTCTCTATATCATGTCAGATATTACAACTCAAAGTACCATATCTTTTGTTTGGCCCTGCTATCAATTATAACCCATAAACGCATCTCTTCGTCTAACGAACCTATAAAACCCATAAAAGGGGAGGGGATGAGAAATAACATCGATATTTCTCAGTGCAGAATTTGATTCGGGCTACTGGATTCGTAAGAATCCATATCCAGAATTAAATATCCGCAATATAGTAACAATTCAATTTCTATAATAATGAATGCAATGCTAATTATTGACGGTCAAACGATAATCAATAGGAATAATCAATGAAAATCAAACAACTATAATCAGAATATTTGAGTTCTAAATTAATGCAAATACTAGGTCGGGTAACACAAACAAATACCATCCTTCTTGCCTATACAGATGCCCACCATTAACCCACATCTGCCTTTACACATACCTGTATCTGTTGTGTTTGGCTTATACCGTCCTATTCAGTCTGGTTTATAGTCAGACACTTAATTAAATTCAATAATTCAATAATTTAAGCGATATCGTCATCCCTCAAAGGTAATGACTAGCAATAGACATTTACCGCAGTTTTACTATCGTTACAGTCACAATTTACAATATCCTCTACCCAACCGGTACTGGGTTCAGTTGAGGCCATTCACCATATGCGCATAAGGGTCCTGGGTCAAAGTCTAGTCATGACCTAGACTTTGAAGTAATTAGTAAATTCAATAAAATACAGTAACTGTGGAATCATTAAGTTATTTAAACAAGGAACAAACAATCGATAAACCATACCAAAATGAATAGTCATCAAACTTACCAGTAATTCAGTTTCATTTGTATTGTGCTATGCATATGATGCAACAATTCAAACAATGCAGTTAATCAATCATTCAACATGCAAACCTAATTGCAATTTAATTCTTAGAAATGAATATCAAAACAAAGCCAGTGAACCCCGCACCTGATAACGTGACAAGATGAGCAATCAATCATTGCATATCCATTGTTCCGGACAATCCATCAAGTCTCAATCCACGATACATTTATACCTATGGCAGGATAACATTTTCTTTATTATTACTTATAACATTATTATTACAAAACAATCTACATATACTAGTAATCAATTCATGTGCACTTGTTATCTACGGTTAATTGATAACATCATGTACTAATTATTTCTTTATCCTTAATACTTTTTATTAATTCTTAGCCAAGTCCAAGGTCCAGTTCAATAAGTCCCTTGCTTTTAATTTCTTTTAATTCTTATATATATTCTAACCGGTCAAGCATTGATATTTAACTATTATAAACTACAGTCCTTCTGACAAGGTTTAACTACTGATTTCTAGTAAATTTGCAATTTAAACCTTATACTTTATATTTCTTTTATAACAAGATACCTAGTAATTTAAAACAGAGAGTACAATACATAAAAGAGAGGTACTGACTGGGACGAGCTCGATCTCAGACAATCAACATGAACAAATCAATCTAGTATAATAAGTAAAATTTATGTTTACAATTCATGGCTTGCATCAGAGTTTATAACAAAACTCTGAATTATGCCAAATATCCTTTTCTTTGTGATTTGACCATAAAAACCCTCAGAATCAAGTTTTCCCATTTATATATTGATATTTCAATCATGCATATGCAACACCATAAATTATTCACGGAGTCTTACTTATATATACTTGAATACATATAAATATAAACTGATCATAGTACTAGACAATACCCATACAACTAGACTTCAAAAGTTTTCTTAGATTAGTCATTACTCAAGCCATAGAGATTAAGCTATTAATGGATTTATTTTCAAGATACTCAAATTAAACAAAATGTTTAATGACTTCTCATACCATGGGTCACAACACAAGAAGATAGCACCACTGTTTACGAACACCTCCTCATCTTCTCTTTTTCCTTCTTTTGTTGTTTATTTTAAAGTTTTCACACTCAGAGAGAGAGCAACAGAGTAGAGAGAAAGAGAGTCAAGAGTACACATATTGCACCCACGCAAGAGGGAGAGGAAATAAGTGGAAGGAAAGCAAGTAGCATACTATCCTGCTGCTTAGCAGCGTTGGGACGATGAGAGATCGACACGTAGAGAACAAATATTTAAAAAAATGGGGATTAAGAGAAAGAGCCCCAGCAATAGTTATATTTAGATATTATAGAGATGGCCTATAAATGTGCCCCACGTGTCAACTCCAATTTATTTATATTATATCTAATTTGGCTTACCATACAAATTCATTAATTCCTCCTGCACCATAGTATATTGATTTCCATTTGCTTTTCGCTTTCAGTCAAAATAATTTTTCTCATTCATTTCATTTTTTTTTATCATTATAATGAATATCATATTAACTTGATTACTTTATTAATGTGTTCAGAAAAATTCGAATTTATAATTCAAATGATTTGCATTCTCAAGAAAAATTTCTTAAAGACAATTTGTATATCATTCAATTATTAATTTTGTATATTTATTTTCCGGGATGTAACACTTACTATGTGTACACAAGTAACAAAAACCACAGTTATTGATTTTACTCTGCTGTTTAGACCTAATCGATCAGTCTCAAAAGATAAATTAACAATAAACCACAGTTACATATAGATAATACCATTTTTATTGATTCATATGTTAACGGAAAGCCGAATAAGAACTTTACAACTTAAAAGTTAATTAAGAATAAAATTCCTTTAAATTAACTATACTTATTTTTGGTAAGTCCAAGAAGAATATTCCTAAAGACCATTATCTAGCAAATTAGTTACAAACTATAATACTCGGAGCCTGGTTTTGGGGGGGAACAAAATATATAGACTTGTCCGGTCTTCTCTGCATAAGTCCTAGTCAACTAATCACAGTCACAGAAGAGTATTTATATCAATTTGAAACCTTTGTATCACAAAATCAGAGTGGCGCAGCGGAAGCGTGGTGGGCCCATAACCCACAGGTCCCAGGATCGAAACCTGGCTCTGATAAAAAGAGAAGGCTTCCCAAACTTTTTGTTATTCGCCATACGTGATCTGTTTTTCTCGTAGCTCCAAGGCCTGTGATGTCTTTCTTTTTATAATTTTTATTGGGCTTCCACCATACCGGGCTACAAGCCCAATAACTATTTAATACTTTTTAATCTACTATCGGAGAACTCGTATTGGGTTCCGAATACCTCCTAAAAGGCCTAATAAATCCAATGTTCCTTTTCTCGCCCTCTTCACAGGTCACAGCAAATTGAAGGGTCGATTCTTTTTCATATTACATTGCATTAAGCTTTTATATTTTAAATTTAACTATTCCTTGTTACAATTTTCCTCCTAAATTGCCTTTCCAGGATTGAAGGTATGATAATCATATTTCATAATATTATAAGTTTAAAATCTTTAGTATTGCGGTTTAGCAAATTAAATGTATATTAAATATTGTTTCAATTAATTATGGACACGTTTCAAGAGAATCATCAAAAACTGGCTATTATTACACTTTAAATGCATGGAATTTAAACTTCCACAAATATTATTTTTGAAATTTCAAAAGGATACATCAATTTTTATGTAAAACAAAATCTCTCGGAATGCATTTACATAATTATATATTAGATATTTTCATTTAATTTTGAACACTTTCAAAGAGATTAAATTACCGAACCATACAGCTATGCTCTAAATATTATTTCTAAGTTGTATAAATTATTAATAAAGTACTTTCAAAAGGATATATTGGTTTCTACACACAAAAAAAAAGGTGTTGTACATCATTTTACCGCAAATTGCACAAATAATTGTTGTATTCAATTAATTCTGGAATTATTTCAAATAATTAAACTATCAAACTTGTCAGTGATTCCCACATTCCTAAAAAATAAAGATAAATAAGCCTTCAAGCTTTTTAGCTACGGAAACAAATCTACTGTGATTCTTGGGGATCGTAGAACCTGCTTTTCCATATCTAACCTATATTTTTTTGAAATGTATAAATCTCTAAGAAAATTGATTTTCATATACGAATCTAAAAAAAAAATTAAATGTTGGATATGGAAAAGCAGAATACTGCAATCTCTTCAAGAATCGCAGCAGATTTAATTTCTTTTAGCTGGATATGTTCTTATTAGTTTGTTTCATCTATCTTGATCTAACATTTCATGTAATACACATGTGTGATGTACCTAAGGTGCAGCGTAACTCTTAAAATAATTCAGTTCTTTTGTGCTCCTCTATACATATTGTGCGACTGATAGTGTTGTTTAATATTTGTACATAAGCATTAAAGAAAAAAGTTATTTGTGACCTAAAATTATTTTGCACAAGTAATTTTTTCATTTTAAATATTTCATATGTTTATATAATTGTTATGTTTTTCAGAACTAAATACGAGAAACAATTCTAGTATTATATAATATTTGTAAAGATGATTATTACAAAACAAAAATCCAAAGAAATTAACTGAGATGAAAACAATATCAGTATAAAAAAATCTAAGGATGCAACGAACTATTAAACCGAAAAGAATATTCTCAATAAGTGATTGTATATATCTATAGCTATAGATGTACAACTATATTTTACAGCTTTTGAAGGGGAAAAAACAATCAGCTTGAGTATTATTATATGGACAGAAGTACAAATAAACTATGAAGAAAGTCCGTCAAACAATGGCTTTGAGAAAGCTGTACAAGCAGAAGTATATTACGGCCCAGAAAAGCCTTTTAATTAATCTTCTGATACAACAGTTGCGATTTGCGAAAGATAAATTAGTAACAAACTTCAGTCATCAACTGTAGCACGTTCGTTGATTCATTGGTTAACAGTGGGAAATTAATATAACTTAAAATTACTTCCATTCCACAAGTTTTTTTTTGAGGAAGTAGATAACCGTTTCATTAGAAATATATTTGTTCATACAAAAGAAAGAGATACAAGACCAAAAAAATCATAACAGAAAGATAGAAACATAATAGAACATATAGACTATAAGGCACAACTAATACAAAAGTTGCCTAACCACAAAACTATAAAAGGTACTAAGCAACAGACTAAACAGGGGCTGAACTATCAATAGAAGAAGAACTAGTAGCCACTGTAGTAGACTCGGAAGAAGAAGAAAAGAGATTAGCAGACTCAGAAGTAGAAGAGAGAGGGACAAGAACACCCTAATTGCTAATAGATTGAAAACCAGCATCCATATCGTCAAGTTTCGCTCGAATTCTAAGATATTCAGATAAGTCAGATCCTTCTAAACCAAGACCAGATTCTGTTTCTTCTGAAGTCAACGGGTTGTTCAGAATATTTGAATCTGAGCTGATTATCAATGGATTTGCCTGATGCAAAGAGGAAGCATCCATTCCACAAGTTAAATTAAGAAAATAACATCTTCTGTAGTCAACTTAAGAATATATTCAAGAAAAACGTGAGCCGTTCGTCCACTGTTGTGCACCCAACTATCCACTCTATTATCCTTTAATCACAAAATCTATTTATTAAAATAGAAATACATAGTTATTAATTATTAAAATTTAATCATTTTATATATACATACATACATATATATATTTATATTTAAGATTATTAAACTGCATTAGTTAACAGAGATTTGCTAATGTACATCACGAATTAAATAAGTACAAAATTATTATTTTTTCGGTTAAAATTTTTCTTTAAAACAACGATTATGTACCTATCTACAAAAAAAGCAAATAATTTCCAGAATAATTTAAAATTTGGTTCCAATCACATATATTTTTTATTTAATTGCGGTTATAAAAGGTTGTATCTACGATTTACAAAAGTTCAAAGTGCTCAAAACAATTGAACTTAAAAGTAAAATTGAAAACTAAATAATAAATGAAAGACAAGATGAATTCCCTCAAAGAGAAAATCTAAAATAAAAAATAAAAAATTTTAAAACTTGAAACAGCAGCTCTCTTGGTCGTCTCCCCTTTGTACCAGACCAATCCGTACCAGTCCAATTCTACCTTTCTTTTCTGTCCCTGCGGCAGCTAATTTTTACCATCAGTATCCCGTACCAGCACCAGTTCAGCATGTTCGTACCAGCACCAATCAGTACCAGTTCGGTACTAGTTTTTGCTTTTTACCAGTTCCTGTGGTTCTCATTCTCATGCCGGGTATGATCTCAACAATGCAATTCATTAGCCCATTAATTGTTAAACCTCTTCAATTCAATACACAACAGAGCCCTTTGCATCCTTAGCATCCTCAAACCTTCTTAAAAATGAAAAATTGCAATTGCCAAGCATGACTTCTCCTCTAGTGCTGATAACCAATTAGCACAGGCAACAGTATGTGTTTTCTTCAAAATTTGCAACTGAGCTGCAATTTCCTTTGTGAGCACTTGAGGTTCTTTCTTCGCATATCTGAAATCTTAGCGCACCGCTCCCTCCATATCACGAACTACATGATCATCATGGTAGCCCTTTGATGCTTTGTCAGTTCAACATACTGATCAGCAGCTGTAACATCCAGCATCAGTTGTACCGGCCAGTTTTCAGTATGATCCGATATCATGATCCTTGTGTATAACTGCAAAGTATAGGTGCAGTGTTGAAATATATTCAGTACTGTTTCCATGTCAGGTCGGCATAGGTAGCACATGTTTACAATCGACCATCCTCTCGCTCGAAGATTTGTCTTGCAATCGAGATTAGTCCATCTCTTAGTTAACAATTATATATGTACTTAGCAAATATATAACTATGTTAATAAATGAGGAAGTGATTAGTAAAAGGTAAACTTCAATGTGGATTTTTATTCCCCGCAATCGCTGTCTAGTTAAAGATAGATAATTGGTCGTACATACTATTAAACAGTAATACATAGATAAAATAGATTTGAGGAAAAGAATGAAGTTGGATTGTATTTCGCCTTTCACCTTCTTATGGAAGAATGTATAAATTACTGGATATATATGGGAACATAGAAGTAATTTGAGGTTCCCCGTTTCTTTGTAATATGGATTCATAGAATTGGCAATTGTGCATGCACACATCAGGAGGTTCTTAGTGGGACGAATAATTGAATAAACTTATTCTGCAAATTTAGAAGGTGCTTTCATCCAATTTTATTTAAGAGAAGAACACACTGATAATACTGGAAGAACAAGCATGTTAGAAGAATGAACAGCGAGTGCTCAAGGCCCAATAATAAAATGGCTGACACTGACAGTGTAAACTTTATTTTTTATAATAAAATCTGAATAGAGCCGAAGCTGGTTGGCAATTGTGCATTATGTAATAAAAAAGGCATCAATCAACTGATACAAATTACAAAACCAGATAAGCAAATTCTTTGTTTAGTTATTGATCTAAATTCCTCGTTAGTTTTCTACCTCACTGGTAAACATAATTTGGTGATTACTCTCTGTTTCCTTTAAAAAGGTTCCTGCGTTTTAATTTCTAATAAGTTGTGTAATGTGTTGGCAAGACGACTGTTCCAGTATGTGTTTATGTTCTCATTAATGATGCATCTCTTGCAAAGTTTAGGTACATAGAAGTTCAACCAAAAATAGTTACTAAGTCCTTTTGATCAAGAAATTTTCCCATTTAAATTTCCCATGTTTTATTTACCAGAATAGTGTTTGGTTTACAAGTTCAAAACGGCTGATTAAAGAAAAGAGAAAAAAAAAGGAAAGGAAGAACAGAAAGAACATATATACCCTGGAATTATACAGATGTGTGGTATGAATTATTATCTTGTTGATTGATTGTATGTAAAAAGAATAGGTATATATACTTCTACAAAGATGGTTTAGTCTATGATGTAAGTTTGTAACTCGCATGCCAGTTCAGCCGAAAGTTTATCAGCTCGATCATCTTGACCACCGGCAAAGGTGTAAGTTGTAAATGCAAATTGGAAAACTCGCCACAACATACTAGAAATAGGCCTCCTGAGTTTTGCTGCCTTTCCTTCTTCCTTTTTTTGTTTGCTTTCCTTCAGAGCCATCTCAATGCAGCGAGATGAGACATCCACCATCGCTTCCTTTATCCTTGTAATGATTTTGTAGTCAAATGTCAAATTTTGGCTCTGGAATTTCTTCATTTCTTTCTCTTTGTCCCTCTCTATGGGAGTAATCTTTTTCTCAATCTGCATAATATGTACATCTCATCATCACATTTTCACTATTATTTTTTTCGTTCTTTGTGAGTATAAAAACCTTTTTGCAGTATGACTCGATCTTGTCGAGTTGATCCGAGACAGGCATCTTGCCAGATGGAGCAGTAAATTTCCAACCCTTGAGAGTAGAGACAAATTCTTCAAGTTGATGATAAGTTTTTGCTGCCATTCGAAGTGTCTCCAACTTCTCAAATGGAAAATCTTCAAATCTCAACAAAACCTGCTCATTAAAAAGAAGTGTGTAACCTTGCCCTCAATACTTTATATATTTTCGAGTGTTTTTCAATTTTTGGAAAATTTTATTGCTTACAAAGTACTAGTGTCCTTTACAGTAAGCATGTCGAAGTTAATTTAAGCACTTTTCCAAGGAAACATGGACATACATTTCATTCCTTGTGCAATATATTATTTCTTTGGTGATAACTAGCACAAATGTCTATCTCAATTTTGGGTACAGAACTGGCCAGGTCTGTATGAGTTTGCAATTGGTATGTAGTTGTTCATTTGTTTTTTTGTTTATTTAGACAATTAAGGGTACATTAATTGAATTTGAGGCTAATCAAATCTTGATGGTAAGCACAATACTACCGCAAATATAATAACAGTATAAATAGGTATGTATCTTTATATATATAGTGCAAAATTAGGGTGTGATGTGCTCACCAAGAAAGGTTGGTGCGCACACCTCCAAGCTATCGGATTGATTTTGAATTACGAATTCAAACTGTTGAAATCCAAAAAGCTATCGGATTGATTTCGAACTAGGGTGTGATGTGCTCACCCTAGTTTTGCTCTCTCTCTTTTGAAAAATCCTTGGTAGTGGCTACCAAGTCTCTCTCTCTATATATATATATATATATGAAGCACAATTAAGGGTACATTAATTGAGGATAATTATCTCTATATATATGAAGATTTAATTAATTCAAGCTTATGTCAGATTTAATGGTTCAACTAGGCCCAAATTGGAGACATCTATTAAAAATGTTAAATTGACGAAAGATAGATACCTATTTACACTTTATACTGTTGTTATCTTAGCGGTAGTATTGTGCATACCATCAAAATTTGAAGCGCTCGCTTGATTGTTGAACACAAGGAAAGCACTACACATGAGCATTCCCTTTTGTTTAAACTATGAGATGAAAGATTATTTCAGTTTCGTTTGGGTTCTTTTTTCTCTGCATTAAAGATTTGGAATTTAGGCATGCCCTTCAAAAACTATAAAATTACTTATTTTCCCTTCTAAATTCTATAATAACGCATTACTCTCCTATATTACAATAACTCGTAGTTATCCAATATAATTTTGATATATAACAAATATACCCTAATCTCATATTAATCATGTTTAGTATTCTAAAAGAATAAATATGTTATTATAGAATTTGGAAGGGGAAATACATAATTTTATAGTTTTTGAAGAGTATATATGAAATTCCCCTAAGATTTGAAACATTTTTTTGACAGGTAGTCGGCTAACTTTAACAACTTATTTCACAAGATAAACAAGAGCCGTCCAACCAAAGTATATCCATCCCAGTGTTGTAAAATGCAGTTCATGGGGCCGCATATGCTTATGCAGTCCGATTCCGCATAAAAACTTTCATGCAGTCTCAAATATACGGTTTCGTATATACGGCCGCATATTGGGCTGCATATGTCTGCATATTGGTCTGCATATATGCGAATTTATTGTTTGAACGATTTTAATGAGAATATATTAGAAATAAATTAATATATAGTTTAAAATCCGCATATATAAGTCCGCATGAAATTCCGCATATGCGCCCGCATACCGCATATACGGTATGCAGTGGCCTTCCGCATTCATGAACAAAACTGTATTTTACAACATTGATCCATCCCACTGTTTACTCATAGATTTCTTTAGTTGTTGAAATAGCTCATTAAATGTGAGTCATAACTCTAGTTACATGTTTAAGTAAAATTAATTAACTATTAAATAGACCAGTAGATGTGCCAGTAATATAGCATCTGAAAATCATAACTTACAAATTATACGAGTAAGAAAATTATGTTGTTAACTAAATATAATTATATATAAATCAAAACGTCATATTTGTTAATATCATGCAAAATATTACTTATGGTAGATTTTAGCAAACTTGAATTGTCATTTAAGAGCAATGATGACCAATATTTGATGTTCATACGACAACAAATGTCTCATTTTCAAGTGTTCAATTAATAATTAACTACTTGTTCTTAATATTTAATCAGGGTTAAATTTTGTTAGAGGTTATTAAACCTTGTCCTTCACAAATTAATCATATATATTTGATTTGTCTATCTATAACTATAGAATTTTTTAATTATTCCAATTAAGTCACTTACCTTTTTCATCCAAAATATTAACGAAATATGCTAATTTATCTGCATATCACTTAATATTTTGTTAGTATGTTGAATGGAAAGTGACGGAA
The DNA here is from genome assembly GCA_964058825.1 of Carex arenaria. Taxonomy (NCBI): domain Eukaryota; kingdom Viridiplantae; phylum Streptophyta; class Magnoliopsida; order Poales; family Cyperaceae; genus Carex; species Carex arenaria. The sequence goes on along the minus strand of CAXKVW010000490.1, from coordinate 245,829 downwards.
TAACTTGATTGGGACAAATAAGAAGTTCAATAACCACATAGGAATAAAATAAATGTAAATAACCAATTTGTGATAAAGAATCAAATTTAGTGATCTTGGACAAAATTTACCCATTTAATTAGATATTATTAAGAGGAGGGTTCCAATGCACCCAAAATTTCATGCTCTCATTTGTTCCCAATCCTTTATCTTCATTTTCAAAGTCCGATCAGTCGATCCGAACCGATCAACATGACCTTCATAATAAAATATGCTTGGAGACCAAATTTTATATTTTTTTTTTATTTTTTCACTATTTTTTAAGATAGATACAAAATCACTTTATCAGATGGTCCAAAATCTGCTTAAAACAATGATTTTGTACCTATCTTAAAAAATAGTAAAAAAAAATTTCAAAAAATATAAAATTTGGTCTCCAGGCATATTTTATTATGAAGATCATGTTGAACGGTTCAGATCGACTATTCGGACTTTGAATGAAAATAAAGGAGATAAAAGATTGAGAGCAAATGGGAGTATAGAAATTTAGGTGCATTTGAACCCTCCTCTATTATTAATTAGTTATAATTAAAAAAAAAATGAAGATGTATGTATGGGGATGGAGCATTTCTCAAAGATTGATTTAAAAATACCTGTCTCTCATCACTCAAATTTTGTAGATGATCTTCTACATATTGATGGAATTCCAGAAGCTCTGTCATGTTGGTTGTCTTGAAAGCCACTAGTGCTGTTTGGATTTCCACAATCGAAGACTTGTACTCGATGCAATCCTCTTCGATCTTCTGACCATATCGTGATCTAATCATCAAACAACATATTTTTTTTTCAATTTTTTTTTTTCAAATTCACAATATTGGTACAATTGAATCAACTTGTGCAAACCATCCCCCTCCACCCCAACCTCTATTGCTGTTTTTCCTCTGAACTAATTGGTGCTTCAAGCATGTCTCAATTAATTCATAGACCTAGGGGTGTTCATCGGTTCGGTTCGGTTCAAACTAAAGTTTTAATTCAATTTCAAAAATAGAACCGAACCGAACCAAATCAAAGTTTTATTTCGGTTTGTTCGGTTCAAACCGAAATATATCAATTTTTTAATTTAAAGCAATTGTTTTGTAATAAACTGAAGTATATTAAGAAATAAATTGGAGTATTAAGAAATAAACCGAAGTATTTAAAGCAATTGATTAAGAAATAAACCGGGGCGGTCCGGACCAAATTCATAATATATAAAAATTCGGTCGGTTCGGTTATTTTGGTTTTGAAAATTTCAAACTGAACCGAACTAAAGTTATAATTCGGTTTTAAAAAGCAAACCGAACCGTTTGAACCAATCTAATTTGGTTCGGTCCAAAACCGATTAAACCGGACCCAATGAACACCCTACATAGACCCAAATTAATAAAACTCCAAACAATACAAAACTGACCAAAAATAGTATGTGGAGAATATATTATACGCACCTCTTGGCTATCTCAGCAAGGGCATCACCAATGCCACCAGCATTCCCCTTTGAATTTTGCCTACTAGTACCGTTCTTAGCAGCTGCATTTTTAGCAACGGAGCCATTGCTCTCCAGTTTATTCCTGAGGAGTCGATACAAGTTGGCCATTTGGGGTGATCTTTGCAGTTTGTTAGCATTTCCAATCGTCAGGTTATTCTTTCCCGGAGGCGGCGGTGGCGGTCCTGTCGATCTTTTCACTGGTGATGATGGTATCATGTCTCCTATTTTATGTTCTTCCTTTTTCCTACTCTCTGTTTCTCTTTGATTTGTAGTTTAGTTTGTTTTCTTCTCCGGGAAGGAAACCGGTCGTCTCCTTGAATACTTTTTCAAAAGTCAAAGCCGAGTTATATTCAATAGGCATTTAATTAATGCAGCGTTGCTCAGTATGAGCTAACTTTTGAGGAATATTTTCATATATACCACTTAAAATTGTGAAATTACGTATTTATTATTCAAATTTCTACAATTATAATTATATATTTACCATCTAAAAATCTAAGAACTCACATATTTACTCAATATAACTTTAGTATATATCGAATATACTCAAAACTATGATTAATTATGTTTAATATTCTTAAAATAATAATTAATTAAGAATTAACTTAGCACTCTCTTTTTCTCTCCTTAGCACCCTCCCAAAATAATAATTCTCTTGTCTGTTTCTATCCCTGTGAGCCCGGCCTCTGCAAAATTCTCACAAGTTTTATCTACACTTTGAGATTATTTATTTTTTTCTGCAAGTGAAGCCTGTAGGCATTTCGTTAATTGATAATTGAGTTACATATACATTAAAGAGAGTAGCTATTGCGGTGGGAAAAATGAAGAAAAATTGCAACCTAGGCATGCTACTCATATATAAAATATCCCTTGTTCTATCCCCAGTACAACCAATTCACTAGTAAAATTTAACATGCTATTTGAATATAATAAATCAGTCTCAACTTTAGGAATAAAACCAACCTAGGCAAGCTACTGATATACTAATCAGTCTCAACTTTAGAAATAAAAATTAAAAATCTACTGATACATCTAAAGTACCCCCTCCCTCCATTTTATGAAAATTGAAAAGATAAGAAGTATTCTTGTAAGTTTCCACTATCCTTCTGAGTCTCTGACAACTCCTTGCTATTACCAGTAAACTGAGAAACTGGACGTTTGTCTTGGCCTTCATCTTTATTTTACCAGTAACCGTTACTTCACCTTGTCCGACTCTTCTAATGTTCCACTGTCGTTCTTGGTTTGTAATCCGTCCCCATAATTCCAGTTTTACCAGTAACCATTGCTTCAGTTACCAGTATCTGTCCCCCTATTACTCATCTCTGATTATGCTTGAAATTGAACTGATGCTGGAATTCCCACCTATAGAAATTATCATTGATTGCTTCTTCAAATCTCAGTTGACTGCATATTCCCTTTTACCATGTGATTTTTGTCATCACTTCATTTTACCAGTGAAAAACAAAGAAATTTACAAATAAAGAAAAAATGAGGAAATCTTAAGAAAAACTAAACATAAAATATGACCACATATCCGTGTAGATGTATTTTTGAGAGCCAAAACTTCCTATAAGAATTATTCATTTGTTGGAAGAAGCCGGACCTCGTCTAATAGAGAAAAAAATATTGTTAATTCCATATTTATTGAATACATTCACATTTTATTTAATTTTTTCCCCCCAAATTTTCAAATTGACATTGTAATGTCATATCAGTTAGTATAGACCAAAATATTTGCCAGTAAGATTTTGTTTTTGTTTGAAGTCTGTAAAACAATAAATTTTGATAGACAAAGAAAGCATTTGGGTAGAAGAGGAAGGGACAAATTCAAATTATTAATTATATTTTTTATAATATTAAACTTAATTAATCTCTAATTAATCTCAGGTTTTGATTAATTGGATAAATATGTGAGTTATTAGATTTTTAGATAGTGAATACGTAATAATAGAAATTTGATGATAAATATGAAATTATCCCTATTTTTGTAACAAATCAAATGAGATTAATTCAAAATTTCTTCATTTCCTCCCGGTTGCCCGGGAGGAATTCACATCCTCTCCATTATCGGATAAGAGAGATCTTTTACAATTAGTAGATCTGGACCGTTCTTTTTAACTTGACACAAATTTCAAAGCCCAATAATACTGTCCCTGCACTAGTCCAAATCCCAAACCTACTGGGCCGTTCGGTAACAAGAGATTAAGAGTGAAGGATTAAGAGTTTGAAGCGTTAAGGAACCGATATTTAGTTGTCTTAGTCTATAGATGAAAGCTAAGAAAGCTAAAGGAAGGGTAAAAGTACCTTAAGGTTCGGACAAAAGAAAGCATTTTGCACTAAGGAACCGGTGTTCAGCAGGATTAAGCAACTAAAGAAGGCCTAATAAAGCATATTAAGTTAAGGAATTCAAATTTTGAATTTAGATCTAGAACCGTCCGATTAGAATCGGAGTCAATCTGGTCCTGTGATAAATGCACCAGATAGGGGAATGCGTATCCTCTGCATTAACTCAAAAGGAATCTTTTGAGTTAATAAATCTCAACCGTCCGATTTGTTTCAAGATTCGTACAAATTAGATCCGCACTAATATTGAAAAGCCCCCTATGTCATAGGCCGGAGCCGGATTGGCTCCGTTTAAAATCAAACGATTGAGAAATTCTTTTTTGAGTTAATGCCGAGGATACGTGTTCCCGAGATTTTTTTATAAACCATAAATAAAATAATTAAATTTATGCTTTTGATATGATTACTCTCAGTTTTATAAAAACCATAAGGAACGACTTGCCAAGTCGTTCTCCAATTTTTTTTCCACCAGAACGACTTCGCAGGTCGTTCTTGATCAGTTTTCATCTGTTTCTCCGCTGGCACACAGTAGCTGCAACAGAAAATCCGAAAACCTTCCCAGAACGACTTCGCAAATTGTTCTTCCGTGAAAAAAAAAATGAGGGAACGGTTTGCGAAACCATTCCCTTGGGGCCATAGGTTTTTATGTTTATTATTATGTTTTTATGTTTTTATTATGTGTATTATTATGTTTTTATTATGTGTATGTGGGTGTTTTATTATGTGTGTGTATGTTTGAACAATTAAGTTAGCTAGATAAAATTAAAAAAACAATAATACAAACATTAGTACAAATATTAGGTCAAACAATAATACAAATTATCGTTCTTTACGTCTGAATATTAATTATGTGATTTAGAAAACATTGAGTCTGAATATTAATTATGTGATTTAGAAAACATTGAGTATATTTTCGTTGTGAGGTCTTCTTTCTAAATCACATAATTAATATTTTTTTAAGGAAAATGTCCTTAGCTTAATCAAATAATTAATATTAAATAACTAGAAATATGATTTTTTTTGTATAGAAATATCAAGTTAGTAAAAACAATTTATAGTAATTTTGCATTGATTGTGTGTTTTACATTTTTTTTTTCACATTTTATAATTTATAAACAAATCGTAAAAAAAAATTATATAATATTGGCAACTCGTTCTCCACTTAAAAAATAGTTTTTCCAGTAAAAAAAAATGAAAAAAAACTCGTTCCCTCAAGGGGGACCGAACTCCCAAACCGTTCCCCAGCCAGCAACACGAATATTATACGAATTCGGCGAAAAATGATCAGGAACAACCTGCGAAGTCGTTCTGGTGGGAAAAAAAATTGGAGAACGACTTGGTAAGTTGTTCATTATGGTTTTTATAAAACTGAGAGTAATCATATCGAAAGCGTAAATTTAATTTTTTTTATTTATGGTTTATAAAAAAATCTCCGCGTTCCCGGATAGGGTACATTTAATTTTCGTACTAAAGCAGATCGGACGGTTCGGATCTAAACTCAAAAATTTGTGTTATCTCGGGTGATATGAATTTCCAAAAGGGCATAACTGAGAAAAACTCTCAAAACCCTGCTTCCCCCTCTGGAAACAATTTCGCTTATTCATGGCTTCCTGCGGGAGCGCGTGCGGATCCAACTGCGTGGCAAAGGATATCGAAGGAGGAGAAGGAGAGAGGTTGAAGCGACTCTCTTTGGATGAAGAGAGCTCGGTGCGGCGATGCACCAAGTGTGGAGAAGAGGAGGCGCGCAAGGACTGCAATGGTCTATGCGCCGGGTGTTTCCGTGCTTACCTCTTTGGTAAGTTTAAGCTAGCGGTCACCTCCAACGCGATGATCTCTCCTACTGATAAGGTTCTCGTTGCCTTCTCTGGCGGCCCATCCTCAAGGTAAATAATATACTATTTCTCTTTGTACTATATCTTTCTTGGGTTGAATTTTAAATCAATCCTTGATTATTTGATTGGACACTTTAACAACTGAAAGAGGTCAAAGAGAAGTTTGCTGAAGCTTTTTTCGACTATCATTAAGCAATTTTGGGCTTGTTCTTAAATAAAATATAGTAAATATCCCCAACCTTTTTTTTTTTGGGTCAGTCAACTGAATTGGGCAAAGTAAACTTAGGTAAACAAAACAAAATTATAAATTTGATAAAATTTGCTATTTTCCAGAGTTGCACTAGAATTCATCCACGAAATGCAATCGAAGGCACTGGTTTACTGGGATGCCAGTAATTCCCAAGCCTTGCCAGTTTTCACAGTAGGTGTTGTGTTTATTGAGGAGTGTGCCATCTCTGCCAAACCATCAGATCAAGTTGATGTTGCAGTTGCACAGATAAAGTCAATTGTATCTAATCTATCCCCTCCCAGTAAAGATCTCCATATTGTGCCCATTGAGAATGTATTCCCATCTGATTTGAGAAAGCTAGTGAACAGCATTAGTGATGCAACTGGGCGAGAGGATTTTTTGCAACACTTGCGCATGCTATCTCTTCAAAAGGTAAGATGCCTCTTTATTTCCATTCTCCTTTGTACTGTTTTCGAGAGTTCTTAATTTATGAATTTATATAGGTTGCCTTTGAACATGGATACAGCAAGCTTGTATTGGGATTGTCAGCTTCGGCAATGGCACGTCATGTAATTTCTGCTGCTGTTAAGGTGTGCGGAAACATAACACATTACCATTATAGGTTTTGATGATTATGCCTTTTTAAGTTGTAGTTTAACTATCGTATCAGGGACAAGGCTACTCTTTACCGGCTGATGTGCAATATGTTGACACAAGATGGAAAGTGCCAGTTGTTCTTCCAATTCGTGACTGTCTTGAACAAGAACTTGTCACTCTTTGCTATCTCGACAGGTATTATTAGAAATTGTAAAAGAAATTTATTTCTAATTGTTTTTTGTTCTGACCGTGTTTGTAGATTAAAGAACGTGCAGGCGTTTGATAGTCCTTGTACCAGTATCAATGGATTAGTTTCATCTTTCATTGCACGCTTTAGAGTATGTGAAATTCAATTATATCTATTTCATTTTAATTATTACCCTTATTGTTGTATTCAAGTAGTTGCTATATTTTATCGGTAGTTTGTTATAATGTTTTGTATTTTGCAAAAAAGCCTCCCAAATATCCAAAGTCGCTAGTAAAAAGAACCTATATTCTTGGGAAAATTCAAGAAAAACTCCTGTTGTTAGCAAGTCTTCCGTCACCAGTTGTGTTCTACTGTGTGTGTGGGTGTGATTCTTTTATTCCTGTTAGTTGATGAAAGCAATCTTAGAGGGTGTTCTATTTTTTTCTTTGTTCTTGAAATGTGTATGTATGCATATTTGTGATGATACTTTCTTATTGCACCCCCAATAAAGCACAACAAACTCTTACATGCTCTCATTTACATACACCATCTTCTCTAGGAATGAAGATGCTCGTGGCTCAACATAGTTTGTTCTGTATAAAGAAACCTAATTCATCAATAGAATAATTACAGTTTATGCTAGCTTCTAGCACAAATGCACAATCAACCTATCATTTCCTGTCATCTGCTAAGGAGCACTATTCCTTTCATTGACTCACTTTTTTTTTTTATAGCTCCAATAATGAAGTTTTATCATTTTTAGACAGCTTTCATACGCTCTTTCATACACTGTATTTTGACGAAAAAAAATTGTTCACTTCTATTTTCGGGCAGGAAGACAATCCTTCAAGGGAGCATACTATATTAAGAACAGCCGGAAAGCTGAAACCATTCAACTTCAACAAATTCTCATCAAACCAGTATGAGTTTGTACCATCACGACTGCGCCCTAAATTTCAAGTCATAGAAAATGGAGAACCCAATTCTCTTGAGGTTCTCTGCCCCATATGCACAAGTCCACTTACAGCAACTGAACTTGCAAGCAGAACATGTGCTCGGCAAATGAAGGGTTTGAATATTAAGGAGGTGGAGGCATTTTATTTGTCCTGTTGTGAGAGCTGTCATTTTCAGATTTTACCGAAAGAGGAGACTAATATCTCCTACGAGGGTTTTTTTGAACTGTTGCCTAAACCAATGGTTAAGAGAAGTTTGTTAAGGTTAGTTGCCTCATGTTACATGCTCTTTTAATTTCTGTTTATTCTTTTTTTTGTGGGTGTATTTCTCTCATATTCTTTTGTGGACCATGGCAAATTTGTGGTACTTTAGTCTGGTACCATCTGTGTACAGTCTGCCACCAAAATGTAAGGGAAGTATGGTACCAGTATTGTATTGATTAATTTCATTTGGTTCTGTTTATTTAAAAAAAAAAAACAGACTCCAGTATTAGCTGAATCTGGGGTTAAACATACACTTCATCTCTTAAACCTAATTACACTCTTTAGGCATTTTTTTTTGGCTCTAAGTGCATGATTAGCTGGGCAGCTTGGGGCTTCATTGCAATTTTTACCAAAATACCCTTTTTCATAAGGTTTCAGTCAATTCTGGCTGAATGTGTATACCAAACCGTCTTGTTACGTTTAACAATTTAATTTAATAATGTTAATATTCTCTGCCTTCCTTTAGGGATGAAATTAAGGACTATTTGCTTGATGACGCTTGAACTATATATTCATGGTAAGTATGACAAAACCTCCATCTAATCCCCATTACTAAGTTGCAATTTTTTTCTTTTCTTATCCATCCATGCTACCTTGATCCACTACTTACAAAAATTTGTGCTCTTTCCTTTTTTTTCCAACTCCACAGTACTTTCAAAAGCTATAGGCTAAAAGGCGGTCTGCACAAGATATTAAGGAAGTTATAGATGTTTGAATATTACATTAACTGAAGCCATATCATCGAATGGTTTGGCCCCCAATCATTTTTGGTTGACTAGTGTAAAACCTTGTGTAACATATCTGATTTTGTTACCAACTATTTGATCTGGTTTTTTTTTTCTGATTATTCACCAATTTAAAGAAACTACCATCCCAGTACATCTTTTCTTCGCTCCATATGGTTATTGAGATTCATTACAATTCAGATGTAGTAAATTAGTATAATTTTTAGGTAATTCTATTGTATCCCTGTGCTAAGGTGCAAGAATTGGTTGTGGAGTAAAGTTGAGGATTAAATTGCTTACTCTGTCATATTATATATTATATATTATATATAGTTGGGTAGTTTAAGTCATGGCTTAAATTAAATTGCTTACTTTGTATGTAACAGTGATCCTTACCGACAGAGTAATTATGGAGTAAATTAATTTATCTGAAGAAGTGGCTTTACTTTACTTTAAATTAACTCATCTTTTATTTCATTTCATTTCTATTTTACTTCTAATTTGACGGCGTAATTATGAAGAAGTTTACTTCTTCACAACCAAACATAACCGTATATTATACAATTGGAGCGCAAATGGACAAATATTATGAATATCTGAGCCTTCTCTATTTTGGGCTTCGCCATTAATGATTGCTGAACTAACTTTTATGATCTATATAACGGTTAGCATGGAAATAATTTCACATCGATCCTTTTACCGTCTTATGTCATAGAGGTATGCAATCGAGTATAAGGTCTATTAATGGTGACGTGACAATGTCAATGAGGAGTTACAAGTCGTGCAAACACTGTTATGGACCAATGCTGTGAAAAAATATTATGCCTTATGGTTCAAATATTATTAGCTCTGTCCAAAACAAAAAAAATAAAAGCTATTTAAATGAGAAGAAATCCTAGTTTTTGTCGAGCCTGAGATAATAATAATAAAAAAAAAGATAATATGATTGAGCAACATTGCATAAGAAATCCGGCATGTAGAGTCACGACGTGGCAAATTACTTGGCATAAAAAAAAAATAGACTATTGACAACAGTATGTGTATCCGTGTTGTTTCACTGAAACAAGCAAGTGGTCACTCTGTCCCCAATTTGACTTGCACAGTGCCTTCTTTTCTGAGACTTGAGATACTTAGACTGGCCCCATTTAAAATGAAATGACCTAACATAGACTTCACTCCAATGCTCCAAACCAGCCAATAGTATATACGGCCCTTCCATCCTTTTCTTTGTTTGTCTTAACCCAAAATTTATATGTAGCAGGTAGATGGTAGATGTGTAAATAAAAGATTGCAAGTTTGAAAAAACAAACAAAGGAAAATTTAAAAAAGAAAAGAGATTGTGGGCTTCATTCTGAACGTTCTCACATGCGTCTGGCATAGAGGACTTTGTATATATATTTTTTGTTTTAATGCTCTTTCTACACTTAATTTATGCACCTCTCACTGACATACATGAAAGTATGACTTTGAATGCAACTTGTCAGTAATTGTTATGTGCTTCAAATCTATTGTAATAAATAATCTCTCTTTCCCAAGACTATTTTCTAAAGTTAAATCCACTATGAACTCTAAATGCATGAGTTATATGGTACATGCATGTTGTTGTTCCTGTCATATCATATTTAATGATACGTGGATTGAAGACCTGCAACACATGGAAAGTTTGATACAGCTAGGGGTGTCAACAGGTACGGTAAGGATCGGGCAGAAGCATTTTCATATCCGAAATCATTACAAATTGTCTTTATCCATATCTTATCTTTACCCGCTGCAAATTATCTTTTACCCGTAATCTATCATTACCCGTTATAGTTGTCAGATAACGTAATGTGTGGTAACGGGTAATACTAATATAATAATTATTTATTAAATAAAATATTAAAACATATACATTCATTTCACACATGTATAGTACTTAAATGAAAAAAAAATATGATCATGCTAAGCGCGAGTAAACCAATTAAAGTACTCTTTTCAATGCTTATTAATATATATAATATATAAAAAAATTATAATTACCCAATTGGATAACGGATACGAAATAGACTTTAGTATCCTTACTCGTTTAGGTAACGAAAAAAATATTTACCTGTCACTGATAAATTTACGAAAAAAAATCTTATCCGTATCTGTCTTATCAAATACGGTATGAGTCGGATAAGCGGATAAAAAGATGCCATTGACACCCCTAGATACAGCATAAATTAAGGATTCCCCTAAAATATCATTTTATATATATCTTAAAGTAAAAATAGTTGGAGTTTTCAAGTGTCAATGACAGAGCTACTAAAAAACAATGTTAGGAATTTAAATTTACACCGAGTCTACACAACACTTTCTCCTCAAATTGGGATAGTGGGTCCTACTTTCTTTGATGAAGATAAAAATGGTGGCCCATCTTTCATCGGTGTACTTAGTGAGCTTGGGCCAGGCCCCAACATAGAAAAAGCAACAGCATTTATTCAAATCTAGTTCTTTCTATTTCAATGCCATTACCTTGTAAAAAGTTAATTAATCAGTGACTTTGAAAACATGACCCTATCGGTTACATTTGTTAGCTCTGTCCTTCTATGATGCTCATAATGGTGTGTAAAGTTGACATCTATTTCTCCATAAATGAAAGCAATTACCTACCGACCATCTTAATAACCATTACATATTAAAATGAAAATAAACAAGAGAAACATTTGTCTCAAAATTAATCAAAGTTGCATTCATAAAAGAAATAAACATGTTGGGAAAATAATAAAAGTTTAAGAGTTATTTTTAAAAGCATGATATGAAAAAATAGCTATATAAATTAGGATTCAAATATGCTGAACAGTACTCTAAAATCTCTGTTTTTTCAAATTCAACTGTTGAATTGTTTTGAGATTCATGTACATAAAAATTAGCTGTTTCGAAATACATGCACAAAAAAATATTGAATGGTTAGATTTGAAAATGCAAGAATTTTAGAGTATGTTCATATGTGTAGGATCGTAGCAGATTTGGATCCTGTAAATTAAACTATTAGATAGTTTCTCATGATAAAAAAAAATGTTGGGGAGAAATGTAAAGTGTGTCAAAGAACTACTGAAAATTTGAAAATTTTGTGAGGTCAGAGTTTGGCTGAATAATTTGAAGTACATTAATTTAGGAGATAAATTTGAGGAAGGGTATGGAAAAGGGATTGTTGCAGTAGTGTTGGGTGTTAGAAAACACAGACCCTCAATTCATGCATGTGTTCTCAGTCTTTACTCTCTACTAAAAGAAATGTGTTCTCAGTCCAACATTGCGACCCTTTAATGGCCCTGTGTGGGGCCACATCTACTTCCCTCCCATTCCTCTATTTGTTTTATCCGTACAAGTTTTAATTGCGTGTTATAATCTCAAACAACAAATTAAAGAAAAGAAACAAAGAGATGATGCTAAGGAATTTTGTCACATATATGGAAAGAATAAAAGATCTACTATAGTAGAGGAGGGATCTAATATCAAAGGTTTTGATATTCAATTAATATCAGTAAAAATAGTGGATATCGATATTTTGATCCAAATTACATTGGCATATCTTATTGTAATGGGGAAATATGTATTTAAGTAACAAATAAACGAATTTCAACCACATAATGTTATATATTTTATTAGTAACTAATTTATTTTTAAAGGAAAGATTCAATGTTTTACTATGCTATATCTTGAAATACTTTGATTGATTTAACTAAACAAAATTTAGCATGAGATAGATTGAAGCTTTCGAATTATTTTAGTAGTTATTACATTTCGAATCAGTAATATATATATATATTTTTTTATAAAAGGCAAAGAGTGCCCATTCTATTAGAAAAACAGAGTTAAATTACAATTTCAGCAAACAAGCAAATCCAAATCAACCACAATGACAGTACTCATAGCACCTAACATGTTCTAATAACGAGCAAAATACAAAAGCTCGTCGCTTAAGTAACCATCAAAAAATAGTAATGGAAAATAACATTCCTAGTGCGAATCCACCTATCAAAGTGCTAAGATAAACTCCATAAGCTAGATTATAACAAAAAAGCCAAGATTTCGGTTTCATCCGCTGGTTGATAATCCCTCTGAGTAACCTAGTAGGAGAGGAGGGCCAGCAGCTTCACCACCATCAAACAATCAGTAATATTATATAGAGAAGATAATATCTTAATGATTTGTGTTAGACGTAATTTCTTTATTAAATTTTTAGCCATTATACCATGTCAAAATCGGAGACATTGGACTCTAGCAGGGTCTAGAACACCTAATCATCTAGGCATTTATATATTAAAAAATACTCTTTGTTTTCAACAATGCATCTAGCTAGGTTTGGCCAGACATCTTTTTAAAGGTGCCATGACAATTATTTTTTTTCTAAGTGCTGTTTAGGACCTAAATGCGGTTGAAAAAACTATTAAAAAAAAAGAGGACGAAGTACAAATTTGTTAATTGTTCACAGGAAGTCACAAAAGATATATACAAAAATCAAAACCACAGACTTAGTGTAGTGTCACAAGTTACGTTTCTCTACAGAGATGTTACAAATTCAATTTTCGACAATAACATTTAAAAAATTCAATTCTCGAGAATAACATTTAAGAAATGCTAGAGATATACGGGCCTTTAATATATGTGTATACAAAAACATTAGAAAATATATGAAGAAGTAAAAAAAAGAAAGTAATGTTGCAGCAAATCAGCAATTAAGAAATCAGAGTGAAGATTGATCTTATGGAGGACGCTTTATGCTCCACCTAAGAGAGAGATAATTTGAGAATAACATTATCATCACCTCTAATAGCGACAGCCTATTATTCTAATTATCCCAAACTTAACATACTTTTGACAAAACTTATTACGGTTATGAAATTAAAAATATGTATGCCATGTTCATAACATGCCATGAATGTTATGGCTAGTGTCCGTGACTATCATGTTCATAATATGTGCATACCAAGCGTATGTCCTAACATACAAAATTTTAGGAGGTGTCCGACACTTTTGAGGGCACATGTAACATTAATTAGAAAAATCACAAATCTTCAAAATACCCTATTTTTATGCTATAAGATTAATTTATCTCAATTCTATAATAATTTCTTATTTTTTTTAGATTTTTTCTAGAGTTTAAAAAAAGAGTATCATTTGAAAAAAAAAATTACATAGGGCTCAAATGTGACGTATTGTATATAAGTTCACTGTCATGCTAGAATTAGAACATAATATTTCAACATAAGATGTGTCGAGATTAAGAGTGTAAATTACTTATAACTCGTGACTCGCTCATAATTTGCTCGCTAAAAATTCTTTAACAACAAGCTCATTATCAACTCACTAAAACTCACTCATTATCAACTCGCTTGTTAACTTAATGAGCAGAGCATGAGCATACTCTAACTCGCTTATTAAGAACTGAGTTACATGAATCTTGTCACATCTAATAATCCCTTGAATCAAAATTGAAATTGACTTAAGAAGCAAAACATTAAAGTTCTTTATTGTGACACTACTTAACAGTCAATTTATCTTCTCATTGTGTGACAACAGCACTTGATTTTGTACTTGAAAAAGGCACCGACGTGCACTATATTTCTTAGAGCGGAATCCCTATCCAAATAAATCAGGTTTTGTCAAAATAAGCTTGATTTTTTACTCAAAATAAAATTCAAATAAGCTTGATTTCTTAATGAGCCACTTAATGAGAACGAGTCAACTCGAGCATAATGAGCTGAGTATGAGCACAGCTGTCAACTCGGTATTATCTTCTCAACTCGAGTTGACTCACTCATTAAGCTAATAAGCCGAACATGAGCATATCCCAACTCACTCATTAATGATCATCTCTAGATATTCATATCGTGTCATATGTGTCTACTATGTCAAATTTCAACATAAAAAAATTTAATAAGCTAACAATGAATCGTATCAAGTTATGTCACAGCAGACGAGAATTTTTTTATTTTGATTTAACTTCAATTTTTTTTTGTATAATATGTAGACGTAGACGGCTAGTTGTAGTTTGTACTATAATTTTTCTACAGGGAATTCAGGTGTATTATAGGTGAAACAATTTAATTTAATTTATTAATTGTTTATTGTTTGAAAATCAAAATTTATGCGTAAATTCAATTTTAAAATAAATAAATCCATCACTAGACACGCAATGTGGAAACTTCAAGCTCTAGCAGTAATTTTTTCTTCTTCGCCTCGTGTTAGATACAGGCAATAGCAATAACAATCGTGCCTTTACCGGTATCTACACGAACAAGTTAACAAATAACTACGAGTCGGAGTGCTAGTGCCGGCTAACAGTCCCCTCTTGTTTTTCTCTTTCTCTCTTTTGGCTTCTGAAGTGGTGCAAACTCAGACAAATCAAATTTTCAGTCTAATCCAATAAAATTGAAATTTTGTTTCCCTATTTTTTTATATCTAATCCGAAACTGAAATGTGTGTGTAATACATTGTACCCATTCAGATCATCTAATCAGATTCACTTATTTAGATGTGATCAGATAAAAGAGAGTAGATCTTAAGAGTCAGGGGTGAAAACGGAGCGGATACAGAGCGGATGGTGGTAAAACGATATCCATATTTCTTTTTTCATTTTTCAAAGGGATACAGAGCAGATATCAGACATATCAGACGGATACGAATACAAATCAGATCAGATATTTATTAAAATAGATCGTAATCGAATTATATTTCAAGATGGACAGGTACATGATATAAGGGTCTTAGGATCCAAGATAATGTCGGTAGTTCGCTTTTGGGCGTTAAATCAAAAACATGATTTAACATCTCAATTGAATATTATTTTTTCTTGTGATTTAAAGGACCTTACAGGAACTACACTAATCACTTTCGTGGAGGATTCACCGGTTTCAATCCGTATACTGTTAGTTTGTAATAATCTAGAAGTCAATAATACGACAAATTATCATAAAGCTTTGTTCATGAATTTAGTGATTAATAAACTGTCATTTTGTTCCTTGAGTATTATTGAATTTATGAATCATTTCGAGTTCATGACTTGAAATTGTAGAGCTTCATAATATAGATGATAAATACTCTTAAGAGTCTCTAACTGAGGTAATTAGCAGGAACACTAATTTACCGTTACAAGGTTAGTATGTGGATTAAAATATGGTTAAGTTTTACAGACCATTGACATGAGATGTCATTATAATCACATAGATACATGTTCTAGGAACATGGTATTAGACAGACCCTGAATGAAACATTAAATGGAATTGTGTACGTGTCATTAATGTTTTCATTCAGTGTTAAGTTCTAAAGTATGAGGTATTCATCTTTCCTACTAAGAGATGTGTATGTGTGATTGTTACCTAATGCTGTCGGTAAAACGCAGTCATAACGGTAGCTTTTCGGTATACATAGCTTAGCTGAGGTAGTGATGGTTTACCAAAAGTACTATTGTCCCTCGTATCTCTATACGAGTTACGGTATCACTGGGCCCCTTGATAGAGTAAGATTATCTGCTAGCAGTATAATTACAAGAGTAATTATATTTGATAATCTCCTCAAGATCAAAAAAAGATTAAGTTTGCAAGGATGACACACACCTATCTTGAAACTAATCTGATACTGTGAGACATAAGAATTAACACGAATAAAATAGTTTTACTGGATCGTGGTATTGTATAGTACAACATCATCTGTGTAATTGGATGGTCATAGTGTAGATGTCAGATGCCTCCTATGATTATAGAAGTTAAAATGGTTTTAATTCTATTTACCAACATAACACAGATCCTATTGGGTCACACCGTAATGAGACTTATCAGAGAATCTTATAATTAATTATATATAGTTATAATTAATAATAAGATATTTATATTAATTATAAAAGGTATAATTAATATAAATGTCATAAAGATGACAAGCTTAAACATATTCAATTTACAAGCGTGTACGACACGTTATGTAAAAGCTATCGCAACAACAGTCGCAAGAAGTTATAACTGATCAGATCGATTATAAAGTGGATTACAAATATTAATTATGAATTAATATTTTGGGCTCAAAGCCCATTTGAATTTTGGGCCTAAGTTAAAAATAGATTTTAATTAGGAAGCCCAAAAGTCAAAGCCCAAACCCCAAAGTCAAAGCCCAAACTAATCAATTGATTAATGGGTTCGATGGCATTTTGGTAAATACCATGTTGCCCTAAGGGCATATTGATCATTTAGACCATTTCAAAAGTCTATAAATAGAGGGGTAGGGGTAGAGAAAAATCCATTCCAAAAATCCGATCGAAGTCTGATCGATCTGAAAGTCAGTCTTTCAGAACTTTCGGTTTTTCTCTCCCAAATAGTGTTGGGCTAGAAAAGAAAGATATACGTAATCCACGTATAATCTTGCGAGTTGTGAATAGTGTTTTTACGGGTGTCGTGAATAGTATTTTCGTGAAGTTTCGTGAATCTAATTTTGCGCCAGACGCAGTCAGTTTTTTACGATCTTCGTGAATAGTGTTTTCACACCTCCTGTGAATAGTGCTTTTACGGTTGTCGTGAATAGTGTTTACGGGATTCGGAAATAATATATTTGCGAAAGTCGCGGTATATTTATTTTGTCCTTTTCTCGGTGAATAGTGTTTTCACGCCTTCTGTGAATAGTGTTTACGGGATTCGGAAATAATATATTTGCGAAAGTCGCGGTATTTTATTTTGTCCTTTTCTCGGTGAATAGTGTTTTTGCGAATCCCGCTGGTCAGTATTACTGGCAGTAGAAAGCCAGCGCTCTGGTGGTTCCTGGTGGACGACCGATAGAGGTATCAGATGTCTGATACTCCGAGGCAAGACGTTCCTCAGATTCGATCTTCTCGGTCTGCTGCAATCCAATTGGAATTTGGATCAAGGTATAAATATGTTATATTAATCTATTTAATTTGTAAGTAGATTAAAGTTTTAGAAATCAATTATGGAGTAAATCTGTAAAAGGATTAAATCGGGTTTTGATGCCAAAGAATACTGAAGGCGGATCGCCTTGGAAAGTATTCTGACATATCTCGTTTAATCCTTGGCTTAATATAGAAGTAAAATTTTTGTTTTACGTTCTTTCCGCATATTAAGCTAATCAACGGTTTGGACCGTCCGTAACCCAACATATACTTGGAACCGCGACTAGATCGAATAAAGGAGAAGAAGATAGAGTGATAGATGAAGGATCTGCTGAATATAATAGCGCGGATTTTAGGATGAGTACTGATTAAAAAGGTTGTGTTTTTGTGTATGTTTGGTTCTAACTTTCTGGTTGTAATAAGCATGTTTTGTTAAGCTGTGTTTTATTAGCTGTTTAGGTTATCATGCATACTATTCAAGGGGTTATGTTTAGAGTTTGTTTTGATACAGGTGGGTTTCGCTTTAGAGTTTTCTTTTGATTCAAGTACACTGGTATTACTCAATACCGAACTGATATTTTGTATGATTTTCTCTGTTAATGGAAAATCGGTGGTTATACCACTAATTTAAAAAAAAAAGATATTTATTAAAATAATATTAAAAATATTAAAAAAATATTAAAGTTCATAATATTTATCTAATTATAATGGTGAATAACATAATTTTTCATAATATATATTAAAATATATGGTATATATATCTACTATTCGGATACAGATAATTGACACGTAAAATCATATCAGTATTCTTATCCACACGAATATTCGGATATCGAATATCTACATATAAGTTTTCAAATACGAATCGAATACGGATCGGATATTATCCATACCGTTTTCCCCCTATTTCAGACCCATCATATAAGAGGCCAAATATATTAATCCATATCTATGATTTCAGTAATTAACTATTAATTATACCCAAAAATATTCTGACATGCAGGATATTTCTAACATTTTCATGTCTTAAATACTACACAACCTTTCTTATATTTAAATATTTATTTATTATTTTCTAAAATTTTAATTTAAGTTTAACTCATTAAATCAAAAAGTTTGGAAAAAAAGCTACTCGATTTTGCAAAGATTTCACAAAAAGAAAAAAGGAAGAAAGTACAAGAATCAAAACTATCCACGCTCTCCTAGATTTTATATATTTCCCTCCATCTATACCACCAGCTCATAATATCTCTCTCTCTCTCTCCCCCCCCTCTCCATTTCATCTCTAGATGGATTGCTCATCTCCCTCTCCATCTATCCATCTCTCCCAATAGAACCCAAAACCTCAAAACATACAAGAACATCACAAAATAGCACTCTAATAGGCAAACGAGAAAAACAAATGGAAGATGGTACTCCGAGTTCTTTCTCTATCTCCAATCTGATGTGCCAAGAGGATAGCACCGATCTAGACTTTAACATAGAATCAGAAAGTCATAGAAAAATATGTCTCTCATCTCTCAGAGATGAAGGCTCCTCTGAAACAGAGGAAAAATACATAGAGACACTGGTGTCTAAGGAAATGAACTTCTGTATCATGTACCGAACTTGCTCCTCTTCTTGTTCCGAAGATAATTCATCTGTTGTTATTGATGATTGGTTTAAATCTGTTCGATACGATGCCGTTCAATGGATTCTAAGAGTAAGCTATTTTTGTAGAACATTTTTTTAAGAAAAAAGACCAGAAGAGATTGTGATCTTATTAATAATATAATGCTTTGAAAAGTTGTTTTAGTTTATATTTTGCATTCTTTTTTGGATTATCAGACAAGCATCTATTTTGGGATGGGTTTTCAAACATCGTACTTGGCAGTGACATACTTCGATCGGTTCTCGCTCCGACGAGTCATTGATGTGAGAAATATATTCCTCAAACTAAACAAAAATAAAATGATATATATATGATATATCTCCATTTACGAGCTCTAAATCTTTTTCATCTTTGTATTTGTAATCATCAGAAAGAAAAACCATGGGCAGCACGGTTGCTATCGATCGCATGTTTGTCTCTGGCAGCAAAAATGGAAGAATACAGAGCACCGACTTTATCAGAGTACAGAAGCAATGGATGCGAGTTTAGTGTTGATTCAATCCAACGAATGGAACTTCTTGTTTTGAGCACGCTAGATTGGCGCATGAGTTGCATCTCACCATTTGACTATATAAGATTTTTCGCGTCAAAGTTCGATCATGACCATGGATCAGATGGTCTGATGATCAGAGCCGTTCAATTTGTTCTCTCATCCCTTGCAGGTACATTTGCTTTTTTCATGTGCGCTCTTAGTCATCCTTCAAGTTCTTTATTAGATTATTTATTTGTGTCCATTCGTTTAGGTGCTCTTTACATTATTCTAATTAATATAAAGGCCGTACATATGTCTTTTTTTTCTTTGTAAAATAAAATAACATATTTTCCTCTTAAGGTGATTTTAACAGGACTGGACTTGTTATGTATTTGTTTATATATAAATGGCCCAAAAGGTTGTGTTGCTATTTGCAGGAAATTTTATAAATTTTGTTTAAAGAATCATAGAAAATATCTTGGAATAGTATTTGGTAACATTTTGATTATTGTTTTCTTAATGCAGGGAGTAGTGTTTTGGATTATAGGCCGTCAACAGTAGCTACAGCTGCTATATTAGCTGCCTCAAATGAGAGATTAACAAAGGAATTAGTGGAATCAAAGATTAACAATCTTTCCCTATCTGGCTACATAGAGAAGGTATATATTTCGCTTATCCTTTTTTTTTTTCCTTTTACAATAAAATAAGAACTTTTCATATTATTCCAGAATCAATAATATTGTTTATGTCTTTTACAGGAGCATGTGTATGCTTGTTATCATGCCATGAATCAGAGGTCAGAAAGGAGTCTGAAATGTTCAAAAAGATTGGCATCTCCAATCTCAAACTCAAGTATACATGACACTATTGAAGGAATAGATATAAACATAAATACCCCTTCTCTTTCTTCCAATAAAAGGATAAGGCTGCATTTGCCAACTATCCACTACTAGAAAAGCACCTTGGCATCTTTTTTGACATATGTCTATGGGGCTTGTGTTTTTTTTTTCTTGTTTTTTTTAGAGAGGGAGCAGAGAGGGTTACTGGTCTTCTCTTCTTATTTTTTGATTGGTTTGTCATATTATTTGTTTTGTGTTTCTTTATTTTTTTGAGTGCATTTTAAGAGAAAAACAAATAAATATCTATATGGTAAGAGATGAGTCCCCAAGAGACCAAATTGAGGAGATTGTTTCTGCATGGCATTTTGTCGTCTAGAGACCTGTATTCCTGTTGTGAGGCCTACAGTTTAGTGACTCTCACCCAGAGAATTTGGATTTACTATCAACTTATGTGGTTCAGCCCAAAAAAATATTGTTAAGTACCATTAGCTGACAAAATAGAAATTTTGGAAAGTGGTCACAAATGGTGGGGCTCACTTGGGGGAAGTGGATTGGAGATGGTTATCTTTGGCATCCAGTCTTGAGAGAAAGATATATAGTCTGAGTAACTGCAGTGCACTTTAGGTTTGATTGCAATTGGTCAGCTTTGTAAAGTTATAATTGTGTGTGTGTAACTGTAATTGGTTTTCATTTTTTATTTTGGAAATGAAATGAGATTGCATTTGTTGGTGTGTGCAACCCTTTTTATCAGAGCAGTGCCAAACTTTACAGATGGAATCATAGAATCCTATGTAACTTTTTTCATTTCACTCTTTGCTCTTAGATAAAATCATAATAACTATGAAGCTTGGTCGTGTAATCAGTCTCAGACTGTTACTTAGAAGTTTCTTTTGCAGTACAAACCAGAAACCGTCTCCAATAATTTTAACAAGTTAAATCTTTTCCTCAAAAAAAAAAAAGAGTCATGAATCAGTGCTTTTAATTTAACAGGCTATATATATTGACACTAAAAAATCATCCAGTACAAATTAGTTTCTCTGTGTACTAATATTTGAAAATATACTGGTCGTCTATTGAGCAGTTTGAAGAATAACACTTCTTAATTAATTGGCGCTTAATCAGTGACCAGTCAAAGGTTTAAATAGCGTTTATCACGTATTGGCAGAATGGTTAAAAAAACAGCGCTATACCCAAAAAGCGCCGCTATAGCGCCGATAGCTTCATAGGTTTTATGGTCCGAAAACACTATAGCGTGCTATTTAGAATCTTGTGACCATTCAATTTCTAATTTGCATAAAATTTTTGATATGCAATATTATTTAAACTATAGGACACAAACAGGGGACGATTTAGTATGATTGAACGGTGTCAATTGATCTCTATTTATTTTCATAATTTTATTATTTTTATATGATTTTCTATATAATTTAGAGTAAATGTTATAGATATTGTAATATTGACCCCATCCACAATATGAATGCTTGACAATAAACTGAGATGAAATTTAGTGTGCAATTTTATGTTATAAACGACCTCAAACTCAAAGAGTATTAATTAGTTCAAAATCAAATTCAAACGACTAATTCGGACAAGCATCAATCTTCATCAGCATCACAAACTGATGTGCATAGTTATTGCTTGTTACACAAATTAATACCAACAAATTCGGATAATTTCGTTTGTGATCCTAATTAATTTGTCGATTGTCAATTACTTAAAGAATTATAATGAGCAATAATTAACTTGTGAAACTATTTTTTTATTTAAAAAAAAATGCATGCATGTAGATGAAGTTCATCAACTCATCTCCAATTAATGCTCCTTCCGAAAAAAAAAAAAAAAAAAACAATTGAAGCTATTCAATATTTTTCTTGAGAAAACTTTCAATAGTTTTAACATAATTAAATTCTCTACCTGACAGAATTCCAGTGATAAAGTACTAATATTGTATACAATAAAAAGCACGGACTAGACTGATTTTGCTTTGTTATTAATTAATGCAGCTGTAGATTTATCCCGCACACCGTATTCCCAATCTTTATTCGACACGTGGTAAGGTGTGAACCGGGTCGAATAAGCATACGCTAAAATAAGTGGCCACTTAGGCACTTACAATAAGATAATATTAATATGAGATTATAAGACAAAGCTCTGGCTGCACCACTTACTATATGCAGGTCTTACCTTACCTCGCCTTACAGCTGGTAAAAAGGTTTTTCACTTCTTTTTTGACAGTGCACTGGCACAGAGCTATGAACCCTGTTATATTCCTTGTCTAGTCAATGTTTGAAACGGGTCATTATCATTCAGTAGTTTTGTTCATTACACTAAATTCACAGGGAAGGTAGATTGAATGATTTATTTCAAATGTGATATGAAATGACCAAGGACTTTCTTAGAGCCACTAACGCTTGTGCCTAATCTTTTGTGCATGCATGTGGAATCTGGGTTATTTGCCCTTTTCACAAGAGGGTATTTTTCTTTTCCTTTCTTGAAGTGTGCGAAAATATTCTGGGGGCCAACACTGATTTTTTTTTTTTTTTTTTTTTTTTTTTTTTTTGCTTTTGAAGCTTTGCAAATACGGGTGCAGATGATTAATAATTATATTTTATTAACATAACACATAACAAAATAAGGACAATGATAAGAAAAAGAAGTCGTTAGCATATCTAATAAAAGTGTGGTTAAGAGTTTTTTTCGTACCTATTACCTAAGAACAAATGAATAAATATAAAATTATATATGATTAATTTTGTATTTGTACATGTAGCAATATAACAATGTAATTTTAATCATTATAATTATGATGAGATTGATTTTTACAATATTTTATACATATTTAATTAATTGATACTTCATATTTAAAATAATAAATTATAAAATTTTATGTTTTATGATAGTATGTACATGAAGTGTTTAAAGTAATATATTTAATTAGTTACATTTGTAGATTACACAGTTTATTAATTCATTTGATAGTTATTACTTATTTGTTCGTTATATTGGTGTCTCTAATAATATCTAAAGAATGGTGAATATGAGATCTTTTAAATTTTTAAAATATTTTTGTCGATTGTTCAAGTTATAAAAATCTCAACTACAAATAAAATAAATAGATGAGTAAGAGAAGTGACACGAGAGATGTTAACGGGGTTCGGCAAAACAAGGCCTATGTGTCTGGAGCATCGAAACCACTATTCTTGGTGCCCCTTTCTATTACCCAATGAGAAAGGTTACAAAGTCAAACTGGTGAGTCCTTACGAATGCACTAATCGGGATGTCTATTTGTGGATTTTTCTGATTAATCGACCAATTATTCACAATTATTCTCATTTAACCATCTGTTTATTCCCGTTTATTTTTAGTGAATATTTATTTTCACATTGTATTTTTTTTGGACTGTGTGGCAATAAGTTTCATAAATTATGTATTGTAGTTTTATTTCTGATTGAATATACATCCAATACTTTTTATATATGTTTTTTCTTCTTATTTTGAAATTGATTAATTCTTCTATTATTTATATGTACCATATATTTTTCTTACTTATGTAATTTTTTCACTTAGTAAGACATGTTCGTATATGGAATTAAGTTGTTGTCGTAAACTAAATTTAGTTATTTATGTTGGAATGTTTTATTTCTTTCACATAATATGCTGTTAGTATTTAAAAAAGAGCTTAATTCTTGATTTTTTTTTATCAAATAAATGTTTTACTTGCACGTGCAAAGTGTGTATGTATTATTAAGAAGAAATAAACATAGTGTCATGTTATAACAATAGAACTAAGTTAAATTAAGTATATTTGATAAGTTTGATAAATTAAATAAATTATTGTTAATAAATTATGAATACATACACATAATTTTAATAAAAACGATTAATCGTCCGTATAATTACGATTAATCAACCGCATATCGATTAATTATTTGATGGTGCTCTCCAACGAACGCATACCGGTATTTACAACGTTGATATTGAATTAATTATTTTGTTCTCGACATCTCTTGTACTGTAAATTTAGAAAATTTAAATAAGATGGTGATTAAACTTACTGTTGTCAATATCTTATCGAGCAGCATAGCATATTAGCATCTATAATGAATTCGCATCTTCTGATCATGAGATATCTCATGTTTTGCGTGACTTTTTGGAAAATCCCAACTGTTCAAATACGTTCTGCACGAATCCCAAAGCTCAAATAAAACTGACCTCCTGCTCTATCCCCGAATAGGCACCGGACACGTCGTTCACGCAAAATATGAGATATCCCCGAGGATACGCACTCATCTACAATTTGGTCGATAGATTGCTTCATTTGTCAGTTGTCACTCTCTTCCACATCCAGTGGTAAGCCTCCAATTTTTGCTTTGAAGCTAGTATGCATTAAAGGTGAAATTGCTGAGAAATACAACAATGATCGATGACGTGACCATAAATTTCAAGAATTTGAAGAAAATCAGAGTAGATCTGTAGAAAGCAATTGTTTTATGGTATTTTTATTTTAGTATTTTCAAGCTATGTTTTGTTCCAATGTATATATTTTATTTTTTAAATTATTAAGATCAATTGATATGTATATATATTTTTAATTTTATAATGGATTGATGTGTATACTGTATACTGGTGTCGTATACGAGGTGAAACTACTGGCTAGGATGCATGGATCTCTTTTGGATATAATTACAGAAGATATAATATAAAAGTTGGGCACTTGCCGTGAATTGTGCTTTTATGAAATAAAGAACATGTGTTATTTTACGTTCATATTTTTATTTTTAAATTTTAAATAGTCAATTCAGACCGTTTAACATAATCTCCATATTAATTAAACTCGTTCATATTAAAATGTACTCGAAGATCAAATTTTACATTTTTAAGATTTCTTTTTACTTTATGTTTAGTTAGATAGAAATTTCATTGATCAATAGATTCTTGACTATAAGAAAACAGGATTTTCTGCATATCTAAAAAAGTACAAATATAAAATTTGATATCCAAGCACATTTTAATATGGAGATCATATTGAACGGTTCACATTGATTGTTTAGATTTTAAAAATAAAAATATGCACGCGAAGTAAAACACAATCCTTACTTTTACATAAGTATATACAATAACCCAATTGGTATTATAATAGCAAAATTTAAAAATCCGAAATAATTAGTTCTAGCCTTCCAGAATTTATTTTAATATTCATATATTAAATGGCCCCATTCAAATTTTGTATTATGACTTTTTAGTTTTTACAAATAAAATATTATCATTTATCATTAGATCAAAAGCTAATTCTTAATATATCAAAACATCCAGAAGTTATCCGATCACCTCCGCATTAGTATATGATCAGGTAATAACTAAATGAAGAATTTAAGTTATAATCAGCGTTGTGAGCTCGTGATAATATGTGCATGTAAATTTAGGAGTGGAGATACCTTTTCTTTTCCCATGGGAAACTGTATTGCAAGCTTCATCGTTTTTATCAGTTTGAATTTCATTGTTTTTAGAATATTCGTTCAATAGTAAAATAATCCGATTAATAAATCAGGGACAAAGCTAGTTAAACATGTAAAGTTATTCGGTAAGTTCAACGAAAAACACATATAACAAATGGCAAAAAAAACACACACACACACACATATAACCAATGTTTTATCATAAACCTATTCTTTACAATTCATCCTGAGTGTACTTTATCTAAAAATATGTAACCTTAATGTATTCTTGAGTAGCATGTTCAAGTACTATTGTAAGCTGTAATTTGTAACCAGTGTTGTAAGAAATGTTTGTTTAAGTCAATTAATTGGCTTATTAGTCATTGGTAGCGACTAAACTGTTATGGATCTTTTCGATTAATCGACTAATTATTTCCAATTACTTATGATTAATCGCTGAACGGTGTCTTGTCTGTCTGACGACCACATATACCGTTATTTATAATATACTGATTGTAACAGGGCTGATGGAAGCTAGTGGACAAATTTAAAGTAATATGCACTAGCTTCCATTCTTTTTTAATCAAATTGCACAAGTTATTAATTGTTGTTTCTAAAGTCTGGACAAATGATCCCAAATCTATATATATAGTTAGGACACTTGTTTTCTTTGGCTAAAAAATAAATAAAAGATATGTCTTGTATATATTGTTGAGGAGGGTTCAAATGTTTCCATTTTTTGTGCCTCTATTTAAAAAAAACTCTAATAACTCAAAAATCTAAAACTTAAAAGTCAAAATAAGACCGTTGGATATGATCTACATCATTTTATCTATGCACGTGTAAAAAATTATGACATTCCAACTTTATTTTGATCGTCATCAAGAACTTGTAAAAAGTGTACTAATGTGGATAATTTGGAGACGTTAATTTTGCAACTTATCGATTCACATATAAACAAAATTGAAATGTGATAGTTTTTTACGAGCACATAGAAAAAATAACATAGATCACATCCAACTGCTTTATTTTGACTTTTAAGTTTTAGATTTTAAACTATTAAAGTTTTTAAAAACCGAGACACAAAAAATAGAGACATTTGAACCCTCCTCTATATATATATATATTTTTTTGGAAAAAAAAAAGTTATAATAGTATACTTGTAATCGAAAGTAGTTATTATATATATAAAAGTATGTTCCGTCTCATGCCAAAGTCTGACTTCGATCTTGCCAAATTATTTATAACCGACAGTTATATAATTAATTATAAATAATAGATTAAGCTATGATTGTAACATGAATTACATAGAATTGTAATATTAATTATCAACTATAGAAAAAAAAAATTGCCTGCCCTGAGTACACTGCTGTTGGAATTACTCGTGATTAAAATAACTAATCCCTGTCTATCACTTGAGATAACAGTATTATACAGTTAATTAAGCTACTTTTAATACAAAATAGCATAGGATTAGCCTAGGTAAGATAAAAATAGAGAGAGCTTTAACAAAGATGCATATGAGATGGTTTAATTAAATGCAGTTGCAAGCGTCCATGCAGTCAAACAAAGCTTGAAGACAAAGTTAGGTAAAATTGCTGGTTCAAAGGTAAACCGCCTTGAAGTTAGTGGCACCTCTCTCTCTCTCTCTCTCTCTCTCTCTCTCTCTCTCTCTCTTACTGCACTCTGGTCTACAAGACTCAGAGAGAGTGTGAGAGAGACCGATGATTAAAGAAAAGCAAAGGGTGGCAGTTTGAAATTTATACAAAGAGATTAGTACATGTTCAGAGAGAGAGAGGTGAGACAAAGAGGTAGTTTATGCTCTGTAATTTCTATCTATTCCAAACATGCGCAATTTATAATCTTAGTTGCTCAATAAAGCTAAATAACCATATTTAATGTCAAAAAAAATTGAAGCATCTGATTATTATTTGTCTAGTAGGTTCATGAAATAGTGCTGATAAAAATATAGTTGGCTTTATTAATGGATATCATATATATTTAAAGTGTTATATATTAGTAGTTGATATATAGTCAAGAAGAACATATAATTTAATATTCAATACTTTATTTTAACGTACAAGAATAATATTACAAAAATACGTACATAAACGTTAATTAACTTTTTAATGTCAAAAGATTGAAGCATATTATTATTTGTCACATAGACTCACGAAATAATACCGATAAAAATACATATGTTTGCCGTCATAAATAAATTTCGTATTGTTGAATATTCAAGTGTTATATATTACTAATTGATAAATAATTATGAAAAACATATAATTTTATACCCAATACTTTATTTTATCATACAAGAATAATTTATATTACAAGAAAATTAATACCTACATGTAATTTCTATGAGAATCAAATTATGTAAACAACTGAAAATTTTCAAAGAATCTATATATACGCTATTTGGAATTAATTTTCCTTGCATTAATTATTTTTAAGCTGACCAATTTCAAATATGCAATATTATCTGCAATTGGAACAAGATAAGAGAGGAAATTAATAAATGAGTGTGAGAAGGTCGGTTGCTTCAGTTGGGGGTATGTGCCCCATGGGTACAGACTCCAGAGGACCAGAGCCCAGAGGCAAGAGCATCTCCTCTCCCCATGAAAAACAGTAATCTAAAGAGGGAGCGAGACTGCCAAAATAAAAGTAAAATAAAATAAAATAAAAATGAGATATGTGTTATCCAGCTAGCTCTGACCCGGTCAAACAAACATTTGTTTTACCAGCCCATGGTGAATCATGATTTGTCTTTTTGTGCTCAGAGTTGGGATGATTATCGAGTTCATAACCATTGTTAAAAGATTGGGGTTTTGCTAAACTGGCAAGTTATCAGATTTCTGAATGATATGCATTCTGTTCATCTTTGAATATTGTCTAAATAAAAGTATCGTCTTGCAAATAATATGTTACTTTAAAGAGTGTGTTCGTGTGTGTGGGTGGTGGTTTAAAATGTTTTGTGCTCCATTAATTCATACATCATATATCTTTATTTTAGTTATCGAAGTTCAAACTGCTGATCGATATTCATATTAAAATGTGCGTAGAGATCAAATTTTATATTTTTTTTTCAATTTTTTTACTATTTTTTTAAATAGGTACAAAGTTAATATTATTTTTGGACCATTCAAAAACAGTAATTTTATACATATTTAAAAAGAATAGTAAAAAAAAGTTTATAAAAAAATATAAAATTTAGTCTCTAACCATATTTTAATATGGCAGATATCATGTTGAGAGATTAAGATCGATTATTTGAATTTTATAAACAGTGATAAAGATATGAAATATAATTAGTGTACAAAATTAATAGTAAATATTAACTCTACTCAATTCAATATGCAAATTTGTTACTGTGACATTGTCACATTGTCTATGTACTATTATTACTAATGTGTTAAACAACGACAGAATGCAGTACAATTTGTAGTACAAGATGACGTAACTTTGTGTTAGCCACAAAAAATATAGGGTCCTTTTTATAAACCATAATTAAAAAAAAAAATTCGGATTTCAGCATGATTAGCCGAGTTTTTACAAATACCATAAGAAACGGACTGCCAAACTGTTCCCTATATCCTCCAGAACGGATTGCCAAACCGTTCTTGACTTTTTTTCAGTTTTACCCCCAAAAACATGTTGCCAAACCGTTCTTGACTTTTGCTACAGTAATTTTTTTTTTTTTTTTTTACAGTTTGATTATAAAATAAATCATATAATTTGTTTGATTTTGTATATTAACAATAAGATTAATGGAACAATTTGAATATATTTTTTTTGTGTATTTTGACAATTTTATCATTTTAACAAATCAATTGATTGGTTTTTTATGTAAAAAAATCAATAAATATTTTCGTGAAGAAAACTAAAAGAAAATGTAAAAGTGAATTACAATAACAATACTAAAAATTTGTATCTCTGGATACTTTTTTCTAGAAAATAATGTCTCTGAATGATTAATGGACATATTTTTCATAATCTAACATTTTTATGGCAAAAATCGACTCTATTTTAATTTTTTTTCAAAACTTATGGTTACAGAAACTTCTAAATCATCCATGTAGTAGACCAATGTATCATTATTTTAAAAAATAGATCAATTAGAATACTAACATATTTTTTCGTAAATAAAACACTTATTTTATATTTTGTATATTAACAATAAGATTAATGGAACCATTGGAATATATTTTTTTATATAAAAAACCAATCAATTGATTTGTTAAAATGATAAAATGATAAAATGGTCAAAATACACAAAAAAAATATATTCAAATTGTTTCATTAATCTTATTGTTAATATACAAAATCAAACAAATTATATGATTTATTTTATAATCAAACTGTAAAAAAAAATAAAAAATAAAAAATAAAAAAATACTGTAGCGAATGTCAAGAACGGTTTGGCAATCCGTTCTGGAGGATATAGGGAACGGTTTGGCAGTCCGTTTTTTATGGTTTTTGTAAAAACTCGGCTAATCATACTGAAATCCGAACTTTTTTTTTTTTAATTATGGTTTATAAAAAAAACTCAAAAATATAAGCACTTGCACTGTCCTTCGTACCAATTGTAACTATTTCTTCTCTACCAGTAAAATGTTTTTTTCGTAAAGAATAGAGATCATGCTCAAATTTAATTGATGAAGGTGTTACAAAAGTTTTGTAACTGCACAGTTATTTCTCTACCAGTAAAATATTGAAACTTATTTTAAAATAATTCTAGTATACTAGTATTAAGAATTTTAAGCTACCATAAAAAAAAACCAAAAAAAATATGATTTAAATATGACTTGTATTGAATTTGATTCAATCCATAATTACTGCCACGATCTATCAGATACCATTAAATACGTAAAATTTCAGTTTTAACATTTTTTTTTCTAGAATGGCCAGACTGAAATGGAACTGAATCGGAATAAATAGACATCATATTCAGAGGATAGACAAATTTCTTTGAGTGAGTCTATGGTACTATGCATATCACGGGTTGATCCGTAATACGGTTCAATATTTTCTTTTTTAAAATATTAATGGTCGATCCGAACCGTTGAACATGATTTCCATATGAATATGTACTTGCAGACCAAATTTTATATTTTTTGGAATTTTTTTACTATTTTTTAAGGTAGGTAGAAAATCACTTGATCTGAAAATTCTGGACCATCCAAAAACAGTGATTTTCTATCTACCTTAAAAAATAGTAAAAAAATTCCAAAAAATATAAAATTTGGTCTGCAAGTATATATTCATATGGAAATCATGTTGAACGGTTCGGATCGACCATTAAGATTTTGAAAAAGAAAATATTGAACCGTATTACAGACTAAATCATGATATGCATAGTACCATAGACTCACTCAATTTCTTTATATGCCAGTACGTAGTTTTTTAGACAATTATAAATATTAGAAAAAAAAAAATGTATAACAAATAATAGAGGTATACTAGAAATTACTTTACATATACATTTCATTGGTGACAAGGTATATTATCTAAGGTGTCGCTGAACATTTGATTTGAAATTTTGAAGATCTACGTACCGATATAATAATCCGCGTTTTATTATTATTGGATGGCAAGTACAATGTTTAAGATTGGATTTATAGAGATCTCCAACGAGGCGCCTCATTTCGTTGTGCTTGAGTATGATAATGGATTGTGTTTGTGCGGTCCAAATGAATAATTTTATTTGCTATATAAATCCAATGCATATTCACTATATGTTTTTTTTTTTCCTGAATGAGATGCTTCAGAAGACAAACAAAAATCTTGTATGAAGAGGTTAAGGTCTGACATGTGATTGACTAATTATCTTAATGGATTGGATTTAAATTGTGACTAAAAGAAATATTAATCGATGCTACAAATATTAGACAATCATCAGTTTTTGGTTAATTTGTTTGGATCAATAAGTTTAGAAGTTCTGATTTGATTTAATTAAATGCCAGTTTTCTAGGCTTAAATGCAATTGATGATCATATTTGTCCATATTTTTATAATATCAAATAGATGCCGAAATATGTATCCATAACATATAAAAAAATGGAATTAAAAACAGACCTCGTATGGAGGGTATTTCAAAATTTACCATTTCCGATAAAAATAACTATCTAGCGTAACACATATATGGCGTAATTCTGCTGAATAATCCAGTGGCATGACCTAATGCATGTATAACCTAATGTTTTTTTTTTGAAAAGCTTGGTAGAAGCTACCAGCCTATATAAAAAAGAAAATTAAAAAAGAAAATTAAAAAAAAAAAAAAATTGTCCCATTCACCATGTAATTCATGCACGTGAACAATACCCAACATCAATGCAATTTATGAAGGTTCAAGCACATGCCTCACTCCTCTGTTGCCCCCTCTACAGAATTTCAACCAAAGGTCTGCTTCATCCTTAATCCTTTTGCACAACAGTTCTGCCAACAGATCCGCACCTCTGAATATTTTCTCGTTGCGTTGTTTCCACAGAAACCAAATCGTACATAGGAATCGTGTTGCCCAAACTTTCTTAGACATGCCGGGTAGAAAGCTAGCGCATCTGATTGAGTTGTCCCATATTTGCTCCATCGAAACACCACTTCTCATCAATCGAAAGCCAAACAGTGCATTCATGCTTCTCCAAACGATTTG
This sequence comes from Carex arenaria, assembly GCA_964058825.1. NCBI lineage: Eukaryota > Viridiplantae > Streptophyta > Magnoliopsida > Poales > Cyperaceae > Carex > Carex arenaria. The sequence goes on along the minus strand of CAXKVW010000490.1, from coordinate 213,289 downwards.
TGCATAGGAACAATTAAATAAAAGATGAACAGCATCCTCCCATCCACATGTATCGCATAAATGGCATCTCATGTCACAGATAATTCCCCTTACCTCCATCACATCATGTATTAGAATCTTCTCTCTAATCACCAATAAGGCAAAGACTTTAACCTTCAAAGGAGCATAGCATTTCCAAATTAGGTTGTATTTCCATTTCACCTTGCCACCCGATATCATAGTTTTGTAAAAAGAATTGGCCGAGTACAATCCCGATGTTGTCCATCGCCAATTAAGCTTATCGACCTGTTGTGAAAGAAGAACCCTGTTTGGATTCATACCTGGTGCGATTTCATCTAGTCTCTGCATTGCTTCACATAGAGATATTGATTGGAATCGTGGCCTTGGCAAACCGTCCTTTGCCTTTCTAATCGGCTCCTCATCCCAATTATCGTACCAGTACGATATGGTTTCGCCGTCACCTATCTCCCATCTGGAGCTCCAATGAAAGAAGGATTTAATCTTGATGAGATAATGCCAAAAGAAAGAGCCGTAATTGACCCATATCAAGGTATTACCTGTATGAACTATAGTCCTTATTCTGATTGCTATGACTGACCATAGTCCTTCCCTGTTTGTATATGGCTTCATCCACCACCTCAATAATAGTGACAAATTTCTAAGCTCTAAATCTGGAATACCCAAACCTCCTAAACTTTTGGGTAGGCAAATAGTCTGCCAATTCAACAGAGGCATGCCTGTACCATCAGTTTTGCCCCACAAGAATTTCCGACAAATCTGATTAATTCGGTTAAGCACCCATTTTGGTAAAGGAAACGAGATCATGAAATAAATCGGAATTGAAGCCAAAACTGACTTCACCAACTGGACACGACCTCCTCTAGAGATCAATTTTGCCTTCCAACCATCTAATCTGTGTTGCAGCTTTTCAAGGAGAGGCCAATAATCACTTCTTACCGGCTTGTTTATCGTAAGAGGCATACCGAGGTAGATGACCGGTAGTTGTGTTTGCTTGCATCCAAAAACAATATGTATTGTATTAATCTCAACACTCGTTAGGTTCAAAGGAACAAAAGAGCTTTTGGAGAAATTAATTTCCAAACCAGAAATCTTTGTGAATAGCCTCAAGATGATCTTGATTGAGATTAATGTAGTTAAATCTGCTTTAGCAATGATAGCGGTGTCATCCGCATATTGTAAGGCCAAAACAGATTCACTCAATTTGTTCGAGATTGGTTCAGAAAGTAAGCCATCTGCAGCAACAATCATTCTTTGCAGTACATCAACCGCAATAATGAAAAGCATCGGCGACAAAGGGTCACCTTGTCGCAACCCTTTTTTATGGCAAAAAAATTCAGATGTTTCACCATTTAAGACAATTCTCAATGAAGCAGTTACAAAGAGATGCCTAATCCAACCGACCCATTTATCTGGGAATCCTCTTATTTGCAAAACTTTGATCAAAAAATCCCAATTAATTGAATCAAAAGCTTTGGCAAAATCAATTTTAAAGAACACTGCCGGCCATTTACCCTTGCTAATATGATGCAAAATCTCTCTAGTTGCTACAAAATTTTCAGATATCTGTCGTTCCCTAACAAAAGCTGTTTGATTAATTGAAACCAGATCCGAAAGGTATCGAGCAAGCCTCGTAGATAGCAATTTTGAGATAATTTTCGGTATCAAATTGATAATAGAAATGGGTCGAAAATCCTTCACCTCAACAGGTGACTCAACCTTTGGAATCATCACAATATTCGCTCTGTTTAAGCTTGATAAATCGGTAGTTCCCTCATGGAAACCTTGAACAACCGAAATAATATCCCCTTTAATATATTCCCAATATAGCTGTGCAAACTCATTTGGAACCCCATCCGGACCGGATGCTTTGTTCTTCGCTAAGTTTAAAACTGTCAACCGAATTTCTCTCTCAGTGAAAGGTGCATCAAGACTAGACAAATCAATAGGATTAGGATACAAAGCCTCACAATTGAAATCAAATGTAGCATTTTCGGTTCCCAACAAATTTTTCATATTGTTATAAAAAATTAGTTGGATGGAATCCTTATCTGTTACCGTAGTGTTTTCATGTTGGATTGATAGCACCGCATTCCTTCTTAATCTAGATGAAGCATAGGCGTGAAAAAACCTCGTATTATTGTCACCTTGTGATAGCCATTTACAACGTGCTCGTTGCATCCATCTCATCTCTATCAGTGTTGCTAGTTTAAAAGCCCGTTGCCTCATCAATTGCCGCAAGCCAAATTCCCTTCTATCAAGCGGTCGCTTTTCTTCAATCTGATCAAAAAGAGAGATGGCATTTCGACAACCCTCAAGCTGTTGATTAAGTTGGCCATGATTTGATCGGTGCCACTGACGCAACTCACTTTGCAGCCCCTCAAGTTTTGAAGCAAATCTTTGTGAATTAGATAGCTCAAGTTGGCAATCAGCTTCCTGCCACTTATTCTTAATGATAGATGTTACCTCATCAAATTGGAACCAAAAATTCTCCATGCGCATAGGTTGTTTAATTGAGTTGGTATGTTTGCAAGTGAGTAAAAGAGGGGCATGGTCCGAAACAGTGACCTCCAAAGCCGTGAGGGTAATGGAAGGGAAGTTTGAATTCCAATCTGAAGAAGTTAGGATACGGTCAATTTTTGAAAAGGTTGGAAGCACCCTTTTATTTGACCATGTGAAGCTCCGATTTTTGAGGGAGTTATCCTCTAGTGCCAAGTCGAAAATTAGATCATTGAAGGAGGTCATGAAACCAAAGCCCCGCATATCACTGGACCGATCAATGAGCCATCTAACCAAGTTGAAATCCCCTGCAAGAATCCATGGATGTCTCACAAAAGATCCCAGCCGCCGGATTTCATTAATAAAATCCATTTTTTCTCCATCCTCACATGGGCCATACACGTTTGTCACCAAAAAAACCTGTCCCGAACTGTGTTGCCGAAGTAGAGCTGAAACTGAATGCTGAGTAGCCCATGAAGACACGAGATCATAACTGCGCTTCCAAGCAATTAGACATCCTCCCGATGAATGAAGTGCATGTATATATGCACAATTCCTATCAAAATATGAAGGAAGAACACTACCCAAATAATTGAAATCTATTTTGTTTAATTTAGTCTCTTGTAATAAAATTACATCACATCTTGAGGATCTAATAGTATTCCTCACAACCAAACATTTCTCAAAATTTCCCAACCCCCTACAATTCCATGATAATAATTTAATCTTTTTAATATTCATTAAAACAATAGAGATAACGTTACAAACTCAAAACAGAGACAACAACAGTATTAAACCGAGTCAGACCCAAGGTCATCATCTGAATCCGGGTCAAAACGTGTGTCTATCATTTCCAACTCAGGGTTGTACATGTCAATCTCTTCATTGTTTATAGCTCTTCTTTCCTCATTATCATCTCTTAAGACCATCTCAACATCACTAGGCTTAAAGCCGGCCACCTGAGCCAACCTGGAGCAGTGATTGTAGTCAACGCGAACCTCAAAGAAACCATCTGCAGTCTTAGATAGCTTTGCTTGTTGCTGTTGCTTTGGCTGAACTTGCTTTTTAGAACTCAGCGGCTTAGATGTACCAGCAGCCTCCAACATTTGATTTTTCCTTTTAAGCCTGGTTGATGCTTTTGGGAGATGAGAATTTTTAATCGGGCCCATAGAGGAGGAGGCCCCTTGGTTACGGCCCAGTAGCCTAATTTTTGGTTGAACTTGAGATGCCAGCTTCCTCTGAGGGACGACTCCCTTTTTTTTAGCAAGTTTTGCAGGGTTGGAAGGGTTGAGTGCGGGCCCACCAACTTGAGTAACGGACAGATTTTTTGGAGGAGGGTTAATTGCCGAATTAGGAATGGAAACAATATCTTTAAGGGTATCTGCTGGCCCGGTTTTTGTTATGGAATGATTTTGATTTTGATGCAGATTTTGTGGGGAATTGAAATCAGGAGCGTTTCCACTGTTTGAGAAGGAAATGATAACAGGTGAAGATTCACCTTGCCTATGATTGATTTGTGAATCTGTTTGAAATTCAAGATTATTATTTCCATGAAACGAGTTGGTTAACTGATTAGAATGACCCGCTTCATGAGTTGGCCTTGTAAGGATGACTAATTGTTGTTGAGAAGGGCTGTTGCCAACTAACACCTTCGGCCCTGGATCTTGTGTGGCACCTTGCTGTTGCGTTTGTGTAACACCATGCATTCCACCATTGATTTCCATGCTTGTTGAACTGCCGGCCAGCGCCATCTTGATGCCTTCCGGCAAGGTATCAAAGTCCAGCCCTTTACATATCTCTCGCAGATCACTCCGGGATGTTGGAATTAATTCATCTTCGGCGACTCTCACCGTGCTCTTGTAACTGTCGCTAAATGTTTCGACTGGTGGAGGCCTAAACATTGGTGGTGGTTTTGGCATCTCATCCGCCTTGTACAAAGCAGAGTGCTTCCAAGTTATTGGATTCACCCTTACGAAAGTTTTCATTCCCCCCACCACATAAGCCACCTTGTGAGGAATCTTCCCCAAATCATCAGTAGCAATGACGACCGTCCAACATGATAGATCCTCCCGTTTTTTCTGCTCCACTGAGCCCAAGTAAATCCCAAAAGTGCTTGTTGCGCGAATGACCGAGTTCTCGCGATACAAGTATGGAGGGATTCCTAACAAGTCGATAAGCACCTTGAACTTTGGAACCAAGACTTGAGCATTGTCTATGGGGCTCCAAATACTTAGCGTGATTCCCAAGTGCCAAATATGATATGGCATAGCCTCAATAAAAACTTCCGGTGCTAACCCTTTAGGGAGTAGGATTAGAAACCGAGAACTTGATAAATTGCTAATAGATAACTCCTCCTTCTTAACCAGATTTGTTTTTTCAGCAAACTGAGCAACCTGGTCTATAGAGGGCTCAACTTCCCAGTGATGTGTCTCTAAAACCACAGCCCCTTGTAGCTTTTCGAGTTCCACATAGTAGTCTTCATCTTTCTCAATGTAGCAATATGCTACTTCCGGCCTACCGTCCGGTAAAGGTTTTGTTACAAGTGGTATAACCTAATGTTGTATGACCTAATGCATGGAAGTAGTTTTTTTTTTTTTTTTTTCTTTTTTGCTTTCAACCAATCTAATTACATCTAATTACATGTTTGTCGACTAGTTTAAGTTATTTTCTTGATTTTTAAAACGGTTGAGGTGGTATTAGATTACGAGATACTCGTTCAGATCATCATGATCAGTTTTCAATTTTTGTAAGAAAGCTAACCATAATTTTTTTTGGCAAGATGAATAACAACTTTGTTATCATAAGCAACACTTGTGCGTCATGGAGCATCACTTTCTTGTGAATTGTTGAACAATTTGTCATGTGCAATTCTTGTTGCCCAGAAATTGTAAGATACCAATCTTTAATCAAACACGCACATAAATCTGCTGTGATTATTTTAATGTTCCTTCAAATTTTATGGTGAATTAGTGATTTTTATTCTTCGTAAGAGTATTTTGTGAAGGTCACTAATTCAAATATGGAGATAAATATATATGATACTATATGAATTTAATAATTATTCTGAAAAATATTTATTTCACTTATTGTAATATCTATAAATTTTAGGTTTAATATATAAATAGATCCTATCCTTTAAAAAAAGAAAAAATCTACTTATGTTGGATTATTCAGCGTAATTAGGTCCTGCAATTTTGTTGAATTATCCAGTTAAATGCATTTCGCTGGATAATCCAGCAAAAATAGTAAAATTTGAAATACCCTCCAGTGGAGGGTATGTTTATAATTCTGTTTTATAATATGTTATGTTTAAAAAATTTCAAAATTGATTAGATCATATTGTCAATGAATATCCAATCTCTACTAATAAACGTATTGAAACTTACACGGATGAATTCGCTTGTTTATCTTAAACATATTTTTGTTAATTTATTGGATCTATATATGCAGATTTTGAATAAGAACATAATGTTTAGGTTTTTTATTTCCAATTTTAAGTATCATATTTTGAGAAGTAACATGGTGGTCATGTGAATAAGTGCATATTTAATTAACTTGTACTGTCGATGTCAAAGTTTATTCTGCTAACTTTAAAAAATCAACTTGTCTTCACTAATAAAGTTTTAAGTCTTCTGTGAATATAGATATTTTAAACATTAAAAACTCTATTTTAGTTCCTTGATTAAAAAAATTATATTAAATCTGTAATCCTTTAAAGAGTTATAGATCCGTATTTAGACCTTCATATATATATTTATTGTATTCATATCAAAATTTAGATTGTTTGAAATTAAAACTAAATTTAGATTATGCCTTATTTTTTATCCAATTACTTCATTAATTTAGTCCATTCAACCCTGTAAACTTCTCTACTATGAAGTTGAATATGCGCATACAAAGAAGCAATATCGATATAAATATCACACCGAACCAACAAGCATATAGCACTTAAATCAAGGTTTGGCGAATGGCGAAGCTTGCTTCGGCGTCCCAAATCATTTCCTCCAGGAAACCTCGAGATTGAGATTATTGTACAGAGCATGAGTCTTTCATTTTTTAACTTCCTGTGGTATATATATATATAACATAAGATTTTAGTAAGAAATGAAGATCATTGACTGAAAATTAATAGGTTACCGAGTAGAGCTCCGTTATTCCATCTGACCACAAATGGCTAGGGGACATTTCCAACTTGGAATTGCTGATCTGATCTAGCTCGGTATTAGAAAACAATACCGTCACACTTTGTATGATACTGGTCGTCTTATTTTAAAGTTTAAACTCAGGCTTTGTTTGCTCAATTATTCTAGTACAAATACGGTTGACCTTGAACGAAACTTAACAGACAAAAAAGAAAAAATAATGCTATATATCTAGTATTGTTACTATTCAAGTCTACGAGGCTATTAATTACCGCGATCTGTTAGAAGAAACGGTGATTCAGCACCGAATTCTGACTTGAATTGATTTATCGTTTGCTAATTAAATAAGGCAGATCTGAGACCTTGCATGAACTTGAAATTTTTTTTTTCATTAAATATCTTGTTAATCGTAACTAGAAAGTTACCTAGCGGGTTCCATTCGATGTTCTTCACTGTGATCGGTTAAAACTTAAGATAATTTATCTAGATTTTTAGATATCGTATTAATTATTTCCTTAATGAAAAGATTTTTTTTAAAGATTCTGATTATATATTGTTAAGAAACATGATATTACCATCATAAAAAATCTTTTTTCTTAAAAATCAATCTCTGGTATAGTAACAAAAGCAAATCATACGTTAAAAATTCAGACGAGAAATTACTTCATCTTCGATATTTTCCTTTCAAAAAAACATTTCTAAGAAAGAGGCCCATACTATGTCCATGATCTTCGATATTTTCCTTTTAAAAAAAAAAAACATTTCTAAGAATGAGTGAGGCCCATATTATGTCCATATTCGGTACCCATTTAATCGGAGAATTGAACGGTCTGGATCGATACATTCTCTTCCGATCCCAATTTTATTACATTGCAACCTGCATTAGGTGCATGGTATAGTAGTCTGGTTTTGAAGTCTGTACGACTGGAATTCGCAGCCCATGGGATATCTCATATTTTGTTCGACTTTTTGGAAAATCTCAACCGTTTAAATATGTTCTGCACGAATTTCAAAGCTCAAATAATACTGCCCTGTGCTATCTCCGAATAGGCACCGGAGTCCGGACACAAGCAGAGCCAGACTTTGACCATGTGAACCAAACATATAAAAACTTTCTATTACAAATAAGTCAATTTTACATTGTCCATAACATTATACTCTAAAAGACAATACAACAAAAGTTCTGTCTTTTAGACAGTATAACAAAAGTTCCGTTTAAAAGACGGTACAACAAAAGTTTCATACAAATTCAAATAAAATCTAGTTTTCAACAATAATCTGCAAGTCATAAAGAACTTCACCTCAACTTTATTACCATCGCCTACAAAGATGTATCTTTCACTATTAGTTGGCTTCCAATAATTTAGGTTGTCCTACAATGATACACTTATGTGAGTAGTTGCACCATAATCTATTCACAAAGTGTATCTTGATACAGATAATAAATTAACTTCCGTACAAACCATAACAAGATATTCACTTTTCTTAGCATGCTAAGCGTGATTATTTTGGCAATGAATCTTCTTGTGTCCAACTCCACCACAAAAAAAACAACTGATACCTTCTGATTTAGTAACAAATTTGACCTTATTTGGTTTCTTTTGTGTGGTCAATGCATCATATTTATTATCATTAGTCTTATTCGCTTTCTTACGCTTAGCCAATGCCTTAAAACAACTGATACCTTCTGATTTAGTAACAAATTTGACCTTATTTGGTTTCTTTTGTGTGGTCAATGCATCATATTTATTATCATTAGTCTTATTCGCTTTCTTACGCTTAGCCAATGCCTTAAAACAACTGATACCTTCTGATTTAGTAACAAATTTGACCTTATTTGGTTTCTTTTGTGTGGTCAATGCATCATATTTATTATCATTAGTCTTATTCGCTTTCTTACGCTTAGCCAATGCCTTAAAATTAGAAGTAGCACCGATGCTAGCTGATTCCATGTGAACAAAAAACACCCAAAAAACACCATTTAGCAAAAAAATATCTGAATTTTTAATTATAAATCACATTCAAATAAAAGCCCTACTTGCTCAAAATATATGAGATGATTTTTCCTTTTGTTACTATATACAATAATTCACAATCATGCAAGTTCTCACGTATGTTAGGGATACCTAAGGATGCACTTCGAATTCCGACTTGCCTAGACATTGTTACATTCATTGTATCGTAACTTATCTTAATTAATCATCACATTTATGAGCCTTAAAACCATCTTAATACAAAACATCATTTTTTTTTCCCATTAATTGGTCACCTTTTGGCAATGAATTAATTTCTTATGACAATTTGGCACAACAATAAAATATTGACAACTCAATACATGCCGAACAATATGTCTTCATTTGAGCCGACAATAGTGACACATGTAAATACATAATAGTCATCACTATATTGTATTATCACTCAATTGTACAAATAATTTCAACAACCATTATCTTTCTTTGGGGCGATAAATGATCACATCCATTAAATGCACACCTAATATTCTTTTGTAAAATGAATTTAAGTCAATTTTGTCAAAAGAGATACCTTTGAATACAATTAGGACTCAAATAATTCAATTCAAGATAGATATAACTTTAATTCCTTTATAAGAATTATAATTTATACCTTAGCCATAAAACAAAAATGCAAATATATATATATATATAGAGAGAGAGAGAGAGAGGTTGACTAGGATGCTTCATGGAGTAAAACACATTTGTTCTCCATGCTATATCTTCATTTTTAAAGTTCAAATAGCCGATTTGAACCTTCTAACATGTTCTCTATATTGAAATGTACTTGAATACCAAATTTTATATTTTTCGAAATTTTTTTACTATTTATTAAGCCACTTTGAAAATCTCTGATCCACTGTGAACAGTAAAAAACAGTAAAAATTTCTGGACCATCGGATCAGCGATTTTCAAAGTGGCTTAATAAATAGTAAAAAAATTCCAAAAAAATATAAAATTTGGTTTCCAAGCACATTTCAATATGGAGATCATGTTGAGCGGTTCAGATCAGTTGTTTGAATTTTCAAAATAAAAATATAGTACCATGGAGTAAAAACTTATTTTACTCAATTAAGCACCCTAGCCCAGCTCTCTCTCTTTCTCTCTCTCTCTCTTTCTATATATATATATATATAAAATTACTAGTATCGTACCCGTGCGTTGCAACGGGGACATATTATAAAAGAAAAAAAATCTAATACGCAATGACATACTTTTCTCTCTTCAAACAAACATATTGCTTTCTTTTCCCGTGCGTTGCAACGGGACATATTATAGAAAAAAAATCTAATATTTGATTCCATCGCCTGCGTGGTGCCATAGCCTACGATTGCCACACCATGGTCTAGGTCGGTCCCACACTCGCTGGTGAAGACATCCTGTGTAATATAACATTCTTCGTGTTATGGAATATCTTCATTCTAGAGTGAGTGAGGCTATAGTACTGTGCAAAACGTATATTGGTTCGTGTTATGGAATATCTTCATTTTAGAGTAAGTGAGGCTATAATGATTTATTTTTAAAAATTCACAAAAAAAATGCTGAACAAATTAGAACGAAAAATCAACTGTATACCTGATTTGAGTTTTGTTTTGCAGATTTCCTAAAATTAATACTTGTCGGTTAGATCAAGTCTCGCAAGCTCAAAGTTATGATTGCCTAAAGCACTGCAACAAAAGAGAGATCAATATTTTGGTAATTTTGACAGGGATAATTACAGAGCAAGCATTAAGTGATCTTATATTGAAAAGTTACTATCGTACATAGGTGAACTAAGTGTGTAAAAATAGTGTAAAAGAAGGGCTAACTCGAATAGTGTGAGAAGAGTGGTAATTTTGTGATTTTGAATGGTAGAAAACTGCTTGAATTGTATGATTTGAAAAAGCACTAATCCGAAGAGTGCTAGTCTTGCTATTTCATTGTTAGTTAGGTTAATTAGTACTATTTTAGTGCATCCAAACAAATGAAAGGGCCCTTATTATTTAGTTGGTGATCTAGTTCAGCTAAATGACCAGCTTTATAGAACTTTGTTAAAGAACAGTGGTCTGTTGAACCTCCAAAGATAAATTAGCTGTTGTGCAGATGTATAACAAAATAAAAATATTTTCTTACAAGGTACCAATAAGGAGGTAGTGCATATTATGAGGGAACTTTCCTAACGGCGGCTTGGATCACCTACATCAACTTGATGTAATTGAGAACCTAATAGTAAATTTTTGAAAATTTAGAATAATGTGACTTAGCTAAATATTATCAACAACCAAAGAAATGATGATTCCAAATTCATGAAAAAAGAAAGGAAATACCAGAAACTGAACTGATGTTCTTTTACCAAGCTTTTCATGAAAAAAAGAATATGATATGATGAATTCAATACCGTGAACTTGAAGTGGCCTGAATAGTACCAAATCTCTCAGCTGAAATGTCTCACTGTATGAAGCACATGCCCATTACCCTGGAAATTAAAATTGCAAGAAACAATCAGATATAAGTGTTAAAAATTAAAGACGGTATTGACCACAGGGGCTAAGCCAATGATTTAAAATTGAAGAGATTATTATGAAACTTACCAGTTCATCTGAAATTTGTGGATTACGACTTATGGTCCCATTAATTCGGATGACAGGAATGCTAAATACGAATTGCCAGTCTTCACCCTACAGTACATAAAACAAAAGTTCAAAGAAAATTAAAACAATAGATGATCTTGAACCTACAATACTGGTAAGAAGCTGACAAAAATAACATAAATTGGTATCAACATTCTTGAGTTAATAAATTGGTACCAACAATTCAAGTACAATACTCACTGGTACATACGAACTCAGATTCAGTTTTTGTGTACCAATCTCAATACCGATAGCAGTTATTAAGATTTTTAGTACAAATTTTCTCTAACAATGTCAAAGTACTTCATGCACATTATGGAGTTAGGATTCCTCTAGTACCACCTGCAAGTAAAAAAAAAGGCATTACTAATTAAACCTAGCAAAATATAAAAGGTGCACTGCTCGTACCAAATCAGAATTTCTCATGATTGAATTAAAACTATATTTACTTGTGATTTTCAGAAAGACATATGAAGACCTAATTACTATTGATTGCTATTCCTTTCCTTTAGCATTATTTCAATTTCTAAATATCAGTACAACAGAAATCATATGCTACAGTGTCTGACAATGGCCAAATAAAAAGTTTCCCACAGTTGCTCAGTTGCAAACTTCATGACCATTTGCAGTATTATTTTACCATATGAAATATACTGCGCAGATTGTGCAAGAGGAAATTAATTGAAATGAGCAACAAACACAAGTTGATCTAAAATAGTGAAAATCTTGCTACGGTAATTCCTTCATAGATATAAGATGGCATCCCACTTGTTTGATAAAATGCCAAACCGTAATACAAAGAGAAGACATAGATTTTGCTCTTCTCACCAACGAAGAAGTTCCCTTCCACCTTCAGTGGTATCCTCTCCTGAGCATAGCCCGTGCCGGCATCGCCTTGTTTGTTCCTGTCAGAGCAAGTGCCACCAGTGGTAGTTTGATCGGAGAACAACGGAGAGAGGGTGCCGGGTAGAGAGAGAACAATGGCGATTAGGGTTTTCTTTTTGTTGGGAAGAAGGGATCAGAGAGGAGGACGGGTAAAAAACAAAAGCAAATTCGCTGGGAGAGGTGACTGGAGTCCCAGCGAAAAAATTTAGGCATGTGTAGCGGGTGCAGAATTGAATTACATGTGTTACTGTGTGTGGCGGGTGCATTTCTAACTAAAGTTAGACTTCTACACGTAGAAAATATGTATTTAATCAAAAGTAGATAAATTATTTGATTGAAGGGTTGATATTCAATCCGAAAATTCATCTTTAAATCACAGCTGTTGCAGGATTGGAACTCCAAGATGCTTAATATAGAATAGAGATATCCTAATAATTGTAGTTTTAATCTCAGAAGCTATTCTGTAATTTTTCAAAGAGTTGTGCAACCCCTACGAAATTTTGTGCGCGCCAATTAAAAAAAATGTCTTTTGTGCAATCGCATCAAATTCCGTGATACTGCATCATTATGTGAGTAACTGTAAAACTGTATTTATTATGCTGAAATTGACCCATGATCTAGAGAGATTTCTTAATTTTGGAAGCACCTTAAATAACCTTTCAAATTTAGAAATTTAATTCAAAATCTGTATATTTTATTTTAAGAAATTTATCAGAAAATAAATTTCGCCAAAATCCAAAATTTCATAATTGCCTACAAGAAAAAATTCCCAATAAAGGCTATGCGAAATTTTGTGTGGAAAACATGTAAGAGTTAGCGGGGTGTTCGATAGATATCAGACTCAAATCGGTATGATGTTTGCTCGAAATGTCCAATTTACTTCAAGATCAGTGTGATCCACTTCAATATCCATACTCACAGTTTTCATATTCGTGTGAACTAAATACGGACATATGGAGTGGGAAAAATGTGTCATGCTGTCACACCCCAAATTTTTACCATCCGGAGCATGATTATATAAGCATCTTCACACCTTTCCTTGGTCCGTGAACCTACGTCGCCAACAGAAAAGAAAACAAATGACAAAACGGAGTCAGCTACAAAGCTCAGTAACCGGTTATTTAACGACGCGCTTCTCTATAATTGGCTTAATTTAACAACCATTCAAACAGACCGGATTAATCCACACAAATACACATAAAATTATGCACACATATTAACCGGGATAGCACGTCGGTCTAGGTTGTCCGTAAAACAAGTCACATTATATTCACACAGTTGGAATCCCATCACACAGGCGATTCCCAACTTTCACATAACACAATTCCACAAAAAAAAACCACCAATCCAATGGGAAATCCATCCAACACTGGAAGGCCGCCAACCTGCTGGGAAATCCATCCAACAATGAGAGGCTACAATCACATATCAAATTCCAACCTCAGACCCGCTATCTCGTTAAATATGTCATTATAATTCAATATGCAATACCCATATTCAAATCAACCATACAAAACGAAAACACAGATTATAGAGAAGTCCGGTTACCTGATAGCGATATTTTCGGAACTCCAAATCAGATTTCAACAACAACTCAGAATCACTGCGACGTAGTCGGAATTGGAATCGAACATTGATAATTAATATCAAAACTTGAATAAAATATTTGTTCGGTTTTCTTTCTTTCTTTTTCATTTTTGTTTTTTAGTCGGATATCAATCAGAGAGAGAAGATGAATGTGTCTATATAATATAATGAGAGAAGGGAATATATATATTTTAATCAGTATATATAACGAAAAGGTAAGTCGAAACGGTGTCTTAATAGGAGTGTATTTATCAGAAGTTAATTTAAACGACATGTAGAAAATAAATGCTCCGGAACCATAGGTTTGCGCCTCTTTAATTAACTTTTCCTTAAATGAACGGTTATATAAAATTAAATTTGTTGAAATAATAATTTAATATATATTACAATTTTCATATTAGTATTTAACTTTACAAAATATTATAAAAATATATTTTAAATGTCCTAGTTCGGTTGAATCTATTTTAAATAATTTATATACCATATTTTTATTTTTAGGAAATGTTACCAAAAGGTTTATAATCTTTATTATATTATGAAAAAGTTTTAACAGTATAAATATTAATGATTCAAAATTTTCGGGATGTTACACATGCCGTGACTAACATGCTGTGACTTTAGTCTCGTGTCGTGTCGTGTCATGATCAAGTGAACAATCACACGTACCGTGACCAAAATGTCAAGGGGTGGTAACAGCACGCGAGTCATGCCTATTCGCGTGCCGTGTCCAAGCGTAACTAGTCACGTTTCTCACGTTTCATTTTTTTTTTATAAGTTAGGTCAGTTTACTCAAGATTCATCATTTTATCAAGACCAAACGGTCCTAATTACACGTGACTCGCGTGACCACGTGACATGTTGTGCTGTGATCGTATCTTTCGCGTGACGTGTTGTGTCGTGCCAAATTTTCAAAAGATAGTTACAATACGAAACAGTCACACATTCCGTGCCGTAAACGTGCCGGACTCCGTCATGTTCTAAATGAATATCGGACTGATTTCTCGATGGACACGGCCCGCTTCCGAGAGTCAATTGCAATTGACAATTGATAAGTTATCACTCACTAATCACTCCTGTTGTCACTCGAGCTGGTCAAGGAGTAAAGGACCGAACTTGAAGTCCAGTCTGGGATAGGCCGGGCCACGCACTCAGCCCGTTGGATGAAAATTTGAAACCCCTCAATTGTTTCCGACAGCGCCAAAACTGGTCATCCTCTTTTGAAATGGAAACACACAACTTCTCTCACTCACTGTCACGCACTCGCACACTCGGAGACAGAAAAAGAAGAGAAATAGAAATCGAAAAGAATGAAAAATAAATCCTCTAAGCGTCGGTCCGGCACCACCTCTTCCACCTCCGGCACTACCTCCACCGCCTCAGCCACTACCTTCGCCACCACCGAAGAACTCCTCTCGGCGGCGACCTCTCTGCCCCTCTCCTCCCTCAAAACCCTAATCCATTCTATCCCCTTCACCTCCGATCTCTTCCCTTCCCTCCCTTCCTCCCTCCATTATCTCCTCCTCTCCTCCCTCTCCTCCTTCCAAGACCCCTCCGCTTCCCCTCCCCGTTCCCCTCCCGTCGCCTCCCCCTCCATTTCGCCTCCTACCAAGCGTTCCCGCCTGGACCACCTCCCCCTTCTCAAAACCTACGCTTCCATTACCTGCTTCTGTTTTTCTCACCCCGAGAAACCCTTCTCTCCAGATGAGCTCCTCCCTTGTGTACGATCTCTACACGACAGTCTAGTTCTCTTTGAATCTGATGAAACCCTCCTTGCTCAAATCGCCTCTTTGTGCGAAGATTGGTGGAAGGAAAAATTACCTGATAGGGAACTTCTCGTCTCTCAATCCCTACCTTATTTCCTTTCCAGATCTCTAACTCAAGGCAAAAAGGCTGGTGTCAGGAAGGTGTTCGCTCTAAGAGAAGCATTTGCACTGTTCGATTATGAAGATGAGAGCATAGAAGATGTAAAGTTACTACTTTTGAGGTGTTTTATCGCCCCAGTTTATGTCAAATCTGATGAAGGAAGGAAAACATTGGCATTTGTGTTGGGTTTGAATGAGAAATTGACAAGAGAAGCATTGACTTTGATTCGGTCACAGATCCCAATCGGGAAGAAATCTGTTTTGGTGGCATATGGTGAAATTCTCTTTCGGGCTTGGAGAGGTATTGAGAAAGAGAGTTTGGTAAAAGAGGAGATTGAAGACAGGTTCTTGCAAGGCCTGATTGAAGGTGCAATTTTGGCTGGATCGAGGGGGCTAAATGCAAACATTCGAAGAATTTTAGGTGCATTTGTTGAACAGAGAACAGCTGGTGGCGTGGAGAAGCTCTTATGTCGGTTGGTTGAACCGGTTCTCTTTAGATCCCTTCAGGTTCGGTGGTTTTGCTTCTTGGTCCTTCAATTTAGTTCAATTAGAAAATTGATTTATAGATAAAATGCTTATCTTATCATAAATACCCCTCTATTATTTAAACAAACCCAGCTTTGTTGTAGAATCCGGAAGTAAGTCCTCTTTAACCATCACTTGTGTTCACTGTATCGAATGACAAAATTGATCTTAATTAGCCTAAGAAAAAATAGGTTGAGCACCATACAATTAATTAATGCATTGACCAGGGGCCAAATAAAGCTACATAAGTTGTTTTTGTTAAGAAGGTAAGTCTGTCATTTTATTATATCCAATGACACTATCACAATTATGAAGCAACTTTGTTAGCGAACCAACTTACCTTGTGATCATCTTGATCTAATTTCTCAATAAATTAAAGACCTTTTTACCAAAGGATAACTTCTTTGTGATTTCATTCTGAAAGTTTGACTAACTGATTGGATTACTGATCCCTTTTGTAGGCAGCAAATTCTGAAGTACGCCTCAACACACTTCATCTTTTGTTAGACATCTTCCCAGTTCTTGACCCTGATTCAACAAGGGAGGAGAAGGACAATTTGCTTGAGAAACAGCTATATTTCCTAGAAAAACTCCTATCCGATGACGCACCAGAGATTCGTGCTGTGTCAGTTGAGGGCTTGTGCAAAATCCTCCGTATATTCTGGGAAATTATTCCAACTTCAACCATTCCTAAGATCTTGACAAAAGTGATAGACGAAATGTCTCTTGACACATGTAATGAGGTCCGTGTCGCAGTTTTGAATGGGGTTAGATACTTGGTCGAGAACCCATTAAGCCATGAGATAATGCGGGTTCTTCTTTCAAAAATTGGGCGGGTTGTGAGCGACCCAGCTTTGTCAGTGCGGGTTGCTGCCATCGATCTTCTTTTAGCTGTGCGCGATAATCGATTTTTGCAGTATAATAAGGTTTGCAAATTTAAATATTCCTTTGGTTGCAATTCTTTTGGTCTCCTTTTTGTTCTTTTTTTGGGCTTGTTGGGATCTGGTGTTTATTTACTTGGTTGAGCATAAATTGTGGCTGAGTTAAAATTAATAGAGGCATAATTGAACTATTGACAATCAAATAGTAAACTTGTTGCTTGAGGCTTATTGGTTTCTTGTTGGTCTTGTGGTAACTGGTACCATACTGGTTACGCGAGTTTATTTCAATTTACCATCACTTGTCATGTTATTTCTGAACCATTTAAAACATCCACATTTTTATAGCATGGAACTAAGACAATCCATATTGTACCTGTCTTACAGATAGTGGACTTAGAGACACTTGTTTCTCTGCTAGGTGGGGACCACACTCGTGTGGCACAAAAGATAACAAGATTACTTCTCCCGACCTATTTTCCCACAAAACTACCATTGAAAGATGCATGTGCTCGTTGCATATCTCTCATCAAGAGGTCACCTACTGCTGGAGCTCGATTTTGTGAATTCGCACTTCTCGAGGGTTCATCTGCAAAATCCCTTGCAGAGCTAGTCAGAGTTTCTCTCCTCTTGGCACTTTCACCTAATAAAGGCTTAGACCAAGACCAGACAGATGGGTTGGTAATTGCCATTTATAAAACAATCAACTCTCTGTTGGGTGATGGTGAGGATTTTACTCTTTTGGACCCTGTTAGAAAGCTTCTTACAGTTGGAAAGGTCAAGGTTTTGATTGATACAATTTCATCGGACCAGGCCCATGAAGCCTTATTAAACACTGCCTCTTCCCTTTTACCATCACCTGCTAGTTCAAACGGCCTGCTCGATGTTTGCATGGAAATTGTTTTAAGTTCAGTGGGGCTTTCTTTAAATTTGGAAAAACAACGGGTTGTATTGGCTGCACGCAAGTTGATTTTCACATGCGGCTTATCAGAGTTGATGTTAGAAGGCCTGGCAAATGCACTTGAATCTGCCGTCTGTGGGTTTGCTGACAAGTCTGGGGTTGATAGTGTTGCAACTCCAGTTATGTCTAATCCTAGGGTAAAAAAGAAGCATGGAAAGAAAGCAAAATCATCAAAACTTGTGATTTCCTCTATAAGTGAACTTGCTGCAAAAGCAGCTGCTGCTGCATGGCAAGTGAAGGATTTGGTGATAAACGAGGAGACAAGGGAAGTGCTTTTGAAATCTCTTTTTTCAGACCAAATATTTTCTTCCCTAAAGGCACTTGCAGAAGTTTTCATTGAGCAGTGCTTTGAATTCGAAGATTTAGATGCAAGTCCAGTGGTGGCCTATATGAGTTATGCAAAATATGCATCTCTTCAGGCAGACTCCTCTAGCTCATCTCCAGATGTAAGCAACTATACCAATATATTTTGCACCAAAACATATTAAAATTGAATGTCTTGTCTGCCCCACAAAATATTTCCTGTGTATTTATTGTGTTGTGCAAACTACCCCTGCTGACTTTCAAGCCTTGTAAAGCGAACATGGTTTTTTGGTAATATTTAAAAGAAGGTAGTCTGGGAATTGAAGGATTGGAATACTGTACATTGTATAATTGTACCTAATTTCCTTGCTACTAAAATTAAAGTGTGGAAAAGTTGTAAAAGAAATTACTTTCTGCTCTTGTTTTGATGTCCTTTTTCAAGACAAGCCTGTGAAATTTGCAAAATATATGAATTTTATTCATTAATATTTTCTCTCTTTCAGCAGCCAACAATAATTGATAATGCGTTGGACCATGTATTTAACTGCATTGGTCAACTCTTAGAGAAATTAGTCTACAATGAATGTCACGACCAACTGTCAACATTGAAGCGGGGTAGAAGCTCTGAAAGAAATGAAGGAGCCCAAGGTAAAAATAATATACCATTGTGCATATGGAATTGATTAATATGGTACAATGGCTATGGCCATCTGTGATTTTAGTTTTGTGCTAGAAGGCTTGTTTCTGATATGCAGTTTCAGTCTTAACTTCTCATATAACCAGCAAAAAATCAAACAAATACCGGGACAAGTTAATGTTATAAAGCTTGGCTATGACCATGGGTGCATAGTAAGTGCATTTAGTGACTTTTATTCAGTACTAGGTTATTGATGTTTGATCCACATTATTTTCATGCAGGTTCTGAAGTTAGAGGTACACAGAACATCGTGAAAATATCAGCTCCAATTCTGAAATTTGTGCTGGATGCCACATCCACTGACCTTATTAAACCTGACCAGCTACTAAGGTGCCTCAAGTTTGCTTCCACATACACAAAGTATATAAATTTGGCCATTGAAAGTGCTGACCAAGTAAATTCTTCCTTCGACATAGAGACTTCAAAAGAAGCTCTTTTACTTCTTAGGAGCACTTACACTTATATGGCCAAATTGTTGCATTTAGTTATTACCACCTCTGACGATTTGTCTGAAGAGGTTTTCTGCATCACGAATAGTCTACTAGATCTTGTTCCATGTGTGGAGATGCACCTAGGTGCGAGGCATGCTTCTCTACTTGCACCAGTTGCAAAACAGTGGCTCCCTGTATTTATTCTGGGTCTTGGTAGTAAAAAATTGATTATACCAGTTAATGAGATAAGCCCCAAATTGGTTGATATTCCCTTGTGGCTTTTCACATTGTCCAAGCTTACTTTAGAGAGAGAAAATGAAGAAGAGATTTTGTATTTTGAAAATTTGGTGGAAAATTTGGTGATTCTTCTAAAGAAAGGAAGCCCAAAAATATTGGATGCAGTTGGCTCGGTTTTGTTAGCAGCCATGAAGGTGGGTTTGGAGAAGGGCCATTACGGGTTGGTTGAAGGTCTGACCAGTTTTGTTTGCTTGAAGTTGCTCGGTAGTGAGTATGGCGCTTTTGACAACCTGGAACTGTTAAGAGGGTCTATGCAAGAGTTATTGATTAGTATAGAGTGCTGTCTTGGAGATGATGAGTGCGAAGAGGGAAGCGAACATTTAGAAAATGCCATGGGATTGATCAGATCTGCTTTGTTAAACGCTTGATTGATGTGCATTAGGTTGTAGATATACTTAATTTAATTGTTTACTGTTTTTGTTTAATTAAGTTGTTTTTAATGCTTTGAGTACTTTTTCCAAAGGAAGACAGTTAACGTCATTATTTTGTTCATTCTTTGTTATGGTTCTGTACAGAGTGAAAGTACTGAAACAAAATTGTAACCGCTGAAGAGCTACTATTTCGAATTGTACAGAGGTCCCAGCTAATTATGTACTTAGATCGGTCTCCAGTGTCAAATCTAGACATACTATGGTGTTCATGTTACAATCCTGAGCGAATCAAGATCTCATCTTTGGAATTAGGTAGGCACTTGCAAATACAATTAAGACTTGGAAAGCAGAAAAAAAAATAACAACCTCAATTTGTAAAGAAATGTTACATCAAATATATCAAGTACCGTGTGTGTAGGTCCCACAAATCCTTTCTCATACATCAAATTTGCCAGAAAAAAAAAGCTGCAATTAGTACAAAACAACAAGGGACGTTCCATAAGACGATCTAGATGCTACAAAATGGGCATTGCAGAGAAACAATAGGTAATTGATCTCGCTTCCCACCACCTGCCCTAACCACTTCAAAAGGTGAAAATGATCCCACAAATAAAAAAGAAAATAACACAAATGCACATGGAAAAAAGGGGAAAAGGGGAAAAGATATTACCTACCTAATCCAAGCCTGTATGTAGTATGACAAGGCATGTTGTATATAGGTATTATGAAACATGGCAGTTCTAAAATCTTACGAGGATCCTACAGGGATTAGTTTGACGAGTGCAGCTATTGGCATCCCGAGAAAGCCGAGAAAGACACAGACAAACCACTCAAGGCCGGTCAGAGGTGTTGTGCTTGCAAAGTCGCCAAGAAATTGAATCATAATTGCTTGGAAAATAACAGTGGTTACAAGAACCCCCATGAACACATAGTTTTTCAGGATTCCCATGAAAACATCTATCTTCTCCATTTCCCTCGAGCTTATTTCATTGAACACCTTCAAAATCAGATGAGATGCACTTGTTCAGAAACTCAGATTTGTATGATTCTAATGTATGTTGTACTATTCAAGATTTCATACAAGAAATTTTGCTGGCAAGTGTCATAAAGACTGTAAATATGATTGAACTCTCAGTTTCCTACTCTTCAAGGTATTGTGATTCTACTTCTTTGTTAATATTTGAGAGGGGAGGGGGGGGATCAGTTTAAAAGTCACCTGACAAAAGACGAAGGAGTTGAATAAGATGGTATTTAATTTGAGAGTAGCATTGGGCCCCTCGAGCCCGAATAGCTCCTTTCCATTAGTCTGAATATACCACATGACAACAAATTGGTACAATGCTTGGCCAAAAATATTCCTCCACATGATATTGCTGATGAATTTACCCGTTCTTCCAACCGGGGTCCGCTTCATTAGCTCATCATTTGGTGGTTCAGTGGCCAATGCGAGAGCGCCAAGTGTATCCATGATCATGTTCACCCACAGTAGCTGGACAGCAGTCAAAGGTGCATCTCCTACAATTGATATGATAATAGACAAAATTAGAAAAAACACATGAGAATATCACAAACACCCATATAGTCTGATGTATAGAAAATAATCATACCCCTTGCTCTCCAAATTTTCATTAAAAAAATAAAATTTACCATGGCCTGAATTTAGAAAAGGAAATAGGAAGATGACGGGACAATGCATAATTCCGCGCTTTGGGGATATATCATGTATACGAGAATATGGACCTTTATATAAATATATGAAATTCACCCCGAAAGTTTAAAAATGATAGCAAAAAATACCAGTAAAGCAAGCTGAGGAAAAGTTAACAACAAGCGCAACTATGTTTACAGTGAGCTGGAATTGCACAAACTTTTGGATGTTGATATACACAGAACGTCCCCATTTCGCAACTGTGACAATTGTCGAGAAATTATCATCCAATATTATGACATCAGCACTCTCTTTTGCCACCTATATGAAAAAATTACAAATTTCAAAACTCTCCTCCAAGAGTCCAACAATCGGAACACAAGTTCTTTTCCTTTTTTTTCCTCAACATTATCTTTATTTTATTAAAATAAAAGACGGACCTCGGTACCAGCAATACCCATAGCAAGGCCGATATCTGCCTCGTGCAAAGCAGGAGCATCATTTGTACCATCACCTGTTACGGCCACAACCTCATTGAGATCAGTGCGCAAGTGCTTCACTAATGTGTGTTTATCCAGTGGGGAAGATCTAGCCATTACCTACCAATTGAAAAACAAGGAAAAGAGTGATCAGAAATAATACTAACAAGACAGCTTTCACTCCATCATTTTTGGAAACTTTCAAGCGAAAACATAGCAAATGAGGAATAACCCATGTAACCCAGAAACACGGAACATATCTGCAGTACCATCTCCCCGTTTTTCAAAACTTTCCCAGGCTATCCTCGTTCCTCATTCATGTAGAGAAAAAGAGGTAGAAAGCAAGGATTTTGTATTTTGAAAAGAAACTGAAGAGGAAATTGTCATGGTACACTTGCAACATTTTTAGTGTATAGTAGGAAATCACACTTTTAAAGTTATTCTGTAATCCTCTGCCTGTTTTTTCATAAGAGACAAAACAAACTAGCAATTTTTTCGCACTTGGAGTGAAAAAAAAGGAAGCACTCATATTTGTGGTCAATTTAAGGAAAGGAGGCCACAATACTTGGACATCTGAAGTTCCCAATAGTTTTTTTTTTGGATTTAACTCATATAACTAACGATTTAAGTACTTTGGGAGACACCAACCTGGATTTTTGGTATAAGCTGAATCATTTCTTCTAAACTCTTCTCTCTGAACACAGGACCTTCGATGGCAATACCCTCATCTGTCAGAATCCCACATTCACGTGCTATTGCTATTGCCGTGTTTATATTATCTCCTGTAACCATTCTCACTGTAATTCCAGCCGAGCGACAAGTGGCAACCGACTCCCTGACGCCAGGTCGTACTGGGTCCTTTATCCCCACTATACCAATACAAGTGTACCCGCTTACTGGTATCGCCTCCTTTTCTGAGAAACTGCCCCCAATTTCCTGATAAGCAAGGCACAAGGTACGAAGCGCCTCACTTGCAAATTTCTCAATTGTACTGTTGAGCTCTTTCATCATGTCCTCATTGAGTGGAACAGCAGTGCCAGTGGGGTCCATGTAATGGTCACACGCAGCCAAAACTATTTCTGAAGCACCCTTGACGTGGGCCCGAAAACCACCTCCTGGTAACTCAAGAACCACTCCCATTCTCTTCTTGGCAGAATTGAAAGGCTCGATTTTGATAATTTTTCCCTCCTCTCTCTTTGCCTTGAAGTCTCCTCCCAAATTCAAACCAAACTCCAGCAAGGCTGTCTCAGTGGGGGTGCCTAATATTTGCTGCTTCTTTTCTTCATTGATTACAACTTCACCTCCAGTGTTGTTAAATATTGACTGCAGAAGAGTATCAACTGCTCCACTTGGTAATTCAGAAATTAAAGTAGAGATATTTTCCGGGCCATTTACGTCACTAACTTTGCCGCAAATACAAGATTTAACAACAGTCATGCGGTTGGTTGTCAGGGTACCAGTTTTATCGCTGCATATAGTGGTAGCTGACCCCATGGTCTCACACGCTGCCAGGTTGCGTACCAAGGCCTTATCATTCATCATTTTTTTCATGGCAAATGCAAGACTAAGTGTAACCGCAAGTGGTAAACCCTCTGGTACAGCAACCACAACTATGGTAACAGCCACAGCAAAATTCTCAAGCATATGCAAAGCATCCTCTCCAGTCCATGTCAGAAGTTTGTTCTGGTTATACTTGCGCAAGATCAAACCTTGTGCCAGAACAGCAAATGTCACAACGGCAAAAAACAACCCAATTTTACCAATAATAGTCGCAACCCCATTTAGCTTTACCTGAAGTGGAGTTTCGTCATTTCCACCTTCAGTAAGTGTGGCCATCAACTTGCCCCACTGTGTTCTCATGCCAACAGTTGTGATCAACATCTTGCAAGACCCGTCTTGCACCTTTGTACCCGATAAAAGAAATGGGTTGTCGCAGTTGACGTTGATGGGTTCGCTCTCACCTGTTAAGCTGGACTCATCAATTAACAAAGAAAACCCACTTAAAAACAAGCCATCAGCCGGCACTTGGTCACCAATCGACAAGTGTACTATATCTCCAGGCAAGAGGTCATAAATTGACATTTTCTGACGACATCCATTACGTGTAACCTGGATGGAAATCTTTCTCTTCTCCTTATCCAAATCTTTGAACTGTAATGATTGTCTGTAGTCACTTATGGCCGTGACAAACACCACTAAGAGGATACTAGCAACAATTCCCAACCCGTCATGGGCTCCTTTAGGCCACCCTTCCATCACAATCCCAACCAAAAGGGAAACAAGGGCACAAAAACCGAGAATTTGAAGAGTTGTGTCTTGTAAAGCTTCCCATACAAAGACCCAGAAACTACGAGCTTTTGATTCGGTAAATTTGTTGATGCCGTAGATGTTCTGACGGGTTGCAAGTTTTGATTGGTCAATGGAGAGGCCATCGGTGGGGGAAGTGGTGAGTTTTTCGCAAATTCCAGAAACACCTCCATGAGTGACGAGCTTTTTAAGATCATGGCCCTCAACAATTGAACTGAGCTCATCAGCACATACTCCAAAGCCGGCCTCACGCACGTGCTGAGGTACCACATAGTCACTTTTTATTTGGATACCTGAGAGAAGATCATATGACAGGTTAAGCATTATTACAATTGGTGTCTTACTGGTCATTATAGGTAATGGTCTATACCAGTATGCAACCCCCCCCCCCCGGAGTGCGTATCCTCTGAGATATCTCATATTTTGCGTGACCAACGTGTCTGGTGCCTATTCGGGGATAGCGTGGGGGGGGGGGGGGGGCAGTATTACTTACGCTTTGAGAATCGTGCAGAACATATTTGAACGGTTGAGATTTTCCAAAAAAGTTATGCAAAATGTGAGATATCTCAGAGGATGCGAATCGCCACCCCACCCCAGAAACTCTATTAGACCTTTCATTCTATTTAAACTTTTTCTTTCAGTCGTTTGGAATATGATTTGACGAGTTTAATTGCTTGGCCTATCATACCATTTAGAGAATAATAAACAATCTGCTTTATTGCTAAATAAGATTCATGATCATACCTTTTATGAACTGAAGTGCCGCTTTAGATACCAAAACAGCAACTCGAAGCTTCTCCTGCCAAATTGAACAAAAAATTCTATGCCATAAAAAAAAATCACCAAGCACCAATAACAACACGTGCTATGCAAATGCATTTACGTAATAAAAATAACGTGATGAGAATAGTTTTATTATAAGCATAAGTTCTTTGTACAAAAAGAAAAAAACAATACCAACTTTTTTCAGGGTTATACTAGGTAGGTACCTTCTGTACATAACAACAGAACTAAACAATTAAACAAACAAACAGAGGTCGAAGTTTTCTCTAATAAAACCTAATCTTGGGGCAAGGCCCCACATCCTCTGATGCCCAATTTCCCTTTATTCAGAGCACCCTAACGCGGTAACGCCTTTCAGGATTTGAACAAGCTCCTTATGGGGGAATTATGGTGCCACTGATTACTGGACACCATATACTAAATAGGATTTTTGAAATTTTCAAATAAAATTTGGGGCTTTTGAGAACTAAAGACAAAATAAACTAATCAGATGGTGCAATTATATAAGACAATTACTACTACTTCCTACTACCTAAAATGAAGTTTGATCCACGGATAACCTAGAAAACTAATAATCAGATGTCACCATACAAAAAAGAAAACCTAATTGTTAGATACCTAAAATGAACTTAGATACATGGAATTAACCTTGTACAGGAGAAGTTCCAATTTAAAAGGCAGAGATAACTTATTCGGTACCTCAAATATGATAATTAAATATTTGACCACAGATCAACCAAATAAAATGGATAATTTCTTTCTTTAAAAAAAAAATTCAACTTATGAATAGCAATAAATATCTAAGCAAAAAGTCGAACATCAAGGAAGACATTTGACTAATTACAAAATAATGGAAAATATAGAGAACGAACAAATAGAAACAACAAGGAAAATGAATAAAAATCATACATGGTTGGTGCGCTTGATCGCCTCAGCCTCGGATCGCTTCGTCAAATTTGCGGTAAATCTAAAACGCCTCTTAGGATTCTTCACGACGCCACAAAGACTTCTCCACCTCTGGAGCGCCTCATCTGACGAATTTTTGGCTTTCACCCCTCCGAAATTTTCATTTAAGTAATTCTCCATGTCCTTTCTCTCGCTTTCTCAGAAGATCAGAAATTCAACCGGAAATAGGGCCAAAAAACGGTCAAGTCTGCGCACAGATCGGGCATTTATGCAATTGACATTAGTCGATGGGGTGTCAGTGGAAAATAGGGGGGTGTTGAATCAAGAAGAATCAACGGAAACCGCGGGGAAGGAGAGAGAAAGACACAGACTTGGTTAATTACTGGAAATTTTGTTCATAGCAGACTAGCAGTAGGTGGTTAAATAATTAGACCGCATTGTCAATTGTAAAATGCAATAATCTAAATCTAAAATGGATTAAAAGAGGAGAGACAGAATATTCGAATTCCTGTCACCTGAGGTAAAAGAAATTTTAAATTTTGATCCGGACCGTCCGATCTTCTTTGGCACGATATTACATGGGTCCGGTCATCCGGTGCATTCCATCCGACCCGAAATTCTGATCGAACGGTTCAAATCTAAACTCAAATATAATGTTACCTCAGAAGATACGGACTCTAGGATATTGGGAAGTGTGTGAAGAGAAAATATTTTTTTCCAAGAGGAAAGACCGACCACAAGGGAGCATTATTGCAGGGTTTTTTTTTAATAGAAGAATTATTGGAGTTGTTGGACACACGGAATAAATACTCCTGTCACCTCCAGTTTTTAAAAAAATTGTGGATTCCTACGAGAAAGAAACAGACGGGACAGATCCAGCTATTAGTAAAAAAGGAGATGAAATATTGCAGGAAGTTCTCCGATTGGACGCAGTAGGAAGAACGTGGGACTCACTTTTCCTGTCTTTCTGATAGTGGGCCCCACATCCCGCATTCTTTCTGATAGTGGGCCCCACATCCCGCGTTCTCCGATTGCAGGTTTTCTACTATTTACTGTGGTGATTTCGAATGACGAAACGTGGGTCGAACTATATGATGACCCGAGACCGCATGTGAAGGAAGATCGGTGATTAGGTTCTGTGCACAGAGGAACATGAGACTGGATTTTTCTTTTTCTAAAAGAACAATCCCGTAGGCGAGACCGGATTCCTCGTAGCCTTTTCTGGTGTGTAGTGTGTACGCAAAGTGGGACTTGTTTGTTTGTTTCTTTTATTTTTTCTTTATTTGTCTTTTCCATTCTTTTTAAGACATGGCGGGTTGCTTCCTCGTTTACATGTTTGTATTGAACAGTTTCCGGTTATTTTAAACTGAATAATTCAGATTAAAGGTTTCAGTTTTTCAAAGAAATTATACTAGTGTTACAGTAGTTTATTATTTTTTATTAAACATATACTAAACAAAATTTAATAACATAATTTTTTGAATAAAATTTATATTAACAATTTTAACATATACATACTTAGACAAAAAAAAAAGCTTCAATAGTCCAAAAGTGTCCCAAAGAGTATCACCCAGTCTTCTAAGACCGAGTTCTTGATTCAATCGTTTTCCAGTTTCAAGATTGCCGTGACTTAATTCTTCTATAATCTTTATAGATTGTGTTTCTCGAAACAAATTCCGTCGCTTTGCTAAACCTTCAATAATATTACATGATTGAGGGAGCAAAACAAAAAAACCAATCGGCATCATCATTACGCCTTGCTACATAAACAAGTATCAATTGAAATTGATGGACAAAACAATAGATGTAATATGCCAAAGGATTTTCTCTCAAGATCAAGTTTTTCAAACCATTAAACTAGCCACGCATGTTACTTGTGATTGTCATAACCTTGTTCTCGTACTCTTGACAGACTTAAATTGAGACTAGAAAGCAAGGTACAAATTGCTTCTTTAAAAGACAAAGCAATTGTGTCGGAGACTGATAGGACTGAAATAAGTAGTGATTTTCTGTTCATTTAACTTAAAATATTGTCAATATCGAGTTATAAATATCTAAAATAGATTGAATCAGATTACTTTTATTATTTTTACTTGATAGGTAGTGACACTCATTTAAATAATACATTTCTATAACAGAAAAAAAAAAAAAAAACAACGTAATAGGTAGTGTGTTGCAACATAAACATATTACAAGAGAATAAAAAAAATTCTCATAAAAATAATATATTTTCATAAAAAAAATAGACCAACAAAAATAATAATTATTCAACAATATCTATGAAAAATATTAAAATAGATTGGAGCAATGGCAAATTATAAAGAGCAAATATGTTCACAATTCGGTATTTCATGAATAAGTTGGAGGAATAAATTTGTATGTACGTTGATTTTGTGTGGTATTGAAATAAAATACTGCAATTTGTTATTTTACTATTTTATCAATTTATTATAATCTTGTTGCATAAATATTTGTATAGTTTTTGTTATTAACGTGAATATGTAATGCTTATTGATATTACGTATGGTTTTGTATTCTTATTGCTATTAATGTGAATTTATATTTTTATTGTTATTATGTTTTGTGTATCTATAAACGACATACAATTAAATCAATAATTGCATCAATTATAGTTAATTTGTATCCTTAAATGATATTTTAAAAAGGGAAAGAAGTTGAATATATAATAATCAAATGAGGAGGTTTAAAATTTTTTAAAAAAAATAAAGGAATCATATATATATATATATATATATATATATATATATATATATATAGGAAATTGCTAATATGCTACGCGTAGCATAGAGGACCTCCGTGCAACGGCTCAAAATTTGAATTTTCAAAATCCTAACGGTCGATCCAAACCGTTAGATGTATTCTACATATTGAAATGTACTTGGAGACCAAATTTTTATATTTTTTATATTTTTTGGATTTTTTTTTTACTATTTATTAAGCCACTTTGAAAATCTCTGATCCAACGGTTTCACTGTTTGGTTAAGCCACCGTTGGATCAGCGATTTTCAAAGTGGCTTAATAAATAGTAAACAAATTCCAAAAAATGTAAAATTTGGTCTCCAAGCACATTTCAATATGTAGAACACATCTAACGGTTCGGATCGACCATTAGAATTTTGAAAACACAAATTTTGAGCTGTTGCACGAAGGTTCTCTATGCTATATGTAGCACTGTAGTCACGTCCTATATATATATATATATATATATATATATATATATGTATGTATGTATGTATGTATGTATGTATGTATGTATGTATATGTATATGTATATATATATTATGTGTGTGTGTGTGTGTGATGAGTGCGTATTTAAATAAATTTATACTTTAATTATTCGTTGATGGATCAGGTCATCGTGCTTAAGAATGGAGATAGATATTTGTATTTAGAAAATTATCAGTCTCTATTGGCCCAAAAAAAATAAAAGTAACGGGTTACCGGTTACCTGTCTTGCAGTGCAAAGTGATTTTTTTTTCCGGCACTAGGTTAAGACAAATACGCAACTCCGTGATAACTGACAACTGTACAATGCAAAAGATATATGTTTCACGCGGTACCAAAGAATATCTTCATCCACTTGTAAAAAAAATATTGATGTATTATCTGTAATTTTATCATTCTTATAATTTGACTCGAAGTCATATAAACTTTTGCAATTGTTTGCAAGTGGTATGTGATCATCTCTATAATTGTAAAGAATTGCTTTCTTTATTAATTCCGAAAATTAATTCTTTTTACTACAACGGAACTAAAATTGCAGGATCAAAACATTGGGCCAGGAAAATTACTATATTACTTGCATACAAATAAATTAAAATGCTGCATGTATTCTTTTGATACGTTACGTGCCAAAAAAAACAGGGTTCCCTTCTCCGTCCATCAACAAAATATAAAAATTATAGTTTCAATAATATCACAAGGAAACATGAGATTTGTTTTGAGATAGAAACAGGAGAATCAATATTATTAACTTAAAAAAAAAAGAAATCAACATAAAACTCGACCATAAAACTTATTATAAAAAAAAAAAACCATTCTTCAATTGTCAACTATAAAACTACGGATATGACACACATATAGAAAGCTATAAGATCTCTATAGTTATTATTCTTGCATTCGGCATGAAAAATGTGCACAAGGAATATAATATATGTACATTCTTGATTTCTAATTTGAAATGATACTGCTAATGTTACAAATTCTTCTTGCCCTTGGTGAAGAAAGCATCAATGGGTATGAATTTCCCTCCCGGAGAAGAAGCCTTCTGCTTCTTTCGAGAACTTGGTGAACTATGTGGCATCTTATGATATACCCTGATTTTAAAATGGGTAAGAATTAGACAGCAAAAAGATCATTTTTGTTTTGTATTGCTATGTTTTTCTTCTCTTTTTTGGGAGAGAAAACGTGTCTATTTACATAAGTATTTTTCTTCTAAAAATATATGTCAACACTCTAACAGAACATACGGAGACAAAATATGTCTTTCGCAATTTGGAGGTGCATTTGTATGAGGGATCCAATTACACCATTTTATGGTGACACATCTTGACACCATATATTTATAAGTTATTTTTGTGATTTCAAAATTCAAACAGTCGATCCGAACCGTTCAAGATAACCTCCAGATTAAAATGTGCTTGAAGGTCAAATTTTTTACATTTTTTGAAATTTTTTTACTATTTATTTAGAATTTTTGAAAATCGTTGTTTTTCAATAATCCAAAATTGTCAGAAAACAACAATTTTGTACACATCTTAATAAATACTGAAAAAATTTAAAAAAATGTAAATTTGGTCTCCAAGCACATTTTAATATGGAGATCATGTTAAACGGTTCAAAGACTGTTTGGAATTTTAAATTGCAAAAATGACTTGTAAATATATTGTGTCAAGATGTGTCACCATAAAATGGTGTAATTGGATCCCCCTCTCTGTAAATATATATTAAAAACGCACTTGTCTTGTGCAACATGTGCCTTTTCTTCCTGTTGAAGAAACTGAGCTAGGTGGTAGTCGGCATGCTCTCTCCTCTCCTCATCAAACCCATATGGGAGTTCGATGCCGCATTCAGAACAAATGTAACCGTCTATCCATCGTATTTCACCATTTGCATTTCCAAGAGAAGCTTCATATGTGTCCTTTGCAATATTGGAATCACCCAGTTCTTCCCTTTTACAGCTGCTTTCAGGCTGGAACCATAAAGGGAAAACTAATATTTCATGGACATACAATTGATACTTACAAACTTTCTTGCAGCATGGATATAATTACTATAAGATTTTTTTTGATGTTGTAAGTTCGCAAAAAGGATCCCTTTGCCCTTTTAAGTTATATGAAACATAGCAGAAGTCCCTACAACAGCCTTAAAGTTCCAACTATATCAAGTATGGAAGAGTCTTGGTATTAAACAGACTTAAGTTGGTACCCAATGACTGGTAATAAGAGCACGCAGGCACTACATTGTTGGACATTTTGAATACACTAAAGATATTTAAAACTGGTTAATGTAGGCAGTGATTTCTATGAATGTACTTTTCTGGTAAAATCAATACTGGGTTATGGTATGGACGTATGGTAAAGTACATTTAGTATTTATTATAAAATAGATGTGTCCAAAACAATATAGAAATCTGAAAGACCAAATTTGGTCCAAACCTCTGAGGAGATGCATCTATGCTCTTTTTCTCTGGCCACATCTAACTTGCATAAATTCTTATCTTCTAGAAGGAGAAAGTCACCACTATTCTCAGAGGGCATATCCTGAGTTTCATATGCCTTAAAAAGCGAGCTTCCAGAGAGAATAAATTCTGATAAGGTCTTCTGTGTGCGGTCCACAGGACTGTGCTTGTCTTTATCTCGAAATTGTGACATGCATAAACCTATTAGAAGAAAACCTTTCAATTATTTTCCTCAAAAGAGAAAAAAATATAAGTCTAGAAGCACAAGTAGAAGAGAATCTAATCAACAGCAGAAAA
The DNA here is from genome assembly GCA_964058825.1 of Carex arenaria. Lineage (NCBI taxonomy): Eukaryota > Viridiplantae > Streptophyta > Magnoliopsida > Poales > Cyperaceae > Carex > Carex arenaria. The sequence goes on along the minus strand of CAXKVW010000490.1, from coordinate 181,091 downwards.
ATATTCCCCACTCCATTACCCAATTTTTCAAAGTTGCTCAAATCAACCAACCCCCACCCCACCCAACACATACACATATATTTATCATTCTTGCAGAGGTCATAAGCGAGAAAGTGACGGGTAGTTTGAATCTTTCGAAGAAAATAGTAAGCTGGCAACACAGGAGCTAGTGTTTATATGGATATTTGTATGTTTTGCTAGGACTATAAACATACAAGAGTTTCTGGTAGTATTTTCTTTCCTTGTGAATTCTTACCCAAGATGCACAGATACGGACAAGGAAATTATATCTGATATGATATATATAAATATGGTGATTCAAATTTTTTCAAAATAATGGGATATGGCAGCATCTTTGAATGTATGCACTTCAAGGCATAATACAAATATATTATTTACATTTTATCAAAGAAAAGAGTTGTAATTTTTAAACACAAGAACATACAAATAAAAGATATATAAACTTTTTTTTATGTTAAGATCAATTAGAGAGGATAATCAGATATGGGTACACATTTTGAACCTATCTATATTTGGATAATCAGAGATGGGTACGCTTGCTCGTTGAGGGTATCAAGGCAGCTTAGGTGCTTACCCATTAATCGAAGAGAAAGTGGTAGTTCAGCCTTTAGTAACTTGGAAGCATGTGTTAAGATCTCCTCTTTTGAGCTTATATACTTCTGCAAAGAGACCGCTCTTGTCCTTACCTGGTATTTAAATGAGAAAAAACACATTAAATCACATAAAAGATAAATTTATGCCTAAAAGACACATGCCAAGGACCATGGCATGCTTAAATACCAGTATGGTATTTATGAGATCTCAGTTCAGTCATTGCATCTGATTCCTTCTAGCTTCTTTTGTTAGAGAGGGAGAGGGAAGGAGGGAGGTGAAAGGGCAAAGCAGGGATGGGTGGAGAGAATAAAGCATATCCTACCATGAAACTCATATATTCGGAAGTAAAATATGCAAAAAAAGGAACCTCGAAAGAGGTGGTCTTCAATTTTAGGGTTAAATTCTTGCCCCACAAGTTTTCCTTCTGCATATCACTAGATAAATTCTCTGCAATATCAGCTACAGCAAATAAAAGAAAGGTGAAATGAAAAACAGAACTCAAGGATGCTCAGAGTCAGAATTTTGAATGAAAATATTTGTTGGTAGCTCAGTATGCTTTGGTTTTATACTGTCATACCTAATTTCTGAAACAGTAATGGTGTATCTGAGGTGGAAGCAAATGTTCCCTCACAACTGATGCTCTTTCGCATTCTATGTTCTGGTGTATGAGTACCTCCAAGACCGAGACCAACTGAAAGAAAGAAGTCTGAATGGAAGACATACTGTAAGATTTAACAAAGGTCAAGTAATCAATACAGCTATCATTGAACAATTATGGGTTCTTTTTACACCACACCTCATTTCTCATACTAATAACTAGTCATCACCTGCGGTTATATTGGGTAATTCAACAACTATAAATTTAGTACCGAAGTTAATTTAACTAAGGTGCATTTGGATGGATGAGGAATAGCACTAGCTCAGGTTAGCGAGCTATTATGAACCCTGTTCAGTGTTTGGATGGGTGAGCAGCTGTTTCGGAATAATCGCTAACCCCACTATTCCGCTGTTCCAACCAAAAATAGGGCAAGCGAGTATTCTAAACAGCTGAATTAGCATGCTAACCTCACTAACCCCATTTCTCATTCAAACATATGCTAAGATATTACTTAACAGCCCTTGGTTCATGAGACATTTTGGGCGAAATCTAAATTGAGACATATTTTGCATGAAAAAGGTCTACGGGGTCCAGTGTAGGGGTGGGGATTATCTAGAGGGAAGAGAAAGAAGGGAGTGAGGGTTGGGGGGTTATCATACTGACCAGATGACAAATCAGAGAACAAGGCACATAAAAGAGCACTATTTTTTAGTATGTCTTCACAAGTAGTTATTCCAAGGACATCTCGTAGCATGTGCTCAGTCACCTTTCCAATGCCACCTATCTGTACCCATTAATCTTTATTAAAACACAGCACGTCTAAACCATATTATGCAAGAACTATACAGCTAAATCTAACAGAATGTTCTTCTACAGATGCAATTGTGAGGAAAATATAACAGTTTCAAATTGTTATAATGTTATCCCTCCTCCTGGGAGCTCCAACTTATAAAATAAAGTTAAATACCAAACAAAGCTTGAAGCTTGGAGTAGTTAGCTATCAAATAGTTAGCTCAAACTTTTTATATAAGTTACTAAATTTCCCTTTAATCCAAAACAATCACGTCAGCTTTCCCCAATTGAAACTAGTTAAAGCTGCACTAGTACCACAAGCAGAGAACTGGAAACCAAGTAAACTTATTTGTATGATCATAATGATTATAAAACGAAGTAGTTAGCAACAGCATACCTTTCTTATAGGTAGAGAGGATACAAAGATCATGACAGCACCACGATCATTAGGTAAAATAAACTGTCCATTAGGTTTGTTGATATCTGAACAGACCTATCAGAGAAACAAGCTATGAGAAACTTGCAAAGGGTCTTTTTCTTTGTTGATCTAACACCCAGAGTTCTTCCATTTCATTATTTGCAAAGAACTAGAAAAAAGAAACATGGGAGTATTAAATAAAAAGAGAGAAGAAAAGGTCATGGGTTGGGGACCTTGGGGTACCCGACAAGTGGGTAATTCATAGTTTTTACTTTGATCAGGACTACTAAAAATCCATGAATTGCGAAGTAAAAGTGAAAGTCTTCAGCTAAATCTACACAACCGTTCTTAAACTGTACAAACAGTATTTCAACCAATACTCATGTTGCATTTAAAAAATTGTCAAAGGAATACTATAGCTAAACATTGCATTTAGAATATAACTTCTGAAATAACCTTAGCAAGCATTCGGTTAGGAGCAACACCAACACTACATGTCAGGCCAGTCTCGTCATAAATTGCACTTCTTAGTTCAGTCGCAACCTTTCAAGCCAGAAAAAGAAAAATGATCATACAAAGAGAATAACAGAAAGTAAAGAAGCTCAAATTTGGCTTTACAAGATTTATATACACTTGTTCATTAATAAAAAATCACAGAAGAGATACAAAAAAAAGATAACAATCTACGGTAGATGTGACTTTTCTTTTTCTTTGTATAAATTACGAAGGAGCTTACTTGCTCACCGGAGAGATGTCTTTCTGAGCAAACTTCTGTTACATTGAGATAAGCCTCATCTAGACTTGAAGCAATAAAGTTTGGGTCATATCTACAAAAGACTGACATGATAAAAACAAGCATTCAATATTTCATGGGAATTTGATCATCTAGACAATTTACAATATAAAGCAAAAAATAAGAAACTTGAAACTGGCCCTCAATCATGCAAAAGGCTAAAAAAGACCCTCGCTTGATAGGATGCAATCAAACCCCTTCTTTGGAAATCTCAAGCAAAGGAATTAGGAATATAATTAAAATTTCTGATAATCAAAGTTTTATTTCCTCTTCCTTTATTTGGAATTTTCAAAATAAAAAGAGTTTCAGCCAATTCCTCCAAAATATAAAATCAAGATTGAATACCTTTTCTGGTCAATTCACTGAAATGAGTATACTTGTCAAAGTTTGTCGGTACAAAAATCAAGTCAGGACATAGCTTGCGTGCAATAAAACCAGGCATAGCTGCACGGACCCCGAATTTTCGTGCCTAAATTAAAATATTCATCTTCATTAAGAACATCTTATGCAAAACCTGGCCGGGACAATTCCATTCCAAAGTTATAACTTATAAGTCAAGTAAATAAGGTGAGAACATTGGATGAATTTGAGGCCTGCCTTACTCAAACTGGTTTTGTACATTACACAATCTGACTGGTATGGTACTGCTGTATTAAAACTGCAACCAGTAAAACTAAGTGCCAGCACCTACACGAGGGCAGCTAACCTCATAACTGGCGGTACAAATCATGGACATGCCACCAACAGCCAAGGGTTTACCCTTGAGAGATGGGTTGTCTAGTATCTCAACAGCCGCATAAAAGGCATCCATGTCAGTGTGCAGCCATGTCTTCGTCAGGTCCCTTGATGCTTCAAGCTGTACAATTTTCTTCTCTGCAATCTGGATTGAGTGACATGAAATATCACATTGTGTCCCCATAATCCTTGTCAAGAAAGAAGTATAATGCTCTATTGACCACCTAACTACAAATCTTTTTTTCACAATTTGGCTTTTTAATAAAATGAGACCTCTTTAATCAAACACTAGTTACAATTACCTCTCATTGAATACTATAAAAAGAATATTGTGGTGATTTCTTGATTATATTAAAATGAGAGAGAGAGAGAGAGAGAGAGAGAGAGAGAGAACCTTTTGGAAATGTGCAATATCCTTGTCAGTAAACTTGGCGCGCTGCTGTCGGAGATTTTCAATTTTTTGTTTAATGAATGCTTCCTTTCTCTGTTCATTTTCAAAGTACTTTGAACCTTTACTCATCTCATATATCACTTTCTGTACCTTCTCTTTGTCAACCCCCTCCATTCCTAATATACAGTTCAACATCACCTCAATGAGATAGTAAAAAGTACCACTTTTCAAAATTCTTAATTTTTTACCAAATTTTTTCAAGGATGCCTTTCCTGATGAGATAATTACAATGGATTTAAATCAAAATGAAGCACAAAAAACTTTTTTATCCGTATTCAATTTAATTCGTCAAATAGTATGAGGATGATCAAGTATAGCATGTGCACTTAGTCCGGTGTTCACTAAACATCGGTAAACATTTGAAAATTTTGTAAATTGAGGGATAGAGAGAAAGAACCAGCTTTGGCGTTAGTGTAGGCGGTGTGATAAGATTGCCATGGCCGATCTTCTCCCTCGGACTTGGGCTCCATAGCTTTCTTCCTTTTCCTCAAGGAATTTCGGCTTACCGCTCTTTTATTTCCCTTTTTGTTTCTATTTCCAATGCGTGCGAATTGAATTCTCAAGTGTCAACTGAGGAAGTCGGAAAACCGCGAAATAGAGCATATACTAGTATTTCTTTCTCGTGGAGCGAGAGACGATGGATCTTTATTAACAGTAATTTTTGTCCGTCCGATCTGGATCCTTAGGTTAAAATCTGATTTGCATGGATGGTTGCGATTAAAACTAATCAGTTCTGTTGATTCAGTCCGTCCTATTTAGATCTTACGGACCAGATTAAATTAGTAGCGTCCACCAGAAAGACGCTGCTAGTTGAGTAATGCAAATATGGGCTGAAGCGGCTCGGCCTGTTTATTAAAGGGCCTACACTGGGAGCTGAAAATTTGAGTGCGCCTGTTGGTGTCGACACGCTAAAAAAGTTCGACTAGGCGACCAAAACTACAGAAGTACCAAAAATTCAAACTTTGTTTTGATCCGAAATTTTTAATAATAGAAAATTAATAAATTAATTATCGTGATTGAGGAAGATTTTTGCTGGAATTTGAAAAATGGAAAAACCGGAAATACGGTAACGTCCAGAGGACGTGATACTTGACAACGGCCAGACTAATGTAACCGGATTAACAGCAAAAAATCATTAAGTCTGGCCGTGATTTTTGGCAACGACCAGGGTTCAAGCGCTGAAAAAAAAGAGAGGTCATGATTGTTGGCAACGGACAGAGGAGTTAGCCGAAAAAAAAATAATAAACAGAGCCGTGATTCTTAGCAATGGCCAGCCCATAAAAAAAAAATCGGTCCGTTGTAGAGTATAACGGACAGAGATTTGATAAAATAACTTTTTTAGATTTTTATCTATGAATCATTCGGAAGTTTGGTAGTGAAAATAAAATCTTCTCCAACTTTCGTTTTTTTTCCTCAAAAGTTGGAGCTCACGACTTTTCATATTATTTTTGTTTTTTTCCTTTTCTCAAAATTATGTTTAATTGCAATAGCACAACAAATAGTTTATATGATTTTTTTTTCTTCAAAGTGCAGCTAATAATATAAACTATTTTTTTATTTTTATTTTAAATTTTTTACTTTTTTGGATACGAATACGGATCGCATATTCGATGGATATAGATTGGATATTAAACAGATACGGATACGGATATTCGCTTTTTATAATAGTGAATAACATAAAATTTTCAATAATATATATTAAACTATACTATATATATTATATATCTACTATTCGAATACGGATAATTACAATTAAAAACCATATCCGTATCTGTATCCGCACGAATATTCAGATATCGAATATCCATATCTAATTTTCAGATACGGAGTCGGATACAATCATATAATATCTGATCTGTTTGCACCCCTAGTCTTTTGGACCTGTTCGGCAACGTATGCGAAATTTTGCGAAAATGGAAATGGAAATTTTAATTTGTCAAAATTAAAAGAATTTAATTTATAAAAAAAATAGAATATAGGTGTTTGGTAAATGCATGAAAAAAAATTTAAGATGTTTTTTTTTATAGAAGATGTAATACTAAAATTAAACTATATTAAATGTATTGATACTAATCACTGATTATGATCAATATAATTGTATATATCATATTTTCAAAAAAATTAAATGCTTGTTTAAACTATATTAAGTTTAATTATTATTGTTGAATTAATTTATTGTATTATTAAATTATATTTATTTAATTAATTTTAGTCTTTGGAATTGTTTAAATTGTGTTTGTTTTATTATATTATTAAATTTTGTTTATTTAATTATATTTGTTTAGTACTTTTTAGTAGTGCGAATAATTTTATATAGATATATTTAATTAGTTTTGGTGATTAAATAAATTTTGAAAATAAAAATAAAAAATAATTTATATGATTAGCTACACTTTGAAGAAAAAAAATCATATAAACTATTTGTTGTTCTATTGCAATTAAACATAATTTTGAGAAAAGAAAAACTAAAAAAATATGAAAAGTCGTGAGCTCCAACTTTCTAGGAAAAAAAACAGAACTTGGAGAAGATTTTATTTTCACCACCAAACTTCTGAATGATTCATAGATAAAATACCAAAAAAGTTATTTTACCAAATCTCTGTCTGTTATACTCTACAATGGAATGATTTTTTTTTTATGGGCTGACCGTTGCTAAGAATCACGACCCCGTTTATTATTATTTTTTTCGGCTGGCTCCTCTTTCTGTTGCCAACAATCACGACCTCTTTTTTTTTGGCGCTTGAATCCTGGCTGTTGCCAAAAATCATGGCTAGACTTAATGATTTTCCGCTGTTAATCTGGTTACGTTAGTCTGGCTGTTGTCAAGTATCACGTCCTCTGGACGTTACCGTATTTCACGGTTTTTCCACTTTTCAAATTCCAGCAAAAACCTTCCTCAATCACGATAATTAATTTATTAATTTCCTATTATTAAAAATTTCGGATGATAGCATAAGGTCTTCCGTGTTATTGTCTTAAAAATCTATAGTATGAATTTCAAATTTCAATATAAATAGCTCAGTAAATTGGTTATATAATAAACTTGTAGAATATTAATTTGTATTATTTTCTTTTATTTTTAAACCATTTTTTTACCATCTTTCATAAATCATAAAAAAATAGTAAAAAAAATTCAAAAATAATAAAAATTAGTACTCTATAAGTTCATTATATAACTAATTTACTGAGCTACTTAATTGAAATTTGAAATTTATATAATAAAGTTTTAAAGTAATAGCACGGATAGTCTTATGCTATCCATAACATCTAACCCTTACTCATAAAATAATACACATCATATCTATTGAGAAGGGCAGGAGGCGCTTAGGTTTTAGGGTTTGAAGCTAGAGGGCTTGTGTTTGAATTTCTAAATGTTGTTTATGTTTGCTTATTGAAATTTTTATTGATAGTATATAAATAAAAAAATAAAAGTGAAAAAGAATTTGGGGGATTTTTAAAAATTAGAAGACATCCACTCCTTGTGACGTCCAATCTGGACACCATTCAAGACAAGTGCTTCCGCCGAAAAAAAAACTAAGGACAAGAGTCACTCTCTGAAAGAACAAAAAAAATTAAAAAAAAATAAGGGGTTACAGCGGATCCAAGACTTTCATTAGGATTCATTAGCTAATCGGGTTCAAACACATTAACTTTTCGGATATCCACTTTTTTAATACAATAAAAGCATACAAAATAATAAAAATAAATTGATTGCGTTGTCTGGAAGAGGAAAAAAAATGTGGCCTCTGTTTAGAATGGAGCGTTGAGTTTATTTTTTTTTTTCTGACTTTTTTACCATGGACAAAGTCTGAAATGGCATCCAGGCTAGGCGCCATTCATAATGGATGCCTTCCTATTTTTACAAATTCCGCAGATCCTTTACCATTTTTTTTATTTACCAAAAATAATAATTTTGGGTTTGCTTGCTAGTATTGTGGTTCTGTCATTGTCGTCAGTATTTGATTTGTTAAACTCCTATGTTGGTTGGAAAGGATTTTTTAGTCTCAGTAATATGCTGGTACGTGGTTGTTTTTGAACTTTGTACCAATACCAATTGGTACTTATAGTTGTTGTACTTAGGATACTTTATGGAGATTGATGAATTCGTCAAAGCTTCTCTAAAAAAATCACAATGATTGTTGAAACTTGAAAGGTCAACACCTTTTCGTATTAACTAGCTAGTAGAAAAGATTATATACACATCACAAACTAAAAAGGCTCTTAATCTATAGATACGTAGAGAAAGTATACTGTAAAATTTCCCAATTCAACCATCTAACTAGCTAGGCCGGACGAACCACCTTGCAGATCAATCTCTGTTCTGTTAAATAAAATAAAAAATCTCGCCTTAAACAGATCATCTAATCTGAAAAAAAAGGTCATCATAGATAACAATCCTTCACATGGGTTCTTGGTGAAGAGGGTGTGATCCATTGGGGTTTCTAGAAAATGAAGATAAAGGAGGGGTGAGAGGACGGCGAAGAGCCTCGGGACTTGATCTCGGCAATGGTGGTACGACAGATGCTAAATGATCAGTTCCTCTTCTCAGAAAAAGTAAAGAAATAAATGGTGAATGTATATTTAAATAATGTTCTATCATGAATTAGTCAGGCATCTCATCTTCTTGTGCTCTTTTTGAAAACATTAAACCAAATATTACAATTAGCGTACAGTGACAAACATGGTCATCTGGTATAAACAAAAATTTGCTCCTAGACAAGGATAAATTATGGAAATTTAAAGTGAGAGAGTATGAGCTGGGTTAGGATATGCATTTAACCAATACCAACAACAAGTGTAACAAATAACAATATAGGCTTACCCATGAGAAAGAGGTTTTTTTCTGGCATTGGGATCACTTGTAAAGGTATTGCTCCTCTCCCTTCCCTTTGACATATCCTATTTGAATTTTCACATAAAAATTAATTTGATTCCATTTTCCATAATATTTGTGCTGCTTTTTGCTCATTAGAATAAATTTCTTGCTTATTATTAACTGGACTTTTTAAGTTTAACATAATATTCAGAAGAAATGCTCAACATTTAATTGCTGTTACACAGCAAACCAAAAATTTTTGAGTAAAAAAAAGGATCTATGTCCTTGATTTACTGATAATTGAAAAGGAGTTTTAGGTTTCAAGATGAAACCAAATTAAACAAATTACAAAAACGATTCAAAAAACTGAATCATGTCAAGAAGGCTAAAGAAAAATTAAAAATTTTGAAATTTTAAAATCAAAGTGAAATGCAAAAATGTAAAGCTCTTCTGGACAGCAAACCAAAATGTATTTGATTCTAGGAGCTGAAAACCTGAGCAAATTTCCCCTAATATTGTAGTTCAACAATTCACTGGGAGTTTTTTACATTTAGTTTGCGACATCTAGATGTGCCTGACTTCTTAAATTCTACAAATCAATTGTTCCAGTAGTAAAATGGAGAACAATTGGGTGTTGTAAAAATGTAAAATCTACGATCTGATTATTGCATTATATTTGTTTGACTGCACACAGTTTAACTCACCTGAATTTTCAGTCCAGCAAAGGCCTGAATGGAGCCATGCATATTGTAATGCTTCAAATTCTTGATAAATGGGTGCTCCAAAAGGGCACATGCTGTCGGCCGCTCTGCAGGGTTTCTCTTGAAGCAGAGATGTAAGAAATCTGTTCCCTCTGGTGATAGCTCCTTGGGAATTTGAGGGTCGGCGTGCATTACTTTAAACATTGCGGCTGCCTGAATAATTGAAACAATAAAAAAATGTTACATGAACACGCAAAACTGAAGCCGTGGTGCGCTGGGTGAAAAGAAATGTTCTTACCAATACTTTCTACCTCGGTAAAGGGTAATTCTAGCATACAACCAATTATTATAGTACATATAACTCTTTTCTGATGCATATATTGAAAAATATCATTAAAATTAAAAAAAATAAAAGGATGGATATTTTCTCAATTATTTAGATAGGACGTGTATCAAATTTGAGTCAATTGGAAAGACATTTAGCTTTCAATCAAATAATTTAAAAGTTTTAACGGGAGAGTATTAATGACTTTAAGATGAATGACCAACCAAATTCCAAATTTACTCAATATTTTTATAAACATATTAAGAGTTAAATAATATTTTTTAAATATATGTATTATAAGAGTTTCATGTATTATAAAAGATGTATGTTCGCTAAAATTAGCCCTCTGAAAACTGCACAAAGTTTAATTAAAAATTGTAGAAGAATGATCATTTGCAAAAACTTCTCAAATTCAAAATTTCAAATTGATATGCTATTCTCATTCAGTGTCTATAGTACTAAGTTCGAAAATGACAGACTTTACAAAGATCTCCTCAAGCATCATATTCTTTTATGATTAGTTATGTATCTTTAATTTTTCAATTCCAAATATGAACAGTAAACATTTCTAGTGTATATATATAACCATGAAGACCAACTATTAGTGGTAGCATTTAGTATATTTAAAAACACAAATGCTTTAGTATAAGCTTGAAACTAGTTTATGCTAATCTAATGGTAGCAGTCAGAACTTAGCTCAGTGGCACGAGCCCTGGCTCTCTACGAAGAGACGTAGGTTCAATTCTCGAGAATAGCATCTAAAAGATGCTGGGGTGTACCGGAGCCCTTAAGTTAAAAAAAAATCGTTGAAGTCAGAAAGAAAAATTAAGTGAATACCCCTTCAAGTCCTTCCCAAGGATGTTTGCCAGTAAACATTTCGATAATTGTGCAGCCTAAACTCCAAATGTCCACTGCTGTGTCATATCCTACTTCTGCATTCATAGTAGCTTGCACCACCTGAAATGTTATAAAACACAGATTGGCTTCCTACTATATCTGTAAAAGGTAAAACTTGCATGACTCACTCTCACAAAGTTTCAACTACATTTGTATAAGAACAAAAAAAAAGGAAGGAAAAAGATGGGAAAAGTACCTCTGGTGCCATCCAATACGGAGTTCCTTTCAAAGACAAGTTCGGTGCAAGTCCGCTCAACTGAGGAAAATCAAAGTTAAATAAGTAAATAAATAATAACTGATGTGGTGTTACTTTTTTATTTTTACTGAAATAAATCTCAAAGCAGTTCAAAAATTTTGTATCTTACATGTTTTGCCATTCCAAAATCAGCTAATTTGACCACACCTTTTGCATCAACGAGCAAATTGGCTCCTTTTATATCCCTGAAATCAAGCCAATAAAATCTGATGTTCTTTGCTTAACCTTATATGGAGGTACTTATTACAAAAAAATTAAAAATTAATCAAGGTGTTAGGTGGTATGCACCGATGCATGATATTCATGCTATGCAAGTATGCAAGGCCATTGAGGATGTGGCGTGTGAAATTGCGTATCATTGATTCTGTCATGACTCCGGAATGCTGCTGCACATATTTGTTTATTGAGCCAGGATGCACATACTCCAAATATATGTAAAATCGATCCCCAATCTGAACCAATAACGAGAAGAAAAGAGTAAAATTCAACAGCTGTATTAGCTTTTTTTGTTTTTGTTTTTTCCAAAAATCGGCAAGGATACCATGCAAATCAATCTTCTGCCCCCTGTTCTTTTTCTACAATTTTTGGATTTCAACATTCTACAGTGTTTAATTGCACAAAAATCAATCTTGCAGACAAATTAATTTAGGATATGACAGGACAGCAAAATTGGGTTGACTTTGGTGGCAAAAAGTTCAAGTTCAATTGAGTAGAAGTTGCACGCTAATGAATCTGGGTTATATTCAGCCAATTTGAGATAAAACTTACAATCTCACTTCCATAGTACTGAACTATGTTTTCGTGCTTGAATTGGCTTAAAAATTCTATCTCCTGAAAATGAGAGAACTACAAAAGTCAAATAAAAGCAACACAAAAAATGAAAGAAAATAAAGGGAATGGTAAAATTAATAATACAATGCCCCATTTCTGCATTGCTATTGAGAACAGTAAAATGGGAAGTACAACATAAATTGAGGGGGGGGGGGGGGGGGGGGGGGGGGTTTTGTTTGCAAACCACAAATATTTATTAATTTGATTTAGCTTGAGGAAATGTCCGAACAAAGGGAAAATACCTGCTTCAACTGCTTTGAGCATTCAAGTGATTTGGAGTCATCATTAACTAATAACACCTCCTTCATAGCACATAATGCACCAGTGAGCCTATTTCGCAACAATTAAAACTTCCCATTAACAGCAAGCTAATTTAGATATTCATTTGCAAGAGCACTTTCCAAGAGGTATTATTTATGGTATTATCAGCGCATTACCAAAAAAAAATCCTACCATTGTCATAATTTACACTATGACAGGGGGATTTCTGTTCTTGAAAACTCCAAGGTCCTCTCTTTATACAGCTTTGTGGTGTAAAATAAAATCATAGATATATCAAAAATGAACAAATTAAAGAATAAATAATGTCAATCACCTATTAGTCCCTTCGTAGACATTGCCAAAGGTGCCACTCCCGATAAGCTTCCTTTTCTGCCATTGGCCTTCGACTGCTAGCTGGACCTCGGGCGGCAGTGGAAGAGGATGCACGACAGGACTGTCATTTCCACTTGCAGTCGCATTGAAATTACCGCTTCTATGTTCATAGGGAGGGAGTTCAGGCGCTGACCAGACATGAACAAAGTTTGTGTATGGCGTGGCCGGGGCAGAGTTGCTTACACTGCCATGTCGGTACGGGCTTCTTCCTGGGCTTGAAAACACACTAGTTGGCGGACTTCTAAAGAAAGGCACTGTCTTTTGTGTTCTCGGGCTTGTTTCATTGGCTGGTTCACTTTCATAGACGCGTAAATAAAAATAAATTAACAAACTGAGAATTGGGAAGTTATGTTCATGGTATCAGCAGCAAGAGTTGCACTGAATAATTGTTTGTCATATACTTGAAATTTTAGGTTTTTATTTTATTTTTTTAGTTATCTTATTAGAGAGATTTAACAATGTAATATAATGATTTTACGGATAATCGCTAAACATCCTTTTATTAAAATAGTATGGATTCTGGAGTTCTTTCATGGGCAGCAAATAATATAGGAATGAGGCTTTGAACCAGAAACAAAAGTAAGGCCATGATTTGAACTAATTGCATTATTTGATGGACCAAAATCAGACTTTTCAGACAGATATTCGATTTCACCATACCCAAGAATAAAAAGAAACAAATTGTTCTATAAAAATGCAGAAATATAGAATTGGAGAACTAACATCCTACTGGTATAAAATATCGAAGAAGAAGCCGAAGAAGAACGAGCATCGCTTCCCCTTGCCCCATTGACCTCATCTCGGGGTGAAACCAAACCTAGACTCGAAATAGACATACGAAGGCCCGCCTCGTCATTCTGTGGGACAGGCAATGGCAATGGAGATATAACCTCTCCATTATAGCTTGAAACAGATGTTCGTTTCAATTCTTCTTCTTTTTTAAATTTCAAATTCCCTATTTCCACATCGCTAAGGTGTCTCAGCTTGGGTACCCGAGTGAGTTTTCGCTGGTCTTTCGGGTCTCGTGGGTTTGGTGGGTTTGGCGGGTCACGCTTCTTATCCGACTTCCACCAACGCATCTCTGTAATGGGGTGAGAGATCAAGTAACATTGCACTGAAATAGCATGCAAAGAGCTCGACAGAGAAAAATAGGACTTGAATGCAACACAGGTGACAGGAGAGGAAAGAGAAGAGAGAGAAGAAGAGAGGACCCCCTCCGTTTCCAAATTCTGACGACTTCCAACATTTTGATGTATTTTCCGCGATTTTGTTGATTATCCTTTTCGTTTATTGTTTTTCTTGTTTTGATCTTAGTTCTGTTAGCATTTGCGTTGGCTCCACGCTGATGTTACTATTTTGAGACCTTGTTTGCTGGGCGGTGGAAACCAAACATTTTTTAGGCGAAGGCATGCTCAGCTGGTTTTTCCAGATTTGCCTTTTAATACTCAATTTTCAAATTTGCACGTAGTATAATTTCCAAAACTAAAATGACGAGTTACGATTATCTCAATTCTCCGGAACTCAGATTTTTTTAAAAAAAGGAAAAAAAACTTTCTAGTAATAATGATCTTAGATTTGTAGCTCTCTCTGACAACAAAATTGCCAGTTGAGTGTACATGCAACGTATGTACAAGTGATGATGATTGTTACTACAAAAAAACAAAGGTGATATGGCTCTCATGTAGGAGATCATAGGTTCAAAACCCATAAAGTGAGAAAATCTTCTATATATACATAGGGATTTGAAATGTATTGGATAGCTTGACCTCCAACTCATATTTCAAAATAAAAAAACAAAAAACAAAGGTGATGACCATCACAATTGCATAGTAGACAAGTGGTTATACTGATTCGAAGCACATTCGTTTTACAAACCACCCCACACCATGTGTAAGAAACTCATATGCAACGGAAACAAGTGCAGATTGTCGAATGCACAATCTTTCCACAACAAAATTTTAAAGTACCTATAGCAAACAATGCTTGCCAATTGAGATAATGTCTTTGTGAAGGGTTTAAAACAAAGCCATATTCAAATTCAACAGATAACTGGTTCTATTATTCCATTTTTGCTAAAATAAGAAAAAGGAAAACAAAATGGTTAAGAAAAAAAATGAGAAAAAAAAGGAAAAAAAAAAAATCAAGCTTACAAACAAGCAGAGAAGGGCTTCAAATAGAACATATTAAACCTCTCAAGGGATTCCAATTGCCTTCCTCTCATATTTCCTTGGAAAGGACGAGCGATAATTGAATTATTCATCTTGGTTGGCCTCAGGTTTAGGACAATTATCTTGGTTGGCCTCAGGTTTAGGAGCCAAAATTTCACACAGTGGAACAGTAATCTTATTACTCAGGAGCTTGATAGAAGGATCCACTTGCAAATCATGTGCAAATATTACATCCCCTATATCCAAGTTTGAAATGTCAACATCTATCTTCTGAGGGATGTGCTCCAGTGGACATTCATACTTTAAGGCACTTCTTATCTTGTGCAAATACCCCCCTGCCACATCATAATTTTATTATTTAGCACTTGTAAGCATGTGCGGCATATCTATATTTATATTTTTGTTTTTTGTTTTTTAAGTTACTCAGATAATTTGTGCTGTACGAACTATGTTGTTTCATAATGAAACTGGTGGGCACTCCCCACTTTATTCAAAAAAATATATATATATAGTTACTCTGATAATTCATGGCTTTTGCAACCAAACCTAACATTTCTTGTGTTGCAACAAGCGCCCAAACTTCCCTACAATGTTTGCATGTAACGCCCATCCCATTATATTTGGAATTAAACCATTGATCTCATGTACTTGTCAAGCTAAGTGTTCACATTTCAAACCTTTTTTTTTAGTATATTCTGTAAATGATCAAGAGGTTGCATAATGAACTACTTTTGGTGCATTCAATTTTTTACAAATTTCAGCATCTTGATCTTATAAAGTAAACAAACTATAAGAAAAAATCTGGAGAACTCACAAACTGGTAAACTCAAGCTCATAAATCATAATACCTTATTTTTATATTTGTGTAAGAATATAGACCGTTACGTTTCTAGCTTCAAGAAACATTTTGTTTCCTAAGCCCAGATTACCTAGACACAAATCAAGGGGATTTAGGGCATCAAGTTCAAATTTTGTAATCCTTAGTTATAAAGCAAATTGATTAGGATAAGAAATACTACCACATACACTTTTATTAATAACTAAACTACTTTTGGTGCTATCTGTATACAACTCAAAACTGTAAAGATTTTAGCTGCAAAAAGTTATGAAAGGTTGGCACCACTTGCCAATATGGTGTTATTAGCCTAACTTGAAAGGACCCAGTGACTAGGGGAACCTTGGCAACCAAGAATTGTAAGTTTGACACACTGTATACCGTTACCAGAACTCCTACAGTTCTTGGCAATTGTTTCCTGTTTTGGCCATATCAAAATGTGTAAGCATTATTAAGGCTCTCAGATATCCTCAATTAAGCATATCAACTAAAAATACCAGAACTACAAATTGGGAATGATTGGAACTGAAGTTTCAGCTAACACATGCCAAAGTCACCAAAATAAAATGTGCTCAGACTAAACCCATAAATACATGATGAGCATTGATTGAAAGACCTACCCTAACAACAAACAAACAAATAAAGAAAAGCTGACAATATGATCAAATAAAACTCCCGGGAACCGGGGGTCAATTTTACAGTACTCATAGCATTTTACTCTTAAATATATAGAAAATAATGTATAAATACAAAAAAAAAATGAAAATGAATGGAGATCAATTGACCCCCATTGGATACATGAGCATCTACCCCTGCCCCGGAACACATGCACCAAAATGGAAAAAATAGAACTGCTGCCTTGTATTATAAAGGAGAGCACAAGGATTGATTTATATTTGCTCTCTCACTCTCAATTACAACTATAGCCCTTGGGTCCTATTTATACCCATCATAAAATACTTCTAGAATATACATGCATCTCCTATACAAGCTAGCATATTCTAGAATATACATAACCTAATATATTTAAGATATATCTAGAATATTCTAGAACATTCTAGCTCAATCTAAAATATTCTAGAATAATCTAGTAAGCTCTTCACAAAATTGGTGCTGCAACTTTCAACAGTAACAATAAAATAATGAAATGAAAATAAAAATAAAAATGAAAAGAGTGTAAACCTTTCTTCAAGCCAGGACAGACATCTTCCCCTTTAAATTCAAGAGGAACTTTAACTGGAAGCTCTTTCCCTTTTTCAGCCCATGCCATTATCAAGTTCAATATCTCTCCAGTTTCTTTATTCCTATTTATCTTTCAAAAACAAAACAAAAGAACAAAAAACCTCATAATTATTTTTAGACTGAAAAAATGCAAAGAAGAAGATGAATCTATGTAGTCTTAATTAGCCATCATGTTTGCCAGTAAGTCAGGTTTAAATTATCATCTATGTGAATTTATAAGTCTTATACAGTATGACTAATAATTAGAATACCGTCTCTTAGATATCAGTATTCCATTCTGGACCGATTAGAGAAAGAGGAAGAGCAGTTAGGGTGCATTTCAAATAGATCGCAAATAAAAGGCTATATCTAATATTTCCATAATATGCCAGCATATATGAGATCCATTGGAGTATTGTAAGCGCACTAATTATACTATTCCTACCTTGATCGGAAGAACAGTGCCAGATTGCAAAACAGCGCTTGATCTCGCCCCAGCTCGGACTTGCAATTTGATCGGAGTAGAACAGAAGTAAGGCGACTGCTTCAAAATCTCCTTGATTTGCTTAGCATCGGTCGAGATCAGCTGCTTCGGCGCCTCCTTCGGACTTGTAGCAGATCCAGAGAGAGAGACGACCACAGAGGGGACGCGGCCTTGCGCGCGCTCCTTCGCCGCGGAACGACCTCCCGAAGCCTCACGGGGCACCGCCTGAATCGTCCTGTGGTGCGACGCTGATGTGACGCGCCGCCACGCGGGGGAGCGAGGGAAGGCTGGGTCTAGACGGAGGAGAGCCTCTCCGCCGCTGCGTCGCCACGACATGGTTTTCGATTTTGTGACTCCGGTTAGTGAGGATGCGGGGTTTAAGGAGGGTTTTGGGCTGTTTCGTTTGTTTGCTAGCATAAATAAAAGGCTTATGAACTGGTAACAAAGATGCATATTTGGGCTTGACAAAAGCCCATATGTAAAGCCTCAATATTTTATATATCGGTTCACAAACCATAAACAGCAATTTCATTATCTTATTTGTTTTAAAAGCGGCGCTCGCCGCTTGAGAAAAAGAGAGAGGCGATTTGAGGCGATCGAAAAAGAAAAAAAAAATCTATGATAACTCTATCGCTCGTATTTTTTCTTGATGAATATCGGCCCGAAGAAATGAATTAGTCGCGGATGTCTTTGTTTTTTCGATAACGGAAAAGCAAGTAGTTTCTCATCTATGTCATCTATGTACTATACTTTTTTATGTTTAGGTTGATGTTTGTGTATTGTTTTGTGTTACTTTCTATCTCTTCTTCTGTTTTTTTTTTCTTCTATTTCTGTTTAGAAGTGACTATTATGGATTTGTTAATTTAGTTCCTAGTATGATTTGATTTTGTGTTTTCTCAACTTATGGGTGATTGTCCGGGTCTAGTCGATTCAGTTTTCGGTCTGGTTTGAATTCAGTGCCTTCTCAGCTATGATATGCGTACAAAGGAAAAACCATCACTAGACTCCTATCACTCTAATCAAGCAATGATGGTCAACTTTGCATCCACATGATGCACATATCTATGCATTTTTAGTTTTGTTTAGATATATGTTTTTATAGACACTCGTTGTCTAATTTTATGTAACACAGTAACAGCTACTTTGTAACTTTTTCTATCAATATAATTGCCTACGGGTTTTCAACCAAAAAAATTAACTAGAAATTTCATCAATTTAGTTTAATTGGCTTTAAATCGAACTGAGATAGTTCAGTTTAAACGGTTGGTTTAGAAATTTTAAAACATGATAGATCGATCAAACCAAAAAATTTAGATCCATCTCCCGTTCGAACAAAACATTTAAAAAAAATTATGACATACTGTATTGTTAATACGATTTAAAACCGGTTAAACTAAACAAAACAAAAAAAAAAAATCCATCTTTAAGTTTTTTTGAAAAAATGATTAATATCCTATTTTTGTTCAACCGAACAAATCAAAATTTACTTTGGTTTGTTTGGTTCGATTTTATTCTAGTTTAGTTCGTTCCGGTTTGATTTCCGAAAACCAAATAAACTTTGGTTTGCCTATTTTAATTTGGTTTGGATAGAATCGAACCGATGGACTAGGATGTTCTTAAGTTCACCAAGCTCCTTTGTGGACTAAACTCTAAAACTTATCAAATTGACTTCAAACAAAGAATCTAAATCGTTCAAATTTATGTACCTTACGAGAGTGGCACGTCTCCATGCAAAAATTTTAAATTTCCAAATTAATTTAGTATAGAGTCAAGCAGTCAAAATTAGAAGTTATGTAAATGAATTATAATACATTAATTATTTGAACATTTTTTTCACACCACTTGACTCTATATAAAAGTAATTGGAAAATTTAAATTTTTGTGTAAATTCATCACTTCTAAGGTAGATAGGTTTCAACTAATTGAATTTGTCGTTTGAAGCCAATTCGATAAATTTTAAAATTAAGTTTTCAAAGAAGCTTGATGAACTTAAGAACACCTTGTTTCTACTCAAATTCTTAATTTCAACTTAAAACTTAAGACTGGTAACTTTATTGAACTGAGATAACTCGAAATTGTATGCAAGATTCAGCCTTTAATATAGTAGCAAAGACAATATGTTCTTTATATAAGAGGTTGCAAATTCAAAATTTAAATAAAACTTTTATTTATGAATATTAAATAGCCTAGTAACTTAAGCTCTAACCATTACTAAAAAAAATATCGAGATTGTATTTAGTTTCAAACTGAAATGTCTAGATTGAAATCAAGTTCGTCATAAAAAACAAGCTAACTTGAAAATCTTAGCGATGGTTGATGAAGTGAAAAGCCACGCACTGGCCTTTAGGAATTCACACCCTCTGAGATCTCTCAGACTTTGAGTGATTTTTTTGAAAAATATCAACCGTTCAAATACGTTTTGCACGAATTACAAAGCACAAATAATACTAGCCCCCCTGCGGTATCCGAATAGTATACGTCGGTCATGCAAAAGTTGAGATTGACCAACATCATATAAATGATTCAAATTAAATTAAACTCGTTAAATTTATCAAGTTTGATTTAATTAGCCAGGCTTAGTTCGAACTCAACTCATGTGAGTTCAAACTCAAACTCAATTCATATTGTGCTCGAAATTTTAATTGAGCAAGTTAATTATATTTTTCTCTAATCTATTCTAAATATATAAGTACGAGTAATGAGGTTTTTGTGATATTAATGACTTGGTATTCACTATCGGTATATTTAATATATTTTTCTCTTCTTTCAAACCTTAGTTATCTTTATTGGATGTATGTACATTTTGATGTTTTTAATTAATGGAAGCCGATGTCTCTACCAACTTTTTCATTAAAGATAAGTAGGGCAGTCAAAAAAGCTCGTAGCTCGTGGCTCGCTACTGACTCACATCTGGCTCGATCGGTAACAACTCGTTCGATAGTGGACCGAGCTGTTAACGAGCTGGCTAGCTAACAGCTCGGGCCAAAATTAACGAGTTTGAGCTGGGGTCTAGCTAGCTCGGCTAGGCATCAATTTGTGAATTTGTATGAATTTGTATGTATTTTATACTATCAAGCTTGGTCCAGCTCGGTCCAAAAATATTTGTAAAATTTATTTTTTTCTTAAAACAAGGTCCAACCAAACCCAGTGAGCCAGCTCGTTAGCTCGCGAGCTGACTCGGTCTGGCTCGTCACGAGTTTGAGCTAAGATTTTAGCTCGCGAGCTATTAACGAGCTGAGCTAAGGCCCAGCTCGGCTCGAGCCAGCTCATTTACAGCCCTCTTTGATAAGTATGGTCAAAAGATGATGGTCTGAATTACTTTGAGCTGTGCAGGCGGCGCACTCAAGACAACTGGAGGAATGCATCTTCCTGTCGGATTGTCAAGTCCTGGTATTAAACGTCAATCTATTATGTGAGCTTGATTAGTATTATGAATTCAAGATGTTGTAATCCAACTATTATGAATCGACTTGACGACATATATGAAATCAAATAGGTTTACACCACCATTATTATCTCGCATATATAAACATCTTTAGAATAGAACTAGGGCCGGTGTTCCTAAATTTACCAAGTTTTTTTTGTGAACTCAACTGTAAAATTTATCGGATTGACTCAAAAACAAATCCAAACCGTTGAAATTCTACCTTACGATTGATGTATCTACATGCAAAAAATTTAATATTTAAAATTAATTTTGTATGGAGTCAAGTGATCAAAAGACGTCTAAAAAATGAATGCATTAAAATTAATTTATAAGCCTTGTAATTTTGACCACTTAATTTTATACTAAATTAATTCGAAACTTTAAAATTTTCACATGTAGACGCATCACTCATAAGGTAAAAGAATTTCAACGGTTTGAATTTATTATTTAAAGTCAATTCAATAGATTTTAGAACTGAGTTCACAAAAATACTTAATAAGTTAATAAACTTAGAAACATCCTAGTTCTACTCACATTTTTATTTTATTTTTGTGGAACTTTTCCAAATTATATCCTAAGCTGAATTTTCCAATAATTTTCAGTAACAAATTAAGTTGTCTCTCGAACTTTTTGCTCCAAAAAGATAAATATCATCGAAGAAATAAAAAATTAAATAAATAAATCTCCATTAAAAAATATATATATTCTGCATATTTGGACAGAATGGATATTTTTGCAAAATACTATAAAAAGTTTCAGGAAAAAAAAACAAAACGGTAAGTCGTGCAGAAGTTTCCGTACAACTATACGGCATAGTTGTATTAAAACAAAAGACAGATGAGAATATGAATAATTTGGCATGTCTAAAGGAAATTCTGAAACTTAATCAGCTTTTAAATATTTATAATCTATAATAGTACTTAGTGACATCCTTAATTCAGGATAGTACACTAACGGTGTGGTGGCCACACCACACCAGCATGATGATATGGTCCAAAGATGCATCTAACTCTCAAAGCGTTTTAATTGTAGGAACCTGACATGGGACGTTCCCATCAAGTTCACCTAGAATTATTTCTATAAGGAGTTCCTAGAATTCTTAGCCATTGCTCATTTTATGTAATATGATATTAGTGTGAGAGAATTCAAGTTATTAAAATTAATCTTAAAAAAAGACAAGGATTAGATTTCATTTTTGTTAATGACAATGGTTGTCGACGAACTTCATATAATAAATTGACATGCTTAAGTAGCACCAAACTATATTTTCTTGAAATTTTTTTAACATGGAACAATAAATTTTCTGATAAACTTATCAAGACCCAAATTACATAGTTAAGAAGTGTAACTCATTAATTTAATACAAAATAATTATATTACTATTTGAGTGAGGTTATATTTTTCAATGCAAAGATCGATATTATGAACCAATATATTCGTTTTCAACGTTTAAACAACCAATATGAACCGCTCATAATCTACATTTAATTACATACCAAATTATATATTTTTTTTTACTATCTTGTTTGGATATGTAAAAGATCTTTATTTTTGAATGGTCAAAATCTTTAGATCACGTGATTTTCTGCTTATCTAAAAAATAGTAAAAAATCCTAATAGTAAAATATAAATTTGGTCTTCAAATATATTTTCATATGAAGATTAAATTAAATTTTCTGGATCAATTGCTTGAACTTTAAAAATAAATATATAAATCCATATACGTATGTATTGAAAAATATGCACCATAACCTCACTCTTAATATTTAAACTTTTTTCAACATATTACTTCAATTTTTTAGAGTATATACCACCTTTGTAATCCTTTTATATATGTATTTTGCAAGGTACTTTCACTATGACTTGAATGCATGTTTTTTAATTGAAAGCAACACAAGCAAACTACATAAAATACAAAAATTTACAACTAATGTCAACAATTTGAGTTGAGTACAAAAATTTGAATTTTATGAGAACTAGTTTTTGATCTAGTGACAAAGACTATGCGGTCCGTGTGAGAAATCGCATATTCGATATTCAGATGGAAAATTTATTATATATATTAAATAGTTAGATGACTTGATCTATAACTTTTACTCTAAAAACAAAAAGTTAGGAATTCTATGGAGAATAATTGTAGAGGAGTTCAGTTGGAGTTGATTTGGGCAGTTTCTGTATAATAAATGCAGATTGGAATGTTTCAATGAGTAGCTAGACTTCTCAAACTGCAGAGGCATCATGCAACGAATTTGTATCCTCTTGAGTTATTCAAATTTTGAGTTATAATCTGAACCGTCCGATTTAAATCTGCACTAATGTTAAAGAGTCCAGCACGTTACGTGGATCAGATTGATATAGCACGGTCCGGAGATAAACTCAAACGGAAATTTAAGGCAGAGGATGAGGCTTCGCATGGGCCCCCCGTAACGAAAAAAATATGGTCACATCTGAAATGGGCCAAGGGCCCGAGAGAACGCGCACACATCACTCCTCCTAAACATGATGCGAATGTTGCGCTACCGCTCCTGTTAAGTCCCTAGTTTGCATTTAAGGCCGTTTCAATTGGCAGTTTGGCACTTTCTCCAGAGGCCCCAATCAGATTTTGGCGCGCATATGTCCTGTACAAAGATTGTGACCTGCGCAATGATATGTTTTCAGCATTAATACAAGTCTATACTTGGCTTCCAATTAATTAATTTGTTCAGTTCTTTTGTAATGGCGTTCAAGTATATATTTAAGAGGGAATACGTACGTGTTGTTAAAGGTTCTAAAATTACGATTTAGTCTTCCTTTTATTTATTTTTGGAAAAAAAACAGCAAAAAAAAAACTACCTTGTCCAATAATCAGGAGTGGATCTAGCGTATACCAGCCCCCCACACCAAAAGGATTTTGGAAATTATGTTTGATTTAATAGGATCAGATTAATTTTTCCACCATGTAAAGGAATATTATTTTGAATTTTTTATTATGTAAAATATATATTTTTTTATCTAGTATCCGATTAGTAAAAGGTTTTAAACTGATTAGTTAATGGTTTTGAACCTGATTCCTGCCCATCCTAACAAAAAATATGGATCCGCCCCTTCCAATAATAATACATATTGAAGTTACTATTTAATATCAAGCTAAGCATTTCAATGCTAGTTTATCAAATGGTTCCTACCTAGAGATTACTAATATCTCAAATTTTACCCACCAATAATTTTACCAATATGTCAGATTTCCTATTACACTCAGAATTATATAGAGATAAAAGGACATATATAATAGGACCCCTGTTCATCAAATATATATCAAGAACGTTTTCAATCAATTATTTTACTGTATCATAATCTCAATGACTTCTCACTCTGTCTCATGGGGCCTAGCTATATGCAAATTGCAACCTATGCAATAAATACATTTATTGACATTGTTTCTCCCAGTGAATCTTGCATGTATTGCCCTGATTCATCTATATCCAATACTAGTTTTTTTGTGCAGCAATTACTGCATTTATAAAATTCAGTTTTGCTGATAAATTAGGATACTTGACGATGATACTTGACACTAAAATTCCCAATTTGCCCTACATCTTAGGATACCTTATCATTACTGTTAATATATACCACAAGAGACAGATTCAAGAGGAACCTACCAGCTCTCCAGGTCTCATCAACCAAAGGTTTAAATTTCAAAAGGTTTGCTATCTAATTGAATAGATCAGGAACATGTACCGTGTTTCGAGAAACCTCTCGTCCTCTCTGGCCCAACCACTCGTCCTTGCGAGCAACGTTCTTACTTTGAATTAAGTAAGAAGAATACAATTTAGGAACATGATATGGTACAATGTAAGTAATCATTCAGTTCGGGACCATGATATGACGATTTCTATATGACATTGACCTTGAGCTAGAATGCCAGTCTCATGTGGAAAACTTACAAGGTTATCAACTCCATTACGCTTCGACTGGAACTGATCGGAAACATCGAATACATCTAATTGTCGATTCTACATCAGCTCAAATTCTTGTTGAAAGAAATTAGCAAAATAAAATGGAATTTTGGTATTTGGTTTCTTTATCATACTGTAACTTGAAAAAGTAAAAAATTTCCAATTAGAGCCCAGAATTTTATAGGAAGAATTTGAAGAAATGGAGAAACTATCATTTCCGTACCTAACAGCTTCACAATTAAGACCTTGAGTTCTTGAAACAATGCGCATAAAGAGGCTTTGTAAATTAATCAATCGTTACTTCTAACTTCTAAGGTATATATGCTTAAAATCTCAATGTGCAGTAACAATCCCAACACATCTCACCCGAAATTTTATTACAAAAAACAAACTGAAAATGCTACCAGAATCCAGAATCCATACTCTGAATGCTTCTGCTGGAAATACGGACCCCGCTCTCGACCACTTAGCATGGGATGCGTGGCATCTGCCAGAGAACAAGATGAGATCCAGACCGTCCAATGCATCAGTCTGGAGGACTGTAATCGATCAGAGGTGTCGATCGGTTGGTGCGCGATGCGGCATTTATTTTTTCTTTCTACGATTGTTTATGCATGTGAATTTTGTGTCCATCCATGTAGAGAGTTAGCATAATTTGATAAATTATGCGGAGTTGCGGCCTGGTCCTTAAGGAAGAGGTATTCTGCAGGTACGTTTTAACAGGAAATCCACAGAGGATCCAGAAGATCGAGCGTACAGTCCACGTGCACGGGTACTGTTGAGTGCTAACTCAGGGGAAGCCGTAGCCCCTACTGGGGCCCATCAACTCTTTTTGGGGAAGAAATTTGTTGCCCTGTGTCGAGATATTATTTTGATGCTTTTGTACGGTCTGATCTCGAACGAATGGTCCAATATTTTTCAGACTGAATAATTTCTTCCTCCGGTCCTTTTTTACAGAATAAAACATGCGCTTTTTACTATTTTGGTGATCATTACTTTAGCTAAAAGAACCCACGACTAGGGCTCTACACGAGCTGGCTCGAGCTGAACTGGGCCTTAACTCAGCACATTAATTTTGGACCGAGTGAGCTGGACCTAGGACTTCTGAGCTAAAATCTCAGCTCAAACTTGTGACGAGCAAGTCCGAGCTAGCTCGCAAGTCGACGAGCTGGCTCACTGGCTGTGGCTGGACCTTGTTTTAAGAAGAAAATAAATTTTATAAACATTTTGTGACCTAGTTGGACCAAGCTGAACCGAGCTGGACCAAGCTTGACAGGATAAAATGCACACAAATTCACAAATTGATGCCTAGCCAAGCTAGCTCGCGAGCAAGCTAGGCCCCAGCTCAAACTCGTTAATTCGGGACTAAGCTAGTAGCGAGCTAGTCCGTTAACAGCTCGGTTTACTAACGAGCGAGCTGTTAGCCAGCGAACCAGATGCGAGTCACGATCGAGCCACGAGCTACAAGCTTTTTTGCCACCCCCCACGAGTCTATGAGCGTTTCATAATTTGACAAGGACGCAGGACCGTACCATAAATTCATCATCGGAGGAGAGATTTTATAAGAAATAAAATTGATAAGATATAATTACAATGTATAGGCTAATTTAAACAAGTTTTTTTTTTATTAATGTAAGAGGCAAATTATAGATTTTTTTTAAATAACAGAAATGACATAATTTTTGGGACCCATAAGTACTTTTTAGATATAAGTTTAATTTATACTAAAAATAATAAAGAGAGAGACGGAAATTACAGAGATGAAGTGCTGCTAGTTAAAAGAACATGTACTTCCGGAGTGGAATCAGACTTTCAAACTATGAGAGATCAAATATAAATTACAGTCAATCATATAAAATTTTCATATTACGAATGCAATTAATATACATTATACAAATCATTTTACTCTAATGTATATAAAAATCTTATATGTCAATCTGGACATTCCATTTTAAAACATAATAAAACAGATATTTTACCTATTAAATAGATCTAAATGATCCATTAAACTTAAAAAATTTAAATTTAATGAACACAAGGGAAGTTAAGACGACATTTTAATTTAAAATGAAATAATAAGAAATTTGAGTGTTTTGATAGAAAATAGACAATTTAAAATATTGTAATGAATATGCCAATATTCAATCACGATCAATCATGATCAATCATACTATGAAACAACATCAAATAATTAATTAAATTCATTCAATTTATAATATTATGATGCATCTTATTATCACTTATCTATTCAGTTTATATTTTATATATAATTATTATGATGGGCACGGGTGTTGTTAAAGTTCAGATTTTATATATAATGCATCCTATTTTATTTAGTTTAGATTTTATAGTGATTATGGCGATCGTTTGACTGGTCAAATTGAATGTTAGCTCTAACAGTCAATTATTTTTAGTAGCTAGCGGACTGGCGGCGACGGCGATGATATTAATTTTCTAAAATAGCAGAGTTCCCTTTAATTTATTGTCGGTCTCTTATTGCATAATAAATATAGTCAACCTGAGCAGTTTCTTGGTGGAGCATTCTTTTCTGGTTAGTTATATATACTTATATCATATTTTTAGTATATATTATATTACCTGGTTGGCATAATGTTATTCGTACCCCAAATATATACACGCTAGTTAATTGTCATATAGTTCGACTTCAATATATATGAAACAGATCCAAGGTAACTTTTCATTTTAAAATTAAATGCTCCCCCGATCCCTTCACCAGTTTTCCAAACCTGCGTGCCCTTGCATGTGCTCAACTAAGATATCAAAAGCATAGCAATTAGCAAATGTCCTCTTTTATTTTGAAAATATATATAAACTTGTACTGAGAGATCTAGGATATCTGGTAATGTCTCAACAATTTCAAAGATTATTAATTAAGATCAGGTTTGGTTGTGAAGCCAGAGATAAAATAAATCACACTTAAGTTGTCAAATAATAAATAAAGTAGAAAGTAAAATAGAGTAAGGCCCGAGTTAATTTGTTTAGACGAATTAATTTAAATCATGACTTAAACTATTAAACAAAATATAAGATATGAGAAGTAAAATGAAATAAGCAACTTAATCATCCTTAAATATATATAAGTAAAAATCAAACCGATCCTAATGCAGAATTGAACATTACACTGAGGCAGTACAATAGTTTGACACTTGAATGCAATAATCTTAGCACATTATTCTAGAAACCACGCTTGTAAGCTTTGAGCATTAAATTCTCAACCTTCTATCAATTTTCATAGTCAAATGGAGCTAGTAGATCGTCTTGCCTGGCTATAACTAAACCATGAAAGCAATAAATTCCTTTGTATTCTAGTGTCATTAACACTGAAAATTATGACGAGTTTAGTAGTTTATGTGCCTGGAAGTTTTCAATGCAATATGGATTTTTTTTTTTTTTTGTTTCATAGTTTCAATGTATGGATTTCGGCAACTGAAATGATCCTATTATATATTTATATATTGAGGAAATTGTTTACAATTCCCCTCGCTCTCTTGATCACGTGGGGAGGAGATCTGTCTCGATCGTTTCTAGTTTGTAGAAAGAAATGGAGAGAGATATTCTACTAATTAAACAGTTATTGAAAGATAAAATATGATTGCTTAATGGCATGGATGTCTCCACTGGCACATTTTTTTTTTTTATTTAGCTTGTAGTATATACTAAAAGAACTTTTTTTTAGAGTAAAAGAACATTTTTTAGTCATTTTTTTTTATCACATATGATAGTAAAATAAATACCTATATAAAATAAACCCACATTACTGATAGTGTTGAATTAATAAGAAATTCAATAGACAATGGGAACAAAATTTGGTCCGCTAAACTTTGCAATGTTTTTGTTCAAAGAATTTTGGACAAAACTCATTTAAAGTCCGACTTAAATCGTCGTCTAAATTCACACATTTAGATTCATGTTTAAATATTTTTACATGAATCTTAATACATATCGAACCATGAACCATCGAAATGGGTTAAATTTGATTTTGGATAAAATTTGTCTAAAGCTCTTTAACAAAATCCATTTCCATTAATGAAACCTAATCGAAGAAGAAAAAAAATATTTTATGGTGAAAGCGAGATGACCCTGCCAAAGAGTAGACTTTCTTTGCCTTCTCAGCTTGCTCTATTTAATTAGAATTGTGCTTCTCTTTTCGGTTTGTGTGCGGAAAGGAATGATGTGATATTGCTCATTGCTTAGCATTGCTTCCTTGAATCTATTTGCAGTACTCTCTTGCAGTAAATCTAACTTCACACTCGTTATATATATATTCTCCTCTTAAAGGTCCCTTTCATTGCACTATAGACACGCTTACATATGGTCTATTGGTCTTCTTCGTTCAAAATCAAACCCCATTGGCCCGATGTATCTCAGTCTCCTGAATAGTGTTTGACGCATGTACAATAAAAAAAATACTTTGAATGCCGACCAATTTTTTCTTTCCCTTGAGGAGCGCTAGGGAGTTAATGAAAATTTAAGTTGATGTAATGGGTATTTTAACTTTATATAACTTTTTTTGAAACTTTCGCAAAGACTGTAAAGTCGTGAGGAGAAATCAAACTCTCGACCTTTGAGTACAATAATCCTAAAAAAAATTTTCTAGCCAACTGTGCTACCTCTCCTTTCTCTAACTTTATATAACTATGATATATTTTAATTTATCTATATTAGAGATGATGTAGTATAAAATAAATTTAAAAAAATATTAAATTTTATATAAATATATCGTCGTGAAAAAAAATATTAAGAGTTTATACTGGACGATTGAATTTTAAATTTTACAATATATATAAATGAAAAAAAATGTTATTTATATTTAGGTTGGTAGCACCAAAACCATCCTAAGAAAAAAAATTCAAACTGTGTACGTTAATTACTGTTGAAGCATCTCCACTCATAATATTTTTTTTTGTTAAAATTAGTGATTTTAAATCTCTACCGACAAATTTCATTTCATTGATAAAACATATATTTACAATGAGTTAAATAATCATAATTCTTAGTTCTACTATTACATTCTTATAAAATCCTCTAATCTTCTAATTCTACTTATATACACTTTTAATCACCATAATATCTTAATCGCCATTTCACTTCACGACCGAATCTGCTTAATGAACCACTGTCGCGCTCCAATCAAGATGGAGACTACGTTCTGAGCTCCGACGATACCGCACTTTTGGCTCCGCTCAACTTTGGTCCTTCCCCTCTCGCTCCACGATCGGATCCTTCTTCGACTATTGTCACGATTCGACGACCATCACGCTCCGATCGAGATGAAACTCTACGCTCCGGGCTCCAACGAACCTGCACTCTCAGCTCCTATCGGCTCTAATCGGCTACGGTTCCTCTTCTTTCTCTCATTTTCAGCTCTGCTAAAAAAATTAGTACCGAGAAAGAGAGAAATGTAGTGTCAGAGATAAGATCTACAAGAAGTGAGAAGAACGAAATTGGACCAAGTTAAAAGCAGGAGGACGGAGGAGGCGGCTGTCAAACCCTCCTACTCATATTAGTTGATTTTGCAAATTTCAAGGGCCCCAGAAAAGTCCTGGGCTTTAACTATTTTTCATGGCTGAACTTGAATATAATTAACATGTGTGCACAAAAATGGGAAAATATACGAATTAATTATGTCTAATAAAAAATGCTAAGATTTCTAGTAATATATGTTACGATACTTTGGGAAGTAAAGATGATGTTTATTTTCCGCTGATATCTTTATTTTCAAAATTCAAATAGTCGATTTGAACTAGCTTCTCAACATGATCTTTGATATGTGCTTAGAGGCTAAATTTTACATGTTTTGGATTTTTATTTACTATTTTTATAGAATTTTTGAAAATTAGTGTTTTTCTGAATTTTTATTATTTTTTATTTAATGAAAAACTTTGATTTTCAAAAATATAAAATTTGGTTTCGAAACACATCAATATAAACATCATGTTGAGAAATTCGGATCAACTATTTGAACTTCAAAAATAAAAATATGTGCAGAAAGTAAAAAACTCTATTTATTTTCCAAAACAAACTTGATAGCCTATCTCACACTACTAGCAGCAGCAGCAGGACTAATAGTAGTAAAATATTGGCTATATGAAGTTTTTTTTGCAATTGCCATTGTTATCTTATTTTTTTTTTAGTAAAGGTTTGAGGCTCCATTGTTATCTTGTTAGTTCTGTAACTATATGGTTGCCATCTTTGTCATACCATCACCATTAATCCATTATCACTATTAATTACCATAACTATAATAATCAATTATTTTCATCACCTTATAATTGTTTCGTCAGTATTGTCAATACATCTGTTTTTGTTGTTGTAGCAATTCTCATCTTCATTATTTTGCATATTTAATATTTTAATTATCTAAAATACTTATATTGTCGAAGAGTAAGCAGATATAAATTATTATTTTCGAGTGTATTTCTATTACCGACGGAAGTATCTGTGAAGATATTGATGTTGTTAAATACTTTTATCCTCATAGATAAAATAAATTTTGTAGTATAACTATTGCTGAATGGTAAACATCATTGTTAATGATATTATTTGTAGTTGATGTTATGACTAAACCTGAATTATAATTATTTAATTACTTAAAAGTTGTTTTTGTCATTAGATCAAATGTAAGTTCCGGAAACGATTAACTAGTTGAATGGTTATAGCCAAGTCCATCTTTCAATTAGATCATAAAAGTCGATCTAATCTTGATCTGAGTCGTTTGTCAAATATTGAATAAAATTATGTGTCATGTGCGCGACTACATCGTAGTGCTACATCAAATGGCTAATGCTACTTCAAGATTCGTGCACCGATTCATGATTTATAGTTAGAAAAATTGCCATATAATCTCTAAAAAAACTCATTAAATATGGAGGAAGGCCTTAATTTTTCTTTCTACTTAATTAGAAAGTGCATATCAGCCTAGCAAGTTGATGTGATTACTCACAAAAAATTGCAGTAAATAGACAATCGTCTTATTGGATACTTCTCGTCCAATGAGCTAGTGCGTATGATATATCTGTTGCACCTGCTGCAGCTCATCACTGCAGCAACTGCTCTTGCTTACAACTGCTTTTGCTGACGACCTTTCTATCTCTCTGTCAGAAGTTGATCTTGTTGCCTTTATTTCTGTGCCAACCAGTTCTGTGTTTATAATGGTATCTCTGCTCTACTATCCCCTCCAGTAGAAAGTAAGATGCTTGGATTTCAGTGTACTTGAAGATTGGCATGATAAATACTCTTGAAGTAGGGATAGAGATCACCTGCTCCCCGGGGGGGCAGGATTTTCCGGCCCCCAGTGAGACTGACAAGTGGGTCCAGACGGGTTTATAAATTTAAATATTGATTTTTAGTTTTGGTGTGGCCCGCGTTTCAGTGACTCAGGGGCAGGAAAATCCTGCCCCCTGGGGGGCAGAGAATTCAATCCCCTTGAAGTAGAACTGTAGAAGTACATTTTTCATTTAATTTCATAATTCAATTTGTAAAAAAATCATGACATTTAAAATTAATATTTAAGGGTTAAAAGTACCAAGAACAAAGAGAGATGTCATTTGGTAATTTTAATTTTCTTCTTGAACATATTGATTAATGCAGAATCATGGGTCACGGATATATATATGGGTTGTTTTCATGATGAAGAAATTAAGAAAATTCTTGGTTTATATAATTAAGTGCCGTTTTATATTTTTATTGTATATTAAATTACTTCGATAAACCAGATTGAGAATTGTATTGAAAATACTTTCAGAGGGTCTGGAACCTTTATATTTTTTATCTTCCCAGTAACAGATCTGAAAAGAAGGCGTTGGATTGCAGAGGTCAACCCTATAGCCGCTCGGACAAAATGCAAGGCGAAGAATTCAAATTTACTGCCAATAAAACAAACAATGAATGAATCCAAACTTGTGACGCCAACAACACAATATGAACAGCGCAGTAAAACCTGGTTTGTGTTTCCAATTGAATACGATCGATATGAGAAATGAGAGGTAATAATTAATAGGGTACTCTCTTTGCTACTATCTTTTGCTTCACGCAGTAGCACTGCAACGAGGATCATTTCAACAGCACATGTATATTGGGTGTACAAATACATACGTACGTACATGTGATCTACATATTGATTTTTTTATATATTTGAAAAACCTGTTGAACAGTGACAGAAGATTTAAATTTTTCTATATGTTTGTGTAAAGTATCCACATTGCACCAGCACATGGGATTTAAATTTGAATATATAGTGCCACATTAACCGGCACATTCCACCATGGTACTTTGTAAAGTAAAAAAGAATCAGTATTTTATGTGAAAATCTCAATTTTTTATACTTGAAAGGCGATCCGAGTCACTAATGTGGTTAACATATTGAAACTTTTTGTTGATAATATATACTTCTTTATTTATGTTTACTGTTTTTTAGATTGATAAAATCTGTTAATATCAAAATATTCTAGGCACCCAAATATTTTGTAAAAAGTGACACTATTGCTGACAGGAGTATCAGCGATGATATATACTCTCACGGATGGTGATAGATTCTTCAAATATTGTACAATAAATATTTCCCAAAATCTTCTGTTGCGCAGCATATTGAAAAGATTTAATTTTGCAGTTTAAATTTCATGTGTATACACTCGTGTACTCAGCATTAATCTGAGTTTGTTTGGTTAATTACATTAATTGAGGTAAATTACGTTGCATGTTTGTACAAATTAAAGTCATGTAGGATTTGGGTTTGCATTATTTATATTTTGGATGAAATTAAGTGAATTAGTGACACAAACAAAGGGGATAAAAATAAAATTAAATCTAACGGATTGTGAGTGACAATAATACATGCATGCTATATATTAAAACTATTTTTTATGCGCAATTGAATCACACACACTTTTTTTTCTTTTTTTTGATTGTTGAATCACACACACATCACTGTCTAATATTCCAAGTACTTTCATTGTCCAAAATTCACTTTGAATTTTTGACCTTCTATCATTCATCATCCTAGCTCCACAAAATGGGAGAAGTTCATCTAGCCATGTAATTAAAGTCAAATATTCCACATAATTCTCAATTTTTTAGTGATGAGTGTTTGAAAAATCTGCACAAATATTTTAATCATCCTATCATGATCGGAATATGTGAGCTAAAATCTAGAGGGCATATTATTTTCATATCCAACAATCTCGGAGGTTCTTCGAAATGCAAAGGAGAACAGACAATTTAATTACAAGCATGAGAGACAAGGCAATTATTTAAAATTTTCGAATCGTTCAAAATTGATCGCATATCACCTCTTCACCCTACTTGGAACAGGAAAAACAAACAGCTTCCAATTGGGGATGAGTGGACTAACATATATATGATGTGAAAAATCAAAGATTCCACTTAAGACATTAATTAGAAGAGAAGAAGTGGAGAACATCTTGAAGAGTGTTTTGAATTAAGTTCCACCAAATGAAATATTTGAGCAAGATTATAATTTAGTTGTTTAAGGATAATCATGTTTAGGTCAGATTTTATTTAAAAATAATTATTTAGAATTAGTAATTATATCTGAAAATAAGCATTTGTTCAGTGCATACAGTGAGAGATTAATACAAGAACATTCTGAAAATTAATATTTATTTAAGTAATAATAATAATAATAATAATAATAATAATAATAATAATAATATATTGTTATTTATTTTAATTCTAGTGTCAAAATCCAATCAACAAAGCGTCTAATGCTAGGGGTCTTGGATTCATACTAGCTCGGTTTGGGGATGCTAATGCTAGCTACAAGAACAGGAGAGTATCCGCGAGGGTAAATAGTAACTATCCGTGAGGATATACCGACAAAAAAGTACATTTTCTATTAGCGATAGCAGTATCTGCGAGAGTATACCGATATAATCCCTTGTGAATAGTGCCCCTATTTTTGTAGTAGGTTGGAATAGAGGGATGAGATCTAACAGTTACGTACAATCTTAGGAGTGAGTAAATTGCTCATAACTCGTGACTCGCTTACTAAAAACTCATTATCAACTCGCTCATTAACTTAATGAGCCGAGCATGAGCTCGCTCATAACTCGCTCATTAAGAAACTGTCACATCTAATCCTGCCACATTTAATCCCAATTCCTTAAATTAAAATTAAAATTGAATAAATAAAAAATCTCCTAACCTAAACTTACATTCCAGTTCAAATTTGCTGTTCGATTTTGTTAAATTTGCTTATGGACAATTTTTTATTAAATTATGTAATGTTTAATTAGATTTGATTATGACAATTTGTTAAATTCTATAAATAAAAATTAGTTTTTTATTTCTTAGCTTGCTAATAATTCGTAACTCGCTCAGTTGCTCATAACTCGCTCATTAACAATCCGCTCATTATCAACTCGCTCATTAACAACTCGCTCATTATCGCTCATTAACTAAATGAGCTGAGCATGAGCATACCCCAACTCGCTCATGCTTGCTCATTAATCAGTAACAATCCTGAGCGAATAAAAATATTCATCCCTTTGTTTGGATTGTTTGCATGCTGTCCAAAACGATCTAGCTAGGATTTTTGATGCGCTAGTGTATTTTTAGATATGAAGAACTTGTGCCTCTACGTAAGTCCTGGATCGGTATGGTTATTTATGCCCCGAATACATATCTCCATTCTTATATAATGCACGTAGTTGTCATGATTCGCGAACGGCTAAGATTGAAAGATGAATTTTCAGATTTAATATCAGCCCTCCAATCACATAATCTGTCTTCTTTTGATTAAATACATCTATTTTATGTGTAGAAGTCTAAATTTAGTTAAAAATATACTCGCCACACATACTGCTATATAGTTTGTCACAATTGAGAATGAATCTCTAGCGATATGTTTCTTTATTCTCCCTTAAATCTATTTTTGATTCATGTAATTAAATTTCCTTATTTCTTTATTTTCTCTTATTCATGCATTTATAGCATATCTTATGAAATAAATGGATTCATTGAACCTGCAAGTTCTAAAAATATTGTACAGAGAATGAAAATTTTCCAGAAAACAATATATATGATTTTATGAAACATGCATATAGTAGAGTATTCATAAATATGAGAGGATATAGGAAATATTGTATATTTTTATTATTATTTAAGAGGATATAGGAAATATCGACCTTCTAGTCCAAGAAAAATGCAGCTTAATTAATTATTTTTTTAGCAGGTTAACTAAATTCGTTTATTATTCTAAATGAAGATTATCAACTTTTTGTCGAATTATTATCCTCTTTAGTTATTATATGATTTGAGTAATATTCCAACAACATAATTTTTTTGTAGATTTTTTTTTAAAGACAGAGGCTGACATTCTTGGTTGGTTAAAAGTAAGAAAATACTCTATTCTCGCTGTTTTAATGTGTGCATTTTCATAAATATTGTTCATTTTTTATTTTTTAATTAATGTACTTTTTGTATTTGTTTGTTCATTTTCATAAATGTTACATTATATTGAAGAGGATCACACTGATAATGATACTTCAAGAACTTTTTTCATGTTATATTTGATCTATTTTTTTCCATTTGTTGTTTCTTTCATTGTTATTTATTATTTGAATTTCTGTTTTTTTTTTCGTGTGTGCCTTTTATTTTTATTTAATATTTTTTTCTTAATTTTGTGTGAATGTCAAAAAAAAAGATATTTTCATATTATATTCAATTTTATAATATGTTTCCGTTGCAACGCACGGGCACAATACTAGTATTAACTTATGCCTCTCCACCGATTGCTTTGTTTTCTACAACAACATCATGATTCCCAAAATGACAGATAAAACGAGCATTGAGGATTAATTGTCACATAACTTCTCCCATGCGGAATAAAGAGCAGATCTAGTTTCAATCAATATGTTGCAATTGGCTCAATTTGCTCAACAAAACGATCAAAATACTGTCAGCTCTTGTCTAAGTATAGCCATTAACAAACAAGCATCAATCATTTGGTTATTATATATGTATCAACTTAATGTTTAAATTGTTAGAGTTGTCTAATTATCAACTATTAACAAACAAGTGCCATTCATTAATTATAAAGCATCACTTATGTTTCACATAAGACAATTGGAACTTATGTAATTAAAGATATCATGTGAATCACACGTATAACATTTAATTAGGACGAAATGGAGAAAATTTAACTTTAACCTGCAGTGAATTATGTGAAGGAACAATGACTGCAGTGCTAAATTTATGATAATAATAAAATCATAGTATAATAGTGAAAGAGTTAATTAAATAATAACTGCCACAAGAAATCAGAATGAGCTAGTGATCTGACTATTATTACGAACTTTCATTAATGTAGATATTAGCTAGCATATATATATATAATGAATGGCCTGTAATTAATGGATCTGTTTGTTTTATCTGGGAAAACGAAAGATAACCTTCTCTATCTGAGATTGTGTAGGTGTATGGTTAGGGATATCTATGAATACTAGATTTTTCTTGTATTATTATTTCGCTGCATTATGTACTATCTGGAGCTATTTGCCTATTTACATCCAACTTATTTGTGCTTTTGCATTATAGACTATCTTTATAATAATAGTACCTGACATGTTTAGAAAATTCTGTAAATATTTTTTTTCTTTTCATCTTTGTCAAACTACATTAGTGGACATGTTCTCATAACAACAATATACAAATCTTTTGCGAATTTTGACCTAGATACTTGTTCCATCTTGCTTGGAAGTCACAAAAGAGAAAAATAATTCCTATTGACATAAAATACACCTCCTATAGTTCAGTTATCGATGTGTCTAATTAGTAATGCCGCATAGAAAAGTGCAATTTGATCATAATTTTTAGCTACTGCATTTGGAGTAAACATGTACTACAAGAAATACTACATAATCCATACACTCAAATCACCATACTACAAATTCTCCTCTAACAAGAAGAACTGGGGAAAAGGGCTAATTAACATTAATTTCTATTCCAGTGTAGATACTGTTTTCTACTTACTAATTAAATAACATAAAAAGATAGCACAAAACAGTAATTGAAGTTGATGGTTGGCTTGAAATTTGCTGAGAGAAGATGAGTAGATGCAAAAGATATTTATATACTTCCATAGGTTCTCACAAAACTTACGGGACCTAAATATCTCATGATACAAATAAAATACCGGATATCCATCTCTAAGGTAAAGAATTAGGTCTGATGCAACTCCTCCCCTCATCGCTCCCAACCCTCATTTGCAGTTGTTCCTGCTTCATTTGTTGCTCCAAGTAGAGTTGTACTTGTGGTTGCACTTGAGACTGCTGAGTTTGCATTTGCAATTGAACTTGCTGTTGCTGAAATGGTCGAGCAAGGAAAACACTGTCGAACAGTTGTTGTTGGACCGTAGGCTGTGGATTCTGTTGCTGATGTTGCACTTGTATCTGAGCTGATTGAGGCGAAACCAACACCACTTGACCTTGCATGGATGGTGCTGGATTGGTATTGAAATGACCATCGTAACCTCCTCTCATACCCTCAATAGCAGCATTGAACCTAATCATGTTATGCTCCCTCAATGTTTCCATCGCTAGCATCTGTTGCTGAGCCTCAACCGCATCTCGTAACGAAACTACAGGATGCGATGGCATTGGAGCAGAGCTCCCAAGGCCTAAGTCCATACCGATCCCCACATTCGGCAACCCATAAGATCCTGCCATGTACGATGACGACGTGGAACCTGATAAACGATTTTGGGTAATCAGAGGATTTGTTTGATGAAGAAAAGAAGAGTAAGTTGTTGGGCCAATGAGATCCAAGAGCTCCTTCTTCGCCGACATGAGCTGGTCTTGTACTTCCTTGATTCTGATTTGAAGAACTGAGATGTAGGCGACACAGCCATAGACCGGGTCATTTATCCGTGCATCGGCCTCATATGCTAGCGAATTGACAGCATCTTCACGTTGATTTGATGGGAGTTCGTTTAGAAGCTTTGCAACATTGCTTGCGCCAAAAATTTTGTGCACGTTAGCGAATTTGGACGGCTGGTCAGGAGGGAAATACGGCGCAAAAACACAACCGTTGGTGCACTTGCGGCGAAGAAACTTGCACGCGGCACACGGGCTAGCCATGTCATCCCACCGTCTTTCTTGATGTATATTATTTTGGTTTTGCTGAAAATACAAGAACATGAAAAGTTAGAAATGCTAAAATGAGTATTAATGCGATCTCTTAATTTAACAAAAGAAGAAGAAAAAAAATGCATGTGATGGGGATAGGATATATATTTATTAAGTAGGGTTCGGTTATGACTTGAGATTAGGGTTAGGGTTACAGACTTACGATTTGTCGGTTCTTTAATTATTTTGGGGATCCGGAGTTGGCATACAGCGTTATAGTACAGGAACCAAGAAATGGTAAATAAGTTAGAATTAATTCTCTCTGCCGTTTCTTCTTCTCTCTGTCTTATCCTTCTCGATCTCTCTGCTATAATTACATCTCGGTCCGGTATAAGGGACAGTACCGGATCGGAATCAGATGTTTTTAATACAAATCGAGAGAAGACAATTCAGAAGATCTTCTTTCCCCCGCGAAGGGGAAAGAAGAAGAGAGAAAGAACAAATGAAAGAGAGAACGAGATGGAAGAAACAAATAATTTTGAATCGAAAAAAAAAAAACCCAGAAAAATGTAGAAAAGGTAAGAAAAAAAAAGAAACCTGGAGCGGGTAGCTCGGAAGGATTTGCGGCGCCGAGAAAGGGGAAAAGAGATGGGTTTGAGATCCCAATGGGAGCGGAGGCGACGACCAAGTAGAGAGAAAGAGAGAGGAGAGAGACAGACTGAAGGAGAGAAATTTCTAATTTAAGATTATTTAAATTTGCTAATTGATCAGTCCCATGATATCAAGAAATATAGATTGGATTGTTGGTTAAAATATTGTCGCTCTGAGTTTACTAAATGGGTGCTAATTTAAGGATTGAGGAGAAAAAGGAAGTGCGCTGGATATATAGAGGTGAGAGCTGGAATTAAAGATAATTTAAAACATGAGGAGCTGGAATTTAATGGACGACTCCCTAGCTTCTCTCTCTCTCTAGGTGTGCTACGTCACCACGTGGATTTGATTAGGAAATGTGACATAACATGGTAAAATCTTAACAATTCCATCAAATTTATTCATGCAATTATATAAAAGGTAAGGAACTGATATTATCTGCGATTTTTTTTTTATTTAGTAATTATAACTTAAAAATTAAATAAACCAGCCAAGAATACGAAAAAGTTCGGAAAATAGCCTCTACCGGATTGGGCATCCGGTGGAGCAAGGTTGGGCCGGCCCACACCGGATTGGGCATCCGGTGAAACTATTTTTGCTCTGCCACAGTGCTGCACACGGAAGGTTACACAGAATTTTTCCACACCGGTTCCGCAATCCGGTGGAGGTCCAAAATTTTCCTACCCCGGTTTCCCAATCCGGTGGAGACCTCAAAATTTTTCTGCACCGATTTTGCAATCCGGTGGAGCTATTATTCTGACCTAACCTCGCGCAACTCCTTCTTCCCTCATTCCAGCAGCTTCTTCTTCCTCTCTGTCTCGTTTTTCTCTCTTTTTTTTCATATTTTTCACCATTTTAAATCCAATTTAAAGAATTACCGTATGAATAGATCGCCACCGCCATTGTACTCAGCAGCTTCTTCTGATCATTATTGTAAGTTTTTTTTTTCTGCTCATAGGTTTATATTTAGTGTTGTAAAATTAAAAAATAATTAGAGTTAAATTTGTGTTTGTTTTTGTTCAGCAAAATGTCTCTGTTATTGATCAATGTGTATTATGGTGGTAACCTCCAAAACACTCAAACCGGTGTTGGTTATGACATAGGGGCTGCATTTACATTTACCGTTTCTGATTCTACTAGTTTTGCTGTTGTAAGACGGCAAATATATGTTGGACTTGAATTGCTTCCGAGTCGAGTCAAATTGACAATCAGGGCACGTTTGAACACGGGACCACCTGGATCGTACCATTTCTCTCTATTTCGGATAGAAAATGAGGAAACTTGGGATGCCATTAAACAAACTGCACCTCAAGTAGCCGGATTTAAGGTTATAGAATTGGTAGCTGAGGCGCAGCAGCGTACAAACCAAACCAGTTATGATCCGTGCCCAGATAGTTTGCCTGGAGGGAGCAACACACCGTCGGTTCAGACCGACTTTGATCCTTACTCGGGCAGTGTACCCGAAACCACAGACACACCTGTAGTTCAGACCGGTGATGACCCTAATGACCAATCAGACCCAAATGCATGTTCTGATACAAGTTCTTTTGATAATGATGATTC
This sequence comes from Carex arenaria, assembly GCA_964058825.1. Lineage (NCBI taxonomy): Eukaryota > Viridiplantae > Streptophyta > Magnoliopsida > Poales > Cyperaceae > Carex > Carex arenaria. The sequence goes on along the minus strand of CAXKVW010000490.1, from coordinate 139,820 downwards.
GGCTGAAGGGCAAGACTCAGATATGGACGAATATGAGGCTGAAAAGAATGCCCAAGAAATATTGAAAGAGTGGCACAAGTCGATTCCATTCATCAATCGAGGTCTTAGGCATCCATGTTCCTCATTCCACGATGATGTGCCGATGCCATACACAGATCGTGAATTTCTCAAGGAAACCCCCAGATTAGATGAAAAATTTGCTGAAGGTCAAATGTTCGAATCCAAAGCCAAATTAATATCAGAACTTGCAGATTTTCACCTACCCAAAAGTATACAGCTAAACACCCTAAACAGCAGCAAAACCAAATATCGAGTTGAATGTAGATATTCTAAATGCAAATGGAAATTATATGCAACAGTAGTACCAACAGGTGCATGGACAATTTCCACCAACCCATATGTCCACACATGTTTTGGAAATGCTGAAAAGTTGGATAATGCACAAATGACTGCTAGAAAAATTGCTGATATTATTAAACCTGGTTATCAAAAAGATCTGGAGTTAAGCATTAAAACGGTCAGGCATTTAGTTAAGGTGAAATTTGGGACAGTAACACCCTCGTATAACAAGTTGTGGAGAGGTAGGGAACTTGCAATGGCTGACATGTTTGGGAGCTGGGAGAAGTCTTACGAGCTGCTGCCATTGCTTTTGGGTGCTATCAAAGAATCTAACCCAGGTACACAGTATCTACTTGAGCATGAACCATCAAACAAGTATAATATTAATATTTTCATCCAATACCTCTTTTGTCGTCGAACATGTCGAGGTGCATGATTGTAGTATTGTTCGTAAGGTCGCCAGTTAACTGTATCATCGGCTAATCTATCGAACGCATCTCTGTATGTGGTTGTACCTCCTGTGCCAAAAACAAGGAAAAACAATTATAAAAAAAGAGGTATTGTAATTTAATCGTACTGTGCTCGCATTATAAACCACAATTAATTTTTTTTACCTAAGTGAGGGTTTGTTGTCCACACATGGTGAGTGGTCCACTTCACACCGAATGCATTCCTCGTATCCAGGTCGTTGCCTCCGAAGGAAGGTGGCTCATTTCGGGGTAAAGGTCGACCAATACTAAATCGAGTCCATGACCACATCTGTAACAGCATAAGTGGCCCCGCTATCGTCTCCACCCCCGCGAGACAAGCACGTGACAACTCTCGATAAAGATGTGCAAGTACAGCACCTCCCCAATTGTATTCTACTCGAGTCTCCAGATCACTCAGGAATTGCAAGTACATCGCAGGGACCCCGTCTGCACTCGAATCTGGAAACATAACTGACCCGAATATATCCATACAAAATCCTCGGGTGTACTGTGCAACTCTCTCATCATCGTCTCCGGCTACTAGTGGATGCACAAATTTGGTCCGCAACCATTTCAGTTTAAGCGAATAACTAGAGATGGCCAATCGCGCTTTATCTGTGTTAGGATCATACCACCTATGTTTATATGGCATTGTCGTCTCCAGGTCATTATAAAAATCCGTAGGATCAGCTCCTAGATCATACTCTAAGTATGGGTTCCAATCGGTATCGCTAGTGCCAGTAATTGGGTAGCCTGCCAATTAAAAGAATTATACAATCAACAATTTATTTCTTAAAATAATTAATTAAAATAACCGATAAATAATTTTAAATAGTTAATTACCCTTAATCGGTAAGCCCCATAAACATGCAACATCTTCCAACGTTATTGTTACTTCACCGACTGGTAGATGAAATGTATTTGTCTCCGGCCTCCACCTCTCAACCAGAGCAGTAATCAAATACGGATCAAGTTTGCAATCATTAAGACGAGCAATTTGGTATAATCCTAAATTCTTCAAAGCATCGTCCATCCGACTGTTGTAAGCAATAGTAGGACGGTGCCTATTTAACTGGAGTGGTTTTACATTAGGCTGCCAAAAAAAATTAAACCATTATAACTCCTTCAAATACTTCATATAATGTTTATTTCAAACAAATAATTAATAAATTTAACAAAAATTACCTTATCACGAACTGTCCATGCTCTGTGATACTGTGGTGGTAATTTCAACAGCTCCAGATAATTCGGATTATCCATTCACCCTGTTAGAAAATTTAACTATATGTAAGTCCGACCTAAATTAACTACATACCATACTATTGAACTACATATTATTAAAAAAATTATTTTATCCATACACAAATTTATATTATATTATACCAAATAATAAACTTCACATTTATCTAATTTTACGCAAATTATACTACATAACACTAAAATACACAAATTTATACTACATTATACTAAACTACATAACACAAATTAAACTACATAATACTAAATTAAACTACATAACACAAATTACACAAATTTATACTAAATTACACAAATTAAACTAATTATACTACATAACACAAATTACACTAAATTTAACTCTATTACACAAATTAAACTAATTATACTACATAACACAAATTACACTAAATTATACAAATTAATACTACAATTACACTAAATTGAAGCCAATTGCTAATTCAGCACTAAATTACACAAAAATACTAAATATACTAAACAAATTCAATTAAATGAGTTATTTTATTTAATTCGTCCAAAATTAAAAAATATAGAAAAAATCATATTTTTACCTTGTTAAAATAGTAGATCGAAAGAGTTTCCAACTCGCTTGGACAATCCGAGAATTTTGAAATAATTGAATGGAAAAATGATAGAATATTTGAAAAGAATAAAAAAAACGGTTTGGGAGAGAAGAGGAGAAGGAGAAGGAGAAGAGAAGGAGACGGAGAGGAGAAAGATGGAGACAGAGAGGGTATGCGTCGCGTGAAATTTGGAAAATAAGCCTCCACCGGTTTGGGGAACCGGTGGAGCAAATATTTCGGATTTTCTGTGGTGGAGTCTATGCTGGGTGGAAAAATGGTGTTAAATTGGGTCCACCGGATGCCCAATCCGGTGTAGACCGGGGGTCTCAAGCTCCACCGGATACGGAATCCGGTGGAGGCTATTTTTGAAAAAAAAAACTCCCCTGCTGGCTGTTTTATGTGATTTTTGGGTTATAATTACTAAATAAAAAAAAAATCATTATCTGCAGGCTGTATTGTTTGTGATTAATTTACATATTAAATATATGATTAAAATTGATTCTCTGACAATAAAATATATGAATTTACATATGCAATTTCGATCTATGTTCTTTTTGTTTCTCGTTTTCATTTTATCATATTAAAAAAAATTATATAAATTTGGCAGCTCTCTAAAGAAAATAGAAGTATTTACTTTTTCAGATTTTCTGTTTGGTCACTAGTGTTTGGCTTGTTCCGGTCTGGCCAGGTACTGCCGCTTGCGTAATCATAAAATTTCAAAGAAAATAGTATAATTTCAGCTATGATGCCCAGTTCAAAACTCAAATATATATTGCTAGTCCACTGTAAAGAAAAATATATATATATAATATTCTGCTTGATAAATATAAAAATCAACACTTGCAGAATACTCTTCTATAATATATATATATATTGCTCTTTGAAGGGGATTTGTTTATAGTCAGTGAACCTGTTCTTCAGCGTACGGCCGTACGTCTCGTTTTCTTTCAATTTACTTGAAATATTAAATCTTTCCAAAAAAAATTTATTAGATGCAAGTAATTCAATTGTATATTATTACATCACAATCCACACAAAAATTGTCCAAATCAAAACTCAAATTTGGAGATATGTCGTTCATTCAGACGGGATCAATTGTGTGTGTGTGTGTGTATGAGGAGAGTTCAAATGCACTATTATTTTGTACTCCAATATGCTCCATATCCTTTATCTCTGTTTTTAAAGTCTGAACAGTCGATCCAAACCACTCGACATAATCTTCATGATAAAATATGCTTGGAGACCAAATTTTATATTTTTTAGAATTTTTTTACTATTTTTTTTCATATATATAATATTACTTTATCGGATGGTTCTTAAAACAGTAATTTTGTACCTATCTAAACAAAATAGTAAAAAAAAAATCTAAAGACATAAAATTTAGTCTCCAAGTATATTTTACTATGATGATCATGTTGAGAGGTTCGGATCGACTGTTCGGAATTTGAAAACAGAGATAAAGGATGTGGAGCATATTAGAGCAAAAAAATAATAATAAAGCATTTAAACCCTCCTCTCTCTCTATATATAAGGGATAGAAAATATATTTACAATTTTAGTTTTCAAATTTGGATATTTCTAGTGTACATTCATCTTTACATATATACACACTATTTAATATATTTTGAAATATGAGTAGGGTAAATGGCTCAGGTCTATCATATCTCATTCGTGTCCCACATCCTTATTTTCAATTTTTCAAAGTCCTAACAATCTATCCGCACCACTCAATATGATCTTCATATTAAAATGTGTTTGAGACCAAAATTTTTATTTTTCATAAAAAATTTACCATTTTTTAGATGGGTACAAAATTAATGTTTTTGAATGGTTCAGATTTTTCTAAAAAACAGTAATTTTGTACTTATCTTAAAAATTGATAAAAAAAAATCTAAAAAAACATAAAATTTGTTCTCCAACCATAATGGAGATAAGAATCTCAATGTTGGACAGTTCGGATTACCTGTTTTGAACTTTAAAATGAAAATAAGAATGTGAGGCACGAATGAGACATAAAAAGCATTTGAACCCTATTTTTGAAATATTAATGAAATTAAAAACTAAAATTGCAGATGTCTTTCTTCATTATTTAATTTAAATATGCTACGTATCTAACTTGATCCAAATTTTTAATGGTTTAAAAACTTTTCAAATTATTAAATATCAAATCATTTGATAGTGACCAAAAATTACTTTTTAAAAAGGGAGGGCGGGTTTATTAGGCTCGTCTTTTTCGTATAATAAATTAGAGTTGGATTTTGAACAAACGTCTTTTGCACAGAAAACAATATCTAAAACTAACTGTGTGCCAGACGTGGTCTTCATACAATAATTTAATTCTCGAATCGATGATAATTTTGGAAATAGATACATACTCTGCTATTAATACATCTAGAATATTAGGGAATCGTTAATATTTCGAGATAATTGAAAACATATTGAAACTAAAAATATATTTAGAAAAAAATCAAAATTAGGATCAGGATCAAACTCAGGACTTCCTCCGTCCTGAAAATCAGCATCAATTATTCATTTTGCTAGCAAAAAGTTATTCATTAAGCGGAGAGATAAAAAATCTAATTATTTAAGTAATTTAAAATGAAAAGATTCAACAAAAATACCATACCTAGTGGATATACGTATGTTAGATTTATCCTAAATCAGGTTCCTGCCATCAGCCATTATAACGGTTCATGAATGAAAAGTTATAATGTAATTCCTAGTGTTGAGTCATATATATATATATATATATATAGGAAATTGCTAATATGCTACGCGTAGCATAGAAGGCCTCCGTGCAACGGCTCAAAATTTGAATTTTCAAATTTCTAACGGTCGATCCAAACCGTTAGATGTGTTCTACATATTGAAATGTGCTTGGAGACCAAATTTTATATTTTTTGGATTTTGTTTACTATTTAGTAAGCCACTTTGAAAATTATTGATCCAACGGTTTCACTGTTGGTTAAGCCACCGTTGGATCAGCGATTTTCAAAGTGGCTTAATAAATAGTAAATAAATTCTAAAAAATGTAAAATTTGGTCTCCAAGCACATTTCAATATAGAGAACACATCTAACTGTTTGGATCGACCGTTAGGATTTTGAAAATTCAAATTTTGAGCCGTTGCACGGAGGTCTCTCTGCTATGCGTAGCACCGTAGCCACGTCCTATATATATATATATATATATATATATATATACAAGTTGATCTAAGTTTTACAACGAAAATACTCTAAATATCTTGTAATTTGGTATATAAAATACCTATATTGCACTGCGAATCAATTTATTATATTTTCTTGCTTTAAAATGCAGAAAACGGCGAAAACAGCACATAATGCGACCCGCACTAAGATCAGTGTGGGCCGCACTCAGCACTTAGTCAATTTTGGGAGGTCCTGCGCAAGAAGGAAGGCAAACTGAGCCTAATGCGACCCGCATTCTGTACTTAGACGGATTTCTGAGAATCTGGGAGAAAAACAAACCAATGCAACCCGCACTGCGGTCAGTGCGGGCCGCACTCAGTACTTTACTTAGACGGATTTTCAACATTATGCTCAACCAGAAGAAAAGTCCGAGCGAAATGCGACCCGCACTGACACCCAGTGCGGACCGCATTGAGGACTTAGCCAATTTTCCAATTATTTCCGGAAGGAAGAAAAAAAAGTCCGAACGTAATGCGACTCGCACTGACCCCCAGTGCGGGCCGCACTCAGAAGGCGCATACAGTTAAATAAGGAAACCTATCCCAGTGCGACCTGCACTAACCGAAGTGCGGCCCGCATTATGACCAAAAAGACAGTTTTGCTATATTTGGAAAGCCATATCATGCCCCGTTGGCCAAGATTAGTTGTTTTAATTATAGGAAACGTGTGGGACAAGTGTTTAACTGTTCTCCGCATTTTTAGGGAGTAGAATAGGCTATTTAAAGGAGAGAATTATGGTCATATTCATCCATCTATCAATCCATCTTCCATATCTCATTGGAGCTAAGGGGAAATCAAGACCTGAGATTTGAGAAAAAGAGCAGAATTCTCAGAGTAAAGGAAGTTAAGCAAGAGTTCTCCATTATTGTAAGGGTTGTAATTATTTCTCTTTCAATTTCTCTTTGTTTTAGCCAATTTGTAATGAAATTTCTTTGTAAGTTTTGCATCTCTATGAGAGGCTAACTTTCTCTCTATGGGTGTAGGTCAATTGCATGAACTTACTATTCTATTCGGATCTTTGTTTGTATGATGATTGTTTGATTTGATTGTTAATTTCTGTGATTTATTGTTTGTGGTTTTCATAATTTGTGCTTGAATTGTAGTTATCCCGCTTTAGGTCTTTTAGATTTTAAAGTAGAATGGATCATATAGGATAGTACTAATTATGTCACAAAGCCATTAGGATTTAGGTTAGGGACTAACCATATTTTAATCTAAGCCGGAACTACAGAAATTAAGGTTAGGGTTTGGTGTAAAACTTAACGGTTAGAGTTAAACCCTAAATCGGGATATCTTGAACCGAATTAGAAATTGGTATGAGTTGCCTTAACCGGCTAAACCATTAAGTACTGAGATCTAAGAAGACGATAGACTAACAAGAGCTTCATGATCTAGATAATTAGGGCGACATACTTTACCGTGAAGTCAGAATTATCTAGGCACGTTATTAATTCATGAAAGTGACTCTTTTTAACATATTAGGTTAGAAACTCCAACACAATCAAATATGAATTTAAACAAACCGAATAGATAGAATTAACTAGGAATTGTAGACCGAAAGTCCTTAGATTCTCCAATCTTTGTTAAAACCCTAATTTCGCTTTACTCTATTTTTGTTTTAATCGTTTAAACCTTCAACTCTTCGGGTATTGAACCCACCAACCTTAGAATTTTAGAAAACAAACAATAAAATGAACTTTCAAACAAACAACAATTCTGCAATTATTCGCTAGAGTTAAAACTAAAATCTCCATTTATCCCTTGGATCGATACCTATATACTACAAGGGTAGGTTGTACGCTTGCAACTGACCGACCTTTGAGTATTTGGTTTATAAATTTAAAAGTAAAATAGTACAAAGTTATAGCAAAAACCATATACACAAAATACTTAACAAGTCTGCAAATCAAAGTAGCAGGGTTTTTTTTTAATGCAAATATGCTATTGTATGAGAATTTTTTTTATTCTCTTGTAATATGTTATGTTGCAATGCACAAATATAATACTAGTTAATTAATTTTAGAATTAGATACTGCCTTCGATATTAAAAAAAATGCTAATCGAGAAATCTCGTTAATTTCCACCCAAAAAACTGCTGAATGAGTTCGGATTTCGGAACAACCCAAATGTCATTTTTGTAAAACTGTTAAAAAATTTCTTGCCTGCGTTTTCAAAAAATTAAATTAAATTAAAATGTAAAGAATATGGAGCCCTAATGATTCTCTCACTCCTAGTTTTCAGATTTTCTTTCTTGGAAAAATGAAGTAACAAAAAAGACAGCAGCAGCAGCAGCAGCAGAAATGAAAAATGGACGATCATTACCTTTGTTTTATAATTGGGCCAAAAGAAAATGGGCTGATGCCCTGTGGGCCCATTTTCCCATTATTTAAGCCTCCCTCCTCCTCTCATATTGTCCATACTTCATAAAAGGATACTAAACCCAAAACCCACAAGTTATGCTGAAATGGAGCAGCAATCCAGTTTGGCGCCTCCGTTGCTTCTTCTCAACCGTTCGATGCCCTTCCGGCGGAGCGATCGCTGACGTGGAGGCCATCCTGGCCAGGAGATCCACGCTCCGGCCTCCTCCGATGGTGAAGAGGCGGAACGTGAGTCCAAATTGGTGCAGCTTCATTGGGCAAATAATCGCGCCAGTAAGGTTGTACAAAGATAACAATGACGTTTTTACATTTCTAAAAGTCAAGGGACCTCTCACAAATCAGACGACCTCTCCTTTCGAGTGAGTTTTGTTTTATTCTTTTCTTTTAATATATCATTGTAATGATACTGATATATTCATGTTTTCTAAGTTATATGAAATATAGTGAAATTGCCAGAAACGCTATGTGACCAAAAGGCAATTAAAGGGGATTAACATCTTAAAAGTTTATTAGAGGAAGATTTATTAATCATTGTCGTGTGTACTGTTCCAAAAATCCAAAATAACATAAAGAGCAACTTGCATAAATGGTCCTTAACCTAAAAGGAGTTGTATCATTCATTTACCAGTCTGATCCTTAAAAGTCTCAAAGGCATTGTTTTTGTCCTTGAGTCATTCTTATACCACTTTGGCTCTGAAAGTTTAAAAAAAGTATCATTTTGGTCCTTACAATTTTTAATTTGTACCAAATTGGTTACATTTAACATTCATTGAAAAAAATAATATTTTGGTCTAACATGATTTTCAAAGTTTCTAAATCAGTATTTACATTAATATAACCCAGGATGTAGCAGTCAGCCAAATTTGATACTTCATTTTTGAACGAACACATTAGAAAGGATAGATATGGTATTTGTAAATTTAGAATAACTGTTATGTACTTGTGGGTTTTGGATGGCAAACATGAATTGGATAAGTTGGTTGCTTTATGCTATGAGAATTTGTTCTCAGATAAATTAAAACTACAGAACTTATTACTTATAAATTTGTTAAGCTGGTCGCTGCTATTAGTACCATATCAAATTGTTAATTATTCAAACAAGTAACTTTTATGCCTCTATGGTACTGCACTTAATCCAACAAATGGAACAGGATTTGTATTTCTATGAGGGGAGAGCTCGCGCAAATCTCGCTTCAACATATACAACAAGAACAATATGTTTATATATCTGGCTATTTATGCTCTTACAACAAGATTGATTCAAGTTATACCCATCATGTACACTACAAGGTTTGTGCCCAGATCTTTGGTTCCTTATATCAAAGTAGCATTACTGGTCTTTTAGGGTTCATATAATTCCCATTTATGCCCTTGAAGTTCATAAAGCCAGGAATTTAGTTTAGTTTAGTTTAGTCTATCTATTCATGATCAAACAAAATTTTTTGAAGTTGAAGCATATTTTTTTGAATGGGTCAAAATGATGTGATTCAAGCTTTCAATTTCGAGGACCAAAAATTAAATCTAGACCAGTCATGTAATGTACTTACTCTCATTATGTTTTAGGTTCTCGTACAACAGTTGAACTTTGTTAGAACACGTAGTCAAAATGAAGTTCCATGTAAAACTAATGATGAATTGAAGAATGAAGAAATGACATGTGCTGCCTCAACTATGAGTGAGTACATTGTTCTGGTGTCTTTCCACATTTTTTTTTTCTAGATTTTTAATAAACCTTAAAGCAAGAATGACACTATATTGTATAGTAATTGATGTTTTGTGCCTGAATTAAAGCTTAGTTGAGACTTAATTTGGGACTATATCTCAGAGAAAACTAAAAAAAGCTGGTACTACCCGTTAATGCTCATGCTTGGCGCAAATTATTTCCTTTTCAAATGAGTTCAAATTTGCTAATTGTTTTATTATTTTTAAAAGATTTTGGTGTATTAAAATTAATTGCTGTTTTCTTATTCAGATTCTGGTTCATTTGATGTAACCAAAGAAGAGTGGATAAGAGATCGGCACATACTTTGGCAATTATTTTTTGCAAATCCTTCTGAATGGTGGGACCAAAGACAAAGAGTAACAAACGTATTTTCAAGGCGACGCCCTGATTTTAAGCACAAGAGCACTGGTGAAGCCTTGTGGATTAAATCTGATGATCCGCCATGGGTGAAAAAGCAACTGAATTTGTACGACTCAAAAGCATCTGAAATTAATCTATTTCGAAAAACAGATGATCATGACCGTAACGGATGGAAAACGCAAGATTTTGATAACTTGGAACAATTATAGAGAGAAAAAAAAAATGAAGCAAATATTTGCGTGTTTGTTTAATTAGAGGATGAAGTAACAAATTTACTTTTCCAATATGAGAAAATGTAAGATAGTAATGGAAAAGTCATTTCTAGGAAAAATGTCTTTGCTACTTGCTTTAGGTACAGAAAAATTAAAGGACACAATAGTTAAAGAAGGGTCAAATTGCTAGTGTGATATATATTACTTGTAAAGTTATAATCACATGATTCAAGTAATTCTTGGACTTTTTTATTTGCATCAAAATGAAATTGGTTTCAACTTTACTATTAACATGCGGTGATATTGATTTTGCATCTGGTTGCCCCTTTACTATTAACAAACTGAAAGGTTATTATAAGTTTAAACTAAATGATGTAAAAAAATTTAAAAACAAAAATCAAGTTGTTGCACAATCAGCGCACCAAATGTCTTGGTATATAATTGAACTAATTGATAATCATCAGTCAGGGAGGAGGAATCAGCATCTATATCTCTATGCACAACAACATTAATTGAACAGACAAGGTCAAGATCAATTTGGTTACGCATCAAAGTAAATGTAAATAAGTGCGTTACTAATCAATGAGGCAATCATGGAGCAATTTCAATATATGAAGACACGTAATGACGTAAATAGTTATTGCTTCTATAGAATGGAGCAATTTCAGCGTATGAAGACACGTAAAGACTTCAGTATTATAGTTTGTTAAGCAAGTTGTATTTTATACTGGTTATTAAGTTATAAATGCACTTCTATGTTGAAAATGTTGTTGTGTCATCATGTCAGTCAAGTTCCTTGTCTTAAAGTATGATTTAGTATCTCTCATACTTGGAAGTAGTACCTGACATGCTTCAGAATATAAAATGATAAATTGTTTTCATATAAGATCATCTACATTAATAAATTTTTAATTTTAACTTTGAAACCTCTATACTCGTGCAATTAACTTTTAATTTTCTTTTAGTGGCCAAGTCAACAATTATTACTACTGTGGAAGAGAACAAGAATCAATAAAAATAGTTAGAAAACAATTTTTTTTAGAAGAAATCTTTCTAAATTAAAAACTATGTTACATCCCAAAAGTTAGAATAGAAAGTGTTAAAAATACAAAAGGAAACGCAATAAAGATGCTTAAGCTCAACCAACTCGCTTCATAACTATTCAAACTAATTTGATATCCATTTCACTCAGCATTAGTTTAGTCTCAGTTCAGGACCAAAAATCTTATTAATATTAGGAGCAGACTCACTTCTTTAATTTCTAATTAATGAGAACTTATTAATTAAAAACTAGAATTTTGCAAATAAAAATTCTGAAAAAATTAAATTAAATAAATTGTAAAATAAATAATAATTAAATACGAGACACGGAGAGATTTTAACGTCCGTGCAATCGAGCCGTGAACTGTCCTAGAAATATAATAACATTCACTGATCCACATACAGAATAAACCACTTGTCCATCTTCAAAGCTCGCATCCTGAGTACCTGAGTAAATATTTGTTTCGAAAAAAATTAAGTCGTACGCCAAATTTCTTCACTTGTACCCAGATAATTGATCTCGTTCATGTGAATTCTTTTTTTGGTTCTTTTTGATGAAAAGAGCCGTAGGGCTATAGCATTAAACTTAAAAGTACACTTTAGGTTCATGTGAGTTGTTACCCGTTTGCGCAAAACTGAAGCGCAACTCCATACCGTTGATTGAAAATCAACAGTTAGATTTATTCCGGGAAAACAACAATAGAATTTGTACAACGCTAGAATAATCAACAGGTACTTCTCCCGAAAGGCAAGAATAAAAAAACATTTTTCAAGCCTTCTTTCAGAGGACATAAGGTCTAACATTCAAAGATGCCAAACTTTCCTTCTATCCAATATACAAATGCTCCCTAAAAGCACTCCTTATCTAATTCTTCCAAGCAAAAACTCCCCTAGGATGTGCTCCAGAAGAGGAGAGAGAGAGAGAGAGAGTGACTGGATTGCCCAAGCAAGTCCCCTTGCTCCAGTGACTTAAATTTTGAAGGAGAGCCAAGAGAAGAGAAAGAAAGCCAAGAGAAACCAAGACATTTTTGTCATTTCTCTTCAATAACTCCCATCCTTACCCCTTCCTTTCTTCTAAACTTGAGTTTGTAGAGCACACCCTAAAACTCTTAGTCCACCTTGCGCTTATGTAAATTTCAAACCTGCTCCCTTGTAGAGTTTAGGGTTTAGCAACATAGCACCTTGTTCTTCCAAAAAAAAAAGATAAAACAAAAAGAACGAAAAAAAAAAAAGAGTGACTGAACTAGTCTGAGTCGGATGTCATCTCTGATGAAGGATCAAAAACACGCACCATTTTTGATAGGTGTTCTCCAATTTCATCCACCTCATCTTTCCCAAATCCCCAATCTCGAAGAACCCCTGCACCCTTCGCTCCTCTTGCCATCCCATGCCTCAAAAGGTTGTTGTATCTGCCCTCTATAAAAGGCTTTATTGCAATGCTTGACCGGAGCCGAGTTGCGATAGGAACTGACTCCACCTCAAGTGGGCCCTTCGGGGGGCCCACCTCAGGTTGGTCAACTAGGGTTTCACCATGCCAGCCTGTGGAGGTTGGAAAAATAGATGGAAATGAAAGCGGAATTGGAATTGGGGTAAGAGAGATTGAGAGATGTGATGATTTTGGTTTTGCTCTTAATCCCTTGTCATACACTCTGGAAATTGAGTCTTTCACTTGAGATATTGAAGCCCGATCGACACCTAAAAACAAAACAAATTAGAAATATGGAAGCTTGCACAAAGGGTTTTGAAATGTCACCAAGAAAGCTCTAGGGCATTTGATGTTCTATAATAAATGACACATATGCTACTTCCTCCAACAAGGGCAGCATAGTGGATTAGTGGGTATATTCAAGTTTCTCAGGGGCATGGAGTAAATAATTGGAAGATGAAACAAGTACCTGAATACAGAGCACCATTGAATACAAGTGATTCGGCCATGTATAAATCTTCAGAATCATCTCCAATTTCAGGACTCAGTGCATGAAAGCGATTTAGAACATTTCCTTTGTTGCTTTTATCTGTAGCACAAATAAAAATTAAGTTAAATTCATAAACCCACTTGTAGTTGCTTCTAATATTAAAACAGAAAAAATCCTCTTCCTTTTTTTATCTTTTTATTTTTTATTTTTTTCTCCTTCTCTATATCTGTATTCTTTCTTTTTTTTGGCCTATTGAATTTAGAAGATAATTACATAAAGAAAAAAGAGGTAAAATCCTATGTTACTCAGATATTGGTCTGGAGAGACAGTATATGATTGACTGGCATCTATCAGATATGTATTTGTGTGCGATTCGCATACAATACATGTCAGATACACCAGTTGGTGTCTTCATAATATTTAATTACTTTTGACCGACTGTTACGGTCTTTGATACGCTCCTGTTCACACATCGCGCTGCAGACAAATGCGCAATAGCAGCGCCATGGACTCCCATCACTGGGTAATGACTCTACATATATATACAATTTGATATAGTTCCTGCTAACATCACTGGTACGAGTTGGTATAGTTCATGCTAACATCATACCTGATAGTGGAGGAGCTGGCATAGAGATATCCAATATAGCCACCTTATTCTGTCTATCTTGGCCAGCCAAATTATGTACAATTTCACCAATATCCAGGGACCCCGAAGCATATGTTGTGTTAGAAATTGGGCCTCCCGGCCTAAACCGAAAAGCCGTACTCATCGAATGTATTGCAGAAGCATAAACAGCACTTGAATGGAAATTTTTCTCATCTTTTGCACACAAAGATGATGCCAAACCACCTAAAAATAATTTATAATTGCATTAGTTGTTTAATCTATTTGCAAGTGTACTATTATATAACACTAGGATATAACAGCAATTTGGCCAAATCATTATAATTAGTCCCCAACTAGAGGAGTAGAAAAAAGGGTAAACAAACCAAATATAGTGGACAGCCAATACAGGCCCAGTACATGCTGGGTCATAGGTGCCAGACCCGATATTGAGGTAACTATCACCAATAGAGTATAGACCAGAATTTCACTCGATCCCAAGTCCATTTTGATAAAACAAACCATTTTCTTTTTAATAAAATTAAATTCAGATTTCAAATGTTGTTTCTGAGCTATAAAATTACAATTCTCAGATTTATTTTAAGATGACTTGGGGCCTTTATTGCAAATTCAGATCTGAATGGTAAAATTGTCTTGGAAATATTTTGAGGATGTGTTCCTGCTCTTGAACAATCACTGTTGTAACAATTATGAAAAATGCGGATATAACACAGTAAATGTAAGCATACCAAGAGATGGCAACCCAACTGGTACAATGAGACTAGAATAGGTTGACAGCTTAGAAAGAGAAACCGCATCATGCAAAGATCTTGATATTGATTTCCTTTGGTTTGAGGCATATGTATAAGAAAATGTATCTCTGCCGGCGTACAGTAATACAGGTACGTTTGTGTAGTCATCAGCTATGTTTTCTAAGAATTCAGAAGCCACACTAGAGAAACCACCCGAGTCATCAACCACACATTGAATGCCCTGTTAGAACAAAAAAAGGTCTTTTAGTAACTAAATTGTTGGTAATAAGGGCAAATTATATTGATCATTGTTTAATGTTTTTTAGTAACTGGTTACAATAAAACTTGCTAAATTATAAAGGATGTGATATTAAATAGAAAGAAGATGGCCTTTCTTAAATATTTATTTTCTCATTTGCAGCTATAAATCCAAAATAAACTCAGCACCAAGATCTCCCACCCTCTGTGTCATAATAGATTGCTAAAAAAGTATATATACAAAAATAGAAATAACCTGCACATGATCACATTCTTCTACAAAGAACCTAAGTCTGTCATTCAACTCCTCCATATGCAACCCACCTGAGAGAACTTCCTTACCGACACCGAAATTATCGAAATTTTGAAAATCAGTCCATGTCCCCTTCAACTCGTACAGGCTCTTGTGGTGAAACTGAACTTTGCTAAAATCAGACCAAAATTTAACATCTCTTTCCAAACACTCAACTCTATCCTTATCTTCAATATGTGAATCCTCTTCACCTTCTTCTGATAAGCTCTTGAGAAATAGATTTTTCTCATGACGCTTTTCTTCTGATTTAGTTACATCGCCTTTCCTGATTAACACACAATAATTTTGCCACAAAAAAAATCTCAAGGGAGAACAATGTTTTATTGTTTTGATAACAATCTTTATACTGTAAGAATATCTTGCCATACTAAATCAGAAACTTCTTTTAAGAAAATGTGGCTTGATTTGTTTAGGGCTGTGTATATTAAAAAACACTAAATATTTTTAAAAACAAACAAAGATATTTACCATGCCAGTATATCAGATGTATCAGAGCAAGAACTGTCACCATATAAAGAGCCAGAAGAACTTAAAGTGCCAAGAGATCCTACAAAGATAAGAGGTCTTTTAAATGAACATAAAGGAAGGGGAAAAAAAGGATTAAAGAGCAGTGACTACGTACCTTGGGAACTGATGGATATTAACCTAGGGCAGTAGGTGTAGGTACCCTGTGAAACATTTTCAAAATATTAGTTAATTAACAAAAGTAATCACCAATTTTTTTACACTTCAGGTATTAAGTCGACATTGAGATTAATTCAATTCTTTTTCATACATTATTTTCAGAGATTCTTATACTCTCAAATATAGAATTGGAAATATGTACCTGATGAGTCTGACCAGTACGGTAAAGTACATCCATATCCATGCAATTATTCTTGAAAATTGAATCGGCACCATCATCTTCGGCAAGACCAAGCAACTCATCCTACAATGTCAATTTATTCAAAGCAACTAATTTATGTTAGCAGTTTGAGGGGTAAAACTGGACAAAATGTCTTCCAACCTAGCTACAGTATGATTCACCTTATGTAATTACCTATTGATGACAACAAACTACATGGGGAACCATATAAAATGGGTGAAGTAGTTGAAAAATAAAAAGACCATCAAGACAAGTCACAACCCGAAATTGTGTTACAACTCATATCTTTCGAAACATTCTTACCCAAGGTATTCTGAATAAACATTTAGAACTAAAATAGCTTGTAAGCCTTAAAAATATGGGAAGGAAAAGGTCAGGTTATTTGAAATGTCAGAAAATTGACCTGAAAATTCCAGAAATGGGAGCCAATATAATTTGCATAGTCTCCAACTTGAATTGTCACTATCTCCTTCATTTTATTCGGTCAATTGGCTCTTTATTTCTCTGATGATACTTACAAAAAGTTAGATAAGCATCAATAATTAGTATGAATCTGTCGACCTCTTTAAGAAGATCCTAAAACTTTTCAGTAATTTACAGTGTGCACTCTACAAATAATAACTTTAATATTAACCGCCACCGCTGCATGGGCCAGCTGGTATAGGTGTAGTTTCTCCTACGGGAGGACAGGGGTTCGATCCTGCATGGGGCGTGATTTGGGAGGTGTTGTGTGTGTTCCTGTGGGCTATTCTAAAAATAAAAACTTTAATATTAACCCTGGCAAAGCTCCGTTACCCCAATACATACCTGCACTCAGTTTCTATTACACACAAGAAACAGCAAAACAGTATGCATTAGTACGTTAACCCTTTGATCGGAACCGCAAGTTTTTTGCTCAAACAAGAAATGGAAATGGATTTCTCTCTCAATAACCTGATTGGAATGCGGAGAGAAACGAGAATAGAAACGATTCGACGGGATTTCAAGAGCACCAAATCCTGCAGAGAAATCACAGGAAAAATGTTGGTATTTGTCGAGAATTCGATTTGCCACAGTGAAAAGTCCTTATTACCCTCATCTTCTTCAACAGATCTGAAATGTGTTGGGATAGAGAGAGCAGTGGAGAAAGAAATTTGAACGGGATCAGTGGAGAGGGAGAAACGTACGACTAAATATTGAGGCGAGAAAGAGTGGGGAAGAAGAGGGAAAGATCACTTCCTGTTTCGATTTAATGGAGAGAAGGAGAGGCTAAGGCTCAGCTCCAGAAAGGGGGAACGGAGGGGAGGGAACGGGAGGGCGGGGGAAATATTGATATGTTACTTGCTCCGGAAAAAAAAACACCGAAGGGAAAGTAACAAGGCAGGGGAAAGCTGTTACTCTAGACCGACGAAATTCGTACCCTCCAAATCGGGGTGTAGCGGAAGGGAAAAAGACCTCATCGTAACATTTTACTGAGTTTGCCCTTTTCCCGCCTCCTTATATTTCTTCTTTCGTTTTTCCTCCATTCCACAATTTACTGAGCTATGCTTGCCTTCTTCTCAGCTGTCTACTTGCTTTTCACCTGTGTAAGATTTCAAGTTTTTTTTTGCTTTGCTTTGTCCGTTTTTCTACCTATTCTATTTCAAGTTGAAGAATGTGAGGATTTTATAGCTGATTCAAATACCTGTTTGTAGTTATATTGTCTCTTGGTTTTGACCTATTTGTGAATATTGGATTTGTTGATTGATATGTTCAATATATAAATATTATGATGCATATAAGTTGTTCGATGAAATGACCATTAGCAAGAAAATACAAATGAACTTGATATTTGTATAAGAAAATCCACTATTTTCTCAATTTTACCATTCTTGTATAATCCATCTATAAAATGCTATAAGTTACGGCATCACCCTTTAGAAATCATATCATATAGAAAATATATTGCTTTGTATATCTGAACTTGCTGAGTCCAACTCAATGATTTTTTATGATTCTGATGATCAAACATACAACAAATAGCATTTTTATCTTTTGAAGTTCTAATGATTTTGATGCATCTTTAGATAAGGCTCAAATTTTATCTTTATCTTTTGTTCTAACGGCCTATATATGACCTACAAAAATGTACTGGTACGTGTGGAGCTTACATTTGCTATTTGAACTGGTACATGTGCTTATATATATTGTGGATTAGAAATAAAATCAGATTAATTTGGAGAGCTTGTAACAGAAAACCAGTAATACACCGTTGTATGTGGGACATGGTTGAGGGTAAAATAGTCATATCTAAGATAAAATCTGAAGTTACAAACTTCCTTCTTTTACTTCTGTATAAACTTGTGGAGCAGGTGACAACCTTTAAATCTTTCCCTTCTGTCCCACACCTTCCCCTCCCATCTCCTCCCTTCCCTCTCTTATACAAATTGTGGAGCACACCCTAAGGAGCAGGGAGAGAGAAGAAGAGGGAAAGATCGGAACAGGAAGGAGAAATAATTCAATGGCATTCATTGTAAATAAGCTAAAGATTATGACCTTTTTAATTTGTCTTTAAATCAATTCTCCTTTTTAAACTAATCATTCCAATCACCAAATTTCAATTTTAAATCATCTCTTTTCAACTCTATTCCATTGAAATGAATTGAAATTTTGTTATACTCATGTTCCGATCACAGTGTTACTGTTCTGACGAACATTAGCTTGATTCTGATTAGTTGATCTAATCAACTGATATATATAACTAAAATGAGACGACGTTCACAACTAACAATCGATATTTAACTATCTAAGGCCCGGTACATGAGAGAGCAACGGGATAGTACCTAGAATTAATGGGACTGTATTGAGAGAGATAAGCTTGATTTCGACCTTTGGCAAGGTAGCCGACTCCAACCGCCTAAAGCACTCCTTACTCTTAACTAGTATCAGCGATGGCAAGTGGCATCACAGTCCGAGAGGGAGGGGCACCCGGGAAAGACCTTTTCTCCTTTTAACGGCAGCACACAGAGGAGGAGAGGAAGTGGAGAGCAAGAGGAAAAGAAGAGGACTACGCTAATAGCAGACAGTGTGTTAATGTGGGCCGGTGGGATCCATATCGGGCAGACTAGGCCGCTAAAATTCGTCCCAGATTGCGGACCTCTTCTGGACCGAACATCTTCCATCGGCCCATGTTCGTTACGTTCCTCCCCGAATATGTAGCCTGTGTTTGTTTTTGACATTTCCCACTTTGAGAACAGAAGAGTAACTACCCCAGCAGAACGGGTATTAAAATCATACCGGCCCACTTTTTTTTTTTTTGGATGAATCTGATGTATTTTGTAATTGTACCAGGCCCGGGATGAATCGTACCTGCCACCCTTTTTTTATAAGGATGAATCTGATTTTTTATTTTGTTCCGGGTCGTAATGAATTTTTAAATTTACATGTAATTATATTAAGATTAGACAATTGTTTTTAGTATGCTAACTATCACACACGAAATTATTTGTGAATAATATTAGTATGCTAAACATTCGCACATTGAGTAATATGGTAAATCAAGATTAAAAAAAAAATATTTCAAATTTCATATTAATTTGTTGACAACTAATGTTCAAAACTATACCGATTCAGGAAATTAAAATTTAGTTAATTTCATAAAAACTGTAATTGATTTCAGTCTAATTTTACGAATGCAAATGCTCTTATAATTGTTCAAATTGTTGACTTAGTCAACACTAATAGAAAAAAACAAAAGTAAAACTAGAGTGTTCCTGAGTTCACTAAGTCTTTTTGTAAACTCAATTCTAAAATATATCGGATTGGCTTCAAAAGACGAATCCAAACCGTTGAAATCCATCTACCTTACGAGTGATGTGTTTACATGCAAAAATTTCAAACTTTCAAATTAATTTAGTATAAAGTCAAGCGGTCAAAATTAAAATGTTTATAAATTAATCCATTCATTTTTTAATGGTTTTTTACCACTTGACTCTATACAAAATTCATTTTAAATTCTAATTTTTTTGCATATAGACACATCACTTGTAAGGTAGAAGAATTTCAATGCCTTGAATTCGTCGTTTGAAATTAATTCGATAGATTTTGAATTGAGTGCACAAAAAAACTTGATAAACTTAAAAACACCCTAAGTTTACTCCAAAAAAACAAATACAGAAACCTATATCCTTGATTAACATCAACTTCATATATCTACCTTAAGTTCTTCAAATTCATATTCCAATTGACCTTAAAATGCTGGATTAATTTTGTACAAAACTACTTAGAAGAAACTATTATACTAATACGATATTAATTTTGAGATCTTCAAATTAATGTTCTTTTAAACCTTAGAATTTACACAGAAACTACCTCTTCCTGATATTTCCATATACAATTTATTTCAAATGATAATTAACCTATCTTTCCTTTCATTTTATTAAAAAATAATTATGGCAACGCAACAAAAAAGAATGAAAAAGGGTAAGAATGTTTTTAATTTCATCCAGAAAGAATATATGAAAGGGTAAAGATAGGAGTAGGGTAAATAAGTAAAAGGTTAAAGATATTAACATAGTTATTTTAATTTGATCCAGCATATCAGTTATATATTCAAGTGTTCCGTGTCTTTTTGCTTCACATTTTATATCTTCGTTTTCAAATTATAAAGAGCCGATCTAAATTGCTCAACATGATTTCTATATTAAAATGTGCTTGGACACCAAATTTTATATATATTTTTTAATTTATATTTACTATTTTTTATAGAGGCGCAAAATGATTATTTACGGACCATCCAAAAACAATGATTTTGTACATATTTAAAAAAATAGTAAAAAATGATTATTTCAATCCCCCACTCCAGTACCTGCATTGTACCGTAACAATAGAAAAAAGTTGTATTATGGTCCCCACTAATTATATGATCCTTATTTTCCAGTCCCTGCACTCGTCTCCGTATCAACTTCCATAGATATAAATGTATAGGTAAAAATACTTGCAATATTTGATATTAATACTTTTAGATGTAATCCAGTGTCATATGTAAAAAAATACTTGCAAATATAGATATAAATACTTGTGCGACGACGAGCCCGAAAGTACGTCATCATGGAATCTCATTTGAAGAGAAAATTGCATAGAAGACGTTAATGGTTCTAGATTCGCAAAATTCCTCACTGGTCATTAGAAATATGGACGAGATTGAACGGAGAAAAATAAACTACCTCTAAAGACGTGTATGGTCTCCCCCATGTAAACGAGATTGAACGAAGAGGGGGCTGGCGGCGGCGGAGAGAGGGGCAGGGGGCGGGTAGGGTTTGGTGGGGGGGGGGGGGGGGGGGGGGGGTTATATATATATAAAAAAAAAAAAGTGGACCGCACCCTGTGGCACGGTTCTGTCTTCGAAGTGGACTGTCCTACGGGGGTGGACTGCTTCTCAGTGGTACGGTTTAGTTATTTTAAAAAAAATTGTGGAGCTAGTTATTTTTATTAATTTTTTTTATAGTTATTAATAAAAAAAATCGGAAACTCTAGACAGATAATCGAAGCATATTGAATAAAAAATATATCCATCAATAAACAGTTAAACACAGTACAAAGTACATATTTCAAAATTAATCTGTCTGGGTAAAGAATAATATTTGTAGGTGATGTCTAGTCTACA
This sequence comes from Carex arenaria, assembly GCA_964058825.1. Classification (NCBI taxonomy): domain Eukaryota; kingdom Viridiplantae; phylum Streptophyta; class Magnoliopsida; order Poales; family Cyperaceae; genus Carex; species Carex arenaria. The sequence goes on along the minus strand of CAXKVW010000490.1, from coordinate 117,935 downwards.
CAATAATTGCGTCGATACATTTCCCCAAAAAGAAAAAATCAAACAAGATAATCAAATCAAAGTTCAATTATCTCCAACCACGTAGACCTTTAAACTTATAACAACAAAGGAAGAATAAGTACAAATCCTTGTCAGATTTTAGAAAGATAATTAACACCCTGACTAAACCGAGCAGTGTTGTCAGAATCAGTGGATCTTATCCGCATAGATCTGATCTGTATATGCCAACAACATAATACACTTTCTTGTGTCTTCTCTGCACCTTTTGCTTAGATGAAGGGATGCGATAGAAAAGCCACATTATCTGCTTGTCAAGTGGGAGAAATCGTCCACTCTAATTAATTACTTCTCACTTGTAATTCATTTTTTTTAAGATAAATTGTTCATTGTTTATGTAAAGATATTTTTATTATTTTCAAACTTTCCCCTTGAAAACCATTTTTTTTTTCTCTGTTAATTTGTGGTAGGTAGATGGAAGCATGTTAGGTTTTAAGCAAGGTCAAAATCAAACAGTACCGAGAAGATCTTAATGGATTTGATTCTTGTTTAATTGGACTAATCTCTCTTAGCCACAATAGTTGACAGATATGTGTGTGTTCTTTTTTGAATTGACCTAATTAGGGTGTGCTTTTAATAAGAAAAAAGTTGTTAGTTTACACAAAAATAAAACAATCATGCTCAGTTAATTTCTCAAAATAAGAAGTAAAGCTAAACTTTTTACTCAACAGAATCCAAACCACAATAAATAAATTTATACAATCACCTCACAAGAAACATTTGGATAAAAATCTGAACCAAAAATGGGGCAAAAAAATCAGCAGCCTAAATCCTCAGTTCATCTCTCCCTTGATAGAACTAGGACAAATTATTATTCTAACCCCATATCTGGGTTCTTCATTGTGTTATGCAAAACCCTATTTAGTCTCTCTCTTTCTCTCTCTCTAATATAATTATATATACACCAAAACGTTGAAACAACATTAAACTGATAACAGATTTCTACAATTTCCAGTCATAGCTCTCAGATCTTTCATCTTCTTCATCACAGCTTTCTCCAATACCTCCAGTAGCAATAGACAACTGGAGAGGTCCAGTGGGCGACCCTGATTGGGAGGTGCTATGTTGTGAGGTGGTGCTTTGCTGGTCTTTGCAAGAGGCATTATTAGTTGGGGTTCTTCTTGTATGCAGCCTATATTTCTGAAATAATACCAAGAAAGGAATAAATAAAAATATTTACAAATTATTGTCCTTGCAAAAGAGAACATTTCACATGCCCCTTCAAAATTTCCAGATAGAAGTTTTCATTTCATTACATATTGACCAAATTACTATCACTCAATCCTAATTATCCAGTGAGCAGAAAGCAGGAGCATGCATGTTTTAAAGACAAAAGATAGTTCATACTTCATACCAGGATGATGAATTCATTAAATTTTTAATTGTTCAAAGTTAGTTCATACCTGTAAATGGCTTTTCACTTCGTCATTTGTGAGCCCATCTACTTTCATCAGCTCTCTGATTTGCTTTGGAGTAGCCACTGAAAATTTATGAAGGTCAAAAAAAAAATTAGACTAATGTTGGCCACTGAGTTTCTAAATTTCTGTGTGAGTGTGTGTGTTGGTCGCTCTGATTCTGGCACTCTAAAATGATCAGATAATATGGTATAAGTTTAAAAGTCGCTTATTTTGATTTTTAATGAAACAAAAGGCAAAATGAACTGATCTTGTCTACGCTCATGAATTTTGTGTTATGTTATACGTTTAGATATTATCTTTAACTTTTGTTTACTAATAATATAACATATACTTACCAAGGCAAGGAACAATTGGATCAATTTTGGCACGCAAACTGTGATCAAGTTTTCAAATTAGGAATTTTTTTATTTTTTATTTTGCATCCAGAAAATTTTTTTTTATTGAAGGAAAAAGTTGTTATCATCTCAATTTAGAGGACACTCAAATCAAAGTGTTTATGATCTCTCGGATTCCCTTCCATTTATGCAAACAAATCAAAATTCTACCAAAATGAAAGACTTCCAATTTTAAATTTCTCTGACCTTGGGCACCGCCTAGCTGCTGTAAGGAAGAGACGAACCGCCTGTGCAACTCAGGTGACCAACACCGCCGCGTCTTTCTCTGTTGTGACTGGGACTGAGATTGAATGGAAATTCGAGTTGCACCTGAAGAGGAGTTCTCTGTAACTCCAGTTACACCCTTGTAAGATAACAAGGTGAGATCAGGCACAGTCACATCCACCTTCTCCTCCTTCCCGGGAAGGCCTTTGAATGGCATGAACCCGCATGAAGTACTCTGAATAGTGAATACAAAAATAAATTAGTAAATACAAAAAGGTAAAGGGCCTTTATGAAAAACTTGTCCTTCCTAAGATCATACCTTTTGTGATAGTCTGCTTTGAGTTTTATTTTCTTCGCTGTGGCTCCATAACTGAGCAGAGCTCATCCAACTCTTTTTATCTTTTGAGTCGTCTTCCACTTTCCCCCCTACATTTTCTTCAAATCTACTTTTAACGGGGATGAACTCCTCAAAGACGCTCCCTTTCTGACATTTCTCGAGTTCCTCCTTCAACACACTAATAACTGCAAAAAAATTGCCAAACAAAACTCATATTAATTAAAACTTGAAATTTCCACGAAATATTACTTAAAAATTAGCACCAAAGAAATGAGAATTACTGTCGCTGAGGAGATGCATGCTTAGCGGAAGTTCCCGCTTGAAAACTTCTATCTTTCTTCTCTCGACCTCCAAATCTCTGATAAAACCCTCGAGTTTTGTCGTTTTCCCACCTAGTTCTCCGACCTCCATTGTCTCTTTCAAGAACCCATTAATGGTTTTCGAAGCGTAGGGCTTCAGATTTAACCCAATATCTGCCAGGCCAGATCCCATTTCCTTCAACATTTTTCTATAAAATGTTCTCCAATTCTATAGCTTCTGACTTGAGGTGCAATGTAAGAGAGTAGAATTAAGACGAGAGAATATACAAGGTAGATGGTATCTTTTCCATTTATATATAGTGAGTAGGAAGGAAGATCGCGATCCGATCGGACCGGTTATGGTTTGGCTGGACCGGGGTTTTTAGGGATATAATGGTAAATTCCGTTAGGAAGTGGGTTTTATCGTGACAACTCACGCAAGGGCGAGTCGTCGCGTAAAAGAGAGACTCCCTGATGGGTGTGTTGATTTACTATATTACTCTCTGAAATATATATCTGTAGCGGGTTGAAATGAAATTTTATACAACCCAGTACGTAAATAATTATAGAAATCAAAAGTAGGGAATTTATAATCTTTTATCGGTAGCTAAAGATCGGCGACGCGTAAGAACCACCGCGGTGACTCGATTCGGATAGATCTTTTCTGTTTTGATCCTCCTAGAAACCTAGATTGCTTTTCCTTGCATTCGAGCTCTTACTCAATTTGTTCTTCAAGAAACAAAATTACTCATACACCCTTTAAAGCTTCAAAATATTTTGTAAGAACCTGTAAGACCTGGTTCGATGTGCTCTGCCACTTTGCCCCGAAATTTTTACTAATATAAAAAAAAAATAACAAATTTCAAAATCTACACTCGATTCTGACAATTTTGAAAATCTGTCCAAACCGCAAAATAATTTTGCAGTTTTAGAATACATATTTCAGCAAAATTATTTTGCGGTTTTAGATTTTCTGATTTTTTAATTAAACAGAAAATATTATTATTTTTTTATTTTTTTATTGAAATATTAAAAATATTTTATAAATTTCTTTGAAAATAGATGAAATATTATATAATTTGATTTATTAGAAAAACTGCAACAAACAATCCGGATCAATATTTTTAGGTCGGATTTTTTGCATCTATTTATTAGAAAGACTGCGAAAAATTAAAATATCTTTTGTGTTTTATTAGAAAAAAATAAAAATATTTTAGATCTAAGTTATTTATCTCGTTTCAAAAGTCATTTCTAAATAAATAAAGAAAATATTGTGGTCCTTCTAAGTTCTAATACATTTAAATTCTAAGATATTGTATCTATTTTGAAAAAAAATCGAAAAGAAATCTTTCCATCGGTCAGAGATAATTATTATCTTTTCAAAAATAGAAGAACCAATATATTTTGTTATATTTATTTAAAAGTGACTTTTGAACTAGAATCAATAACTCAGATTCAAAAAAAAAACTTCAATAATACACAAAGAACTATTTTAATTTTTCTAACAGCCACAAAAATTTCGGTTTTTAAAATATTGATCCGAGTTATTTGTCGCGGTCTTTCTAATAAATTAAATTATATATTATTCCATCTATTTTTAAAAAATTATATAAAAGATTTCTAATATTTCAATACAAAAATAAATAGACTATAACTTTTTTGTTTAATTAAAAAATCAAGAAATCCTAAACCCGCAAAATAATTTTGCGGAAATAGGAATTCCAAAAGCGCAAAATTAGTTTGCGGTTTAGTCAAATTCCAAGATTTTGAAATTTCTTATTTATTTTATATTACTAAAAATTTCGGCCCTTTGCCCGTATCAACCTTTTCTTTTGATCTCAACAGTATCCGAATCCACAATTTAAAATTCAAGATGATCCATCAATTCGAAACAATATGAACCTCAGATGATCTGAAAATCCGACCAATTCAAATCCAAAACGATCCAAATTTTACTAAACAAGGAGTTGAAATTATCCATTTCGATTTTAGTTTGAATTTATCTCAACTCATGATTATATTTACAAATGCAAATTATTTTGGTAAACACTGTATGAGTTGATTAAAACAGCATCAATTATTTAAAGACGGTTTTTGAATTTTCATATCGATTTTTTAAATTAATGCTGAAAGTCTAAGAAATCAATTTTAGTAAAAAAAAATATATATATATTATATGTGAAGATTAATTAATTAATTAATTAATTAATTAACTTAGTTTTCAATCTTTACTAAAATAATGTTTAGCGGTGCTTTAAAATATCATTTGTGCCTCCAGTTTGACGTGGAGTGCATCTCCGTCAATAATAAAATTTTGTAATATTCGGCTTGTCGGTCATTTTGTAATATGGAATGCACCACGAGGAAGAAGGTGTGACAGAGAATTTTCTTACACGTGATTGAAGGAAAGGAATCTCCAATTGGCATGATTATTTAAAAAAGGGTTCTCATTTTGAAAGAAAGAAAGGAAGAAAAAATAATTTGGCGTGCCTCATGCCAGCATGCGGAAGGTGAGGGGATAAGGATTCTCTTTAGAAAATTGTAAAATGGAGGGGCCCGGCTGTGACATCTGGCAGGATTTGAAACACAGAGAGAGAAAATCAGATTCTTTTGGGTTGACGATGCTAAATGACAAATGCAACCCCACTAACCAGCCTAGATTCCACTCCACCGAATGTGTTGTGTGGTTTACATTACACAATGTGGTTTAAGACAATTGTGTGTGCTTTTTTTCCTTGTGAAAGAAGGGAACTGGGGGAATCTTTTTTTATAATTTTGGTGCTACTAATTACAACTCTTAATTATTCTTTCGCACTACCAAAATAGGTAAAGTGTGTCCAACCTTCTTTGTGCCATCTCGCTAACAAGTTGTACAGAAAAAAATTCTCAACCCTTTTATTTTACCAGTTTCCATGGTATAAAACTAAGGTTTTAAATAGCGATTATCGCATCATCCGGAGAGATTAAAAAATGTTATCGTGAACAACGTAATTATAGCAAAAACTATCCTGCATAGTATTTTTATTTTAAAAAATTGTATTTTATATTTCTACTAATTTCAATATTATTTAAAGTTTCATACAGCAATAATTAACACAAAATTAATTTAGAAATTAGAATATTCATATTGAACAAGTATCAAATTCAAATTGTTATTCAACATATCCCCAATAATATCATACACTATCAATCTTTTTCATTCAAAATAACCTAAGCATTATGACATGAACTATCTATCTTTTTATATTCAAAATAATCTATGCATCATAACATAAATTATCTACATTTTTCTATTTAAATGCAAAAGTAATACAGGCCTTGAAAAAATTGGTCCTTCAAATAAAGTTTTAGTTTGGACCTTTGAATTAAAGTCCATGTAGCATAGCGTGTGCTATTTGCGTTACACGCTACGCGCTATAGTGGATCGCTATTATCGCTATAGCGATTGTAGCTGAAATTACACATTTTTATCCCATAGCTCAGTGTTGAAGGTCCGAAAACGCTATAGTGCCGCTATTGCATCACTGTATAGAACACTGGTAAAAGTAATTATAATTTAATGTTTGGATATTTTGAGGACAAATTCTTTTTTATGGAGGAAATAATGTAACATTTCGATCAATTATATTTTTTAAACTAAAATTTAATATAACACTTTATTGATTAGTTATATTTTTAATGTATAAAAATAATTACAATTTAACATATGAATTTTGAGGATGAAATTTTTTTGAAGAGAGGAAGAATGTAATGTCGTGTAATTTGAGTTACGATATGATTGAATTATTATATTTTAAATATAACGTACACCACACTGCAGTTTGTATTGACGCCAGAATTATATAAAATTCCTCAAGTCTTCATCATTTTCACGGCTTTTAGAGGAAAATATTTAGAGGAAGAAGTTGTCAATTTGTTTAAATTTTGGAGTATAGAATGCATTATTAAATTAAGCTCATCGTCTCTAACTATGTTTTTTTTAGTCTGCCTAAGAGGCTAAGGGCATGTTCGGCTGCCAGTCCGCGTGTTACTGTTCACTCCCACTGTCTACCTATTCTTGTGCCCATTTCTACTCTCGGGCTGCAGCCGAACATGCCTTAAGATTCCACTAAAAAGAAACTGTGGGACATCACAATCACTTAGCATAATATTCAAGATGAGTAAAGGATGGGCAAGAAACTTAGTTGCACCAGTCAATTTCAACTACCCTTTTTTGCTTATGGTATTTATTATTATTCAAAAAGCGAAATTAGATGGACAAAGCAATACATTATGAGAAAAAAAAAAGATGTCTTAAAAAATATCATTCTGGATGAAATAAACATAATATTCGAAGTTTGGAATATCTGTTTTTAAAGAGAAAATTGTGAATTACACGACGAAGGTAATAAATTATGTGTAAGAAGCGAGGGCTTAGTGCAATGACACTAGAGACGCAAGTTCAAGAATTTCTTGATAATAATATTTAAAAGTTGTTAGAGAAAAAAAAATTGAGTGTATAATTAACGAATCACGTGTAATATAATTGATTGCAACATTATCTTATGGATGACAGACAAGTGATGAAATATTGTTGATAAATCCTCGCAATAATATCATAATATTAGCAACGAATTAAAACTGTAAAAGTCGCATAAATTTTTAAATATTAGCAACAAATAATAAACAGAAGTCGAATTTTTTATTTAATATATATATAACATTTCAAATTAAATTTCTAACAAAATTCAAATGTTTGAAGTCCTAGTCCATACTCATTTTTAGCTAAAAATGCAAAATATGCAAAATAAAAATGCAACATAAAAATGTAAAATATGTGTAAAAGCATATATAGTGTTCTTACTAGCTACAACTTGAACTTAGTCTCTACAATTATAAAGTGGAATTCTAACCACTTACTATAAACACTCATTTGACATACTATTAAGAAATTAGACAAAGGTAGGGTGTGATGTGCTCACCAAGAGAGATTGGTGAGCACAACTCCAAGTCTATCGGATTGGTTTCAAATGACGAATTCAAACTATTAAAATTTATCTACTTTATGAATGATGTATGTATATGAAATTTTTCGGAAGTTTCAAATTCATTTAGTACAAGATCAAGCGGTAAAAAAATGATAAAAAAATGAATACATAAAACAACTTATAAAATGTTCATTTTTTTTAACTGCTTGACTCTGTACTGAATGAAATTGAAACTTCTAAAAAATTTCATTTACATGCACCACTCATAAAATAGATGGATTTCAACAATTTAAATTTATTGTTTGAAGCCAATCCGATAGGCTTTGGAGTTGTGCTCACCAAACCTCTTGGTAAGCACATCACACCCTAGCTTTGCTCAAGAAGATGAATTATATTTATATATAATTTAATTTAAATTTTTTTAATTAGTTTTAATTAAGTTTTTAAACTAATGATGAAAATATTAAAATTAAGAAAATTACTAAGCACTTCCTACACTACCTTAAGATTCATTGCTGGTTATAACAATATGGCATTTATTAAACTGAACAAAATTTTGTTTTTTTTCTTCTCAAAATAGATGGACGAGATCCGCTACAGTACATCCGGAAAATAAATTAATGTCAATAGTTTCATGTATCACATGTTATTGATCTCACTTTCACTAATTGTTGATCATATTTTTCTTATGAATATTAAATGCATGTTTCGCTAAAATTTAAGGTCAAATAATGAATTAAATCGCTGATCATACCTTTTTTTTGAGAAAACTGATCATACTTTTTATCGTGAATGACATGTATCGTGTGAAATTTGTAGATTTAAGATCAAACACTATAACATGAACTTCGGAAATTTTATCCTTTGTAATCGATTCGCTTTCCGTTTTTAGGTCGGGAGTGTTTGTGATAGACATCGGAAGTTTATTAACTAAGCGTAATGACTAACTTTTAATGAATTATTCACCATATAAATATCATTAAGTACAAGGAGGATTCAAATACATCTATTTTGTGTATCTCTATCATGTTTTTCTTTTCTTTTTAACTTTAATAACTCATAATTTAAAACTTAAAAATAAAAATAAAATCATTACATATGACCTACATCATTTTATATATGCACTTGTAAAAAATTATGACATTTCAATTTTGTTTTGATTGTCATCAAGAGCTTGTAAAAATGTACTAATGTGGATAATTTTTAGACGTTGATTTTTCAACTTATTGATTTATATAAAAACAAAATCGAAATATGTTAATTTTTTAAGAGCACAGAGAGAAAATAACATAGATCACATCTAACAGTTTTATTTTGACGCTCATAATTTAAATTTTGAGTTATTATAGTTTTAAAAATGAAGTCATGATGAAAATACAAAAAATTGGAGATGTTGAAACCCTCCTCATTAAGTATATCTGTTTAATTCTACTGAACAATAATAGTAAAAGAGTATTTTTGTTTTCAACTCGTCTATCAATGTGAAGTAAAACGTGTTAATCTACATCCATCAATTACGTGCCAACTTAAAATGTCAATTTCATACATTTTTTTCTATTAAAATTTCTTGATATTTAAAGGTGTGAGGAGCATTGTGATATACAAAAACTCAAATCAAAGTAATATACAAATAAGGGCTGGACTCTTATTTTTACTACAAAAAAAAAATCAAATCAAAGTAAGAGCCTGGTAATAAAAAAAAATAAACATCATAATTCTCATTTTTGAAGTAAATATTCTACTTTCGAGTTATATGCATGCCGTAAAAATAAAAAGAGTTAGCTCGCAAGATGCAAGTATATGCTATTGATCGATATATTTGATATAGTTTAATCAGTGTTATAAAATACGGCCACACTTACCATATACTAATATTCTAATTTTTAAAGATGTTCATCTTATTAGACATGAAATTTATAATATGGCATCCATTATTTAATAACTTATAATAATATTTTATTTTAATTTCTTATTTTTATACTAAAATTTTCTAAAAGCCTAATTAGGTTGTTTAAGATTTTTTTTTTTTCAGAATATACATCTACAAATATTGTATAACCGTAAGGTGATCAACCGCACACAAAGAACTACATTTAAAAATGAAGAGGAAGTGAGGAAGTCATCAAGAACGTATCACTTTTCCCTTCCTTACATTCCCTTCTATTATATGTGAAACGGTACAGCCCCATATCAGAACTGAATTTAGATCCCTTGCATCTAAGTCAACTTTTCCGCAATGTGGATATCAGCACTTTTTCTAACTTTAGATCCTCTGTCGCACAGGTCTGGTTACAAATGAAAATACACTGTTTTGTGGCTCCCTTATTATAAAATTCACTCGTTAGTCATTACTCACTGGGATTGTTCGGTAACAACGGATTAAGTCTCCTTAAGACTTAATCTGCTTCCTTTAGCTTCTTTAGACCCTTAATTCTACCGAACACCGGTTCCTTAGTGTGGATTAAGATCACCTCCTTTAGTCTCTTTTTGTCCGGATCTTAATTCTCTGCCTAGACCTTAAGACACCTCTACTTCTTCCTTTAACTTCCTTAGTTTTCATCCACGAATTAAGACAACCGAATATCGATTCCTAAGTGCTACTTAAGCTCTTCATCCTCCACTCTTAATTCCTTCTTGCCGAACGGTCATTAGAACTTGTCATGGGCTGATCAACAACAAATTATTATAGAGATACTTTATACTTAGTTACCTCTATAATTTTAAAAAAAAATTATTATGTATGTTTAAATTTAATTAAATTTAATTTTTTAGAAGTTTTTTTATAATCCAGTCCTTCATAAAAAATCTAAATGTGTGTACTTTTACTTTAGTAGATAAAATTTTGTGCTGTGATAGTAAAGACTTGAGTTGAAATTCTATTACCAGTACTGGTAAGCATTTTACTTTTAGGTCCCCAATAAATTTTTCAGTTCCGCACCGAACTTGTATGTATTATGTAATACAGATTTGCACCATAGGATTTGTAACCGAGAATCCTTGCTCATAGTGGAGATGAGATGATGATCTGTAGACTGTAGAAGGGGGGCCTGATGCTGCGCTTTAAAGGAGCACTCACTTTTGCTAGAAAGTGAATTTGCTGGTAAATGCGCCACTAATGTTTTCCCCATTAGATTACGTGACGCCTAGCCACCTGATCCTCTCTAGATTCCTTGGGACCATTGTTCGGTTTTATTTTTTATTTATTCCTAATAAAGAAGAACAAAAGAGTAGTTGTAAGTTGTAAGTTGTGAGTTGTAACTATCCGGGAAAAAGAGGGGTAATACAGAAAAGATTATCTAGACTATTCGTTTGTTGTTATCATAGATTCCTGAAAATTCATTGCGAGGTGATTCTAATTTTGCCAGACAGATTTTCTAACTAGTGATATGTGGTGTGAACCGCATTATTATAAAGCACAATTATATAGATAATAGTTTTTTTTAAATATTGTTTTCAGAATTTTAAAAGATAACCTTTTTTAAAAGTGAACAATGTCAACTTTTAAAAATTCAAAATAACAGTAAAAAGATCTAAAATAGTAAAATTGAATATTTTATAAAATATTGATATAATTTTTCAGACATAACAAAAATATATATGATTTGAACTATTAACGTATGATATATTAATGTTAATACATCAACATAAATCCACCAATCTAAGCATTGTCGGTAAACCATCAACGCAGATATGAGATCATTTCTTCCAATTTAGAAATTTGGGAATTTTGAAAAAAATTAAAACTATCCCTACTTTTGTGGGTCCGGATCCCCTAATGTAACTCAATTTTTGGATTTTGAATCTAAACGCTCATTTCGAATCTGATGCTCCATCTCGCGCACTTATTTCGAATCGAACAGTCTGGATTTAAAACTCAAAAATTGAGTTACATTACTGTTATCTCGATTCTACTTTCGCCGCAGACCACTAGTCACACTGCCCATGGCCCAACGGAAAAGCCGAATTGACTTCTGAGTGGCCAAAGTCTTGTTTCTTCTCCATTTTTTTTTGAAAGACGAGCAATGAATGGATCCAAGATTCCTTCTGGATAATATACGGATCCTATCCCAATCCCACCATACTTTAGAAACCTAAAATTTTGCAATTTTACCCTGCATAAATAAGAAATAGCAAATCACACTAGAATCGCCGGAAACATAAGAAATATAACCTTTATACTCGAACATTTCTTTTACTTGGATTTTAAGCCCTGCCTTTCAAATTTCCTTGCAATTATTACAGTAACCTTTTTAAACCTTTATACAGACATGATATCACCTGCTTGCATATAAACATACGAGTAGAACTAGGGTGCTCCTAGGAGTACCAAGCTCCTTTGTACTCTTAACTCTAAAATTTATCGGATTAACTTCGAGCGACGAATCCAAACCGTTGAAATCCTTCTACCTTACGAGTGATTCGTCTAGATGTGAAAATTTTAAAGTTTCAAATTAATTTAGTATAAAGTCAACTGGTCAAAAGGCTTCCAAAAATGAATGCATTAAAATTAATTTAGAAACTTTCTAATTTTGACCACTTGACTTTATACTTAATTAATTCAAAATTTTAAAACTTTCACATGTAGACGTATCACTCGTAAGGTAGAAGGATTTTAACGGTTTAGATTCGTTGTTCGAAGTTAATCTGATAAATTTTAGAGTTAAGAGTACAAAGGAGCTTGTACTCCTAGGAGCACCCTAGTTCTACTCCATACATACGCCAAGTTTGGCAAAGGTTTACGGTTTAGAAACATTTTAAGGTTTTATAAGAGCAGATGCATAATTTCAAATTTTCCATTGGGTAATAATTTATAGATGCTGGGGACCGCTTAAGAAAAAATCACACCAAAGATGAGTAGATGCTGCCCCCATGGAATTCGCTGCTCGCCGCATCTTTATCTTATTCTTTGAATACTGCCAGAGGTTGGGGTCCATCTCGGGGACACATTTTAGGTGCGCAGAATCCTTTTGGGATTCTCTTGCTTTATTTTGTCTCGGAGCCTTTAATGGTATAATAATTTCATTAACAATTGATTGATTACAAACAATTTAATAATTTAATTAACAGTTTCTCCTACGATTTTTGTTGATCAGTTGAAGTTTCAGATCTCTTAGGGTATGTTTGGATGCACAAGAATAGCTACTGTTTTCGGAATAGCATTGCTATTCAGAACAAGGTGCATCCAAACGACATTTAGAGCTATTCGGAATAGCTACTGTTTTTAGAATAGCATTGCTATTCGCTATTCTTACAAAAACATAGAATAGCATTTGTTGATTTCAATATTAATACTAATCCAATATTTAAACTAATATTATATTATATTTAATATTTAAATTAATATTATATTGTATTATATTTAATCTAATATTTTATTTAATACTATTATAATATTTAAAATAATATTATACTATATTTTAATATTTAAATTAATATTATATTATATTATATTTCATCTGATATTTTATTTAATACTAATATAATATTTAAAATAATATTATATTACATTTAATAATTAAATTAATATTACATTGTAATATATTTAAACTAATATTTTATTCAATACTAATCTAATATTTAAAATAATATTATATTACATTTAATCTAATATTTTATTTAATACTGATATAATTTTTAAATTAATATTATATTATATACATTAATATTTAAACTAATATTATATTACATTTAATATTTAAAATAATATTATATTACATTTAATATTTAAACTAATATTTTATTATATTTAATCTAATATTTTATTTAATACTAATTTTATTTTTAAATTAATATTATATTACATTGATATTTAAACTAATATAATATTATATTTAATATTTAAAATAATATTATATTATATTAATATTTAAACTAATATTATATTATATTTAATATTTAAAATAATTTTATATTACATTTAATATTTAAACTAATATTATATTATATTTAATATTTAAAATAATATTATATTACATTTAATCTAATATTTTATTTAATACTAATCTAATTTTTAAAATAATATTATATTACATTTAATATTTAAACTAATATTATATTATATTTAATATAATATTTTATTTAATGCTAATCTAATATTGAAAATAATATTATATTACATTTAATATTTGAATTAATATTATATTGTATTATATTTAATCTTACACATAAATTATTAAACAGTAGCTATTCCCTCTAAACTCTATTCCAAATATGCAATCCAAACAACTTTTTCACTGTTCTGAATAGCACTGTTCTTAAACAGTAGCTATTCTTATTTACTATTCTAAACAGTAGCTATTCTAGCTATTCTAGAGTGCATCCAAACGTACCCTTAAGGGATATGGACTGATGGAATGAAAAGAGGCCATGTTGCGTTGAATCATAATAACATTACGAGACATATTATTTAATTATAAATAATCCTAAGATTCTAATGCCTTGGTCCTCTCCCAATAAAATAGTTGCAGTTGAACTTTTATTAAAACAGTGCCTTTTTCACGCCATATGTCCATATATCTTACCTGACAATTATTTTAGTAAAACACTGAGCCGCACTATTGGAAGCATTTAATTCTTTCCAGTGAGTTAATTAAAGCCAGCTTTCCTTTTATGACATACGACTCTATACACAAGAGAGAAGACAACTTTGTTGCTACTTGCTAGCATTTTATTTTGCATTATTTGTTCTTATTTTTGTTTGTTTGAACAATAATTTAAGACTATTATTTTGTAAATACATGGGAATTAGTAGTTAGTTGCATGCGGCCAATTCTACAACGGACCTATGCTGACTCTTCGTTAGTTTTAAAAGCCAAATGAAATTAAGAAAATATGCGATCTTATCAGCAAAGAACCCACAAAGATAATATTTTCTTTAGTTTAATTAGGAAGGATTTGATCCATTTGATTCCACCTTTAAAGCATAATTGGAGAAGTCAATTAACAAGAATATTGTGCTGTCTGGTTGACATCCAAAGATAAGTTAAATTAACAATTTTAATATTCTCAATAATTTAGCCCATGGAGAATTACGAAGTCAATTCCAAGGAAGTGGCATATAACGTGCCAATAATTTTCTTTTGTGCATGTGAATAAGACCGTGTTGTTATGTGAATCTGTTCGCTAATAAGATGCTTCCAGCAAGGAATTAGCATCCATTCATGAATCTTGATTGCAGCCCCAACATTCACACCATAATGTTTAGTCACGTTATAGAATGTTTTTCATTTTTTTTTCTTGTTCTTTTTGTTTGTTAATTTGGGGTGGAAAGGGGGAATTCAGATCTCCTCAGATATCTGGCCGTTTATTATGTTTTTAGCACGAACTTTGAAGCGACTCACGAAGAATCCAAATTTTTTATATAGTTTGATAGGAAGCTTTTATATATATATAGAGAGAGAGAGAGTAAAGCTAATATAGGCTTAAGTGTACGTGCACTTAACCCTAGGACCGTACGATTAGCTTTGAGATTCGTGCTACACGACTTTTAAAGAAATCCGACAGTCCTAGGGTTAAGTGCACGGTACACTTAAGCCTATTAGCTTTACTCTATATATATATGAGAAGGGTTCCAATGCATCCAAAAATTCATGCTCCCATTTACACCCATTTTTTTATCTCCTTTATCTTTATTTTTAAAGTCCGAATAGTCGATCCGAAACGTTCAACATGATCATCATAATAAAATATGCTTGGAGACCAAATTTTATATTTTTTGGAATTTTTTTACTATTTTTTAAGATAGGTACAAAATCATTGTTTTAAGGAGATTCTGGACCATCCGATATAGTGATTTTGTACATATTTTAAAAAATAGTAAAAAAATTCCAAAAAATATAAAATTTGGTCTCCAAGCATATTTTATTATGATGATCATGTTGAACGGTTTGGATCGACTATTCGGATTTTGAAAATGAAGATAAAAGAGATAAAAAAATGGATGCAAATGGGAGCATGAAATTTTGGGTGCATTGGAACCCTCCTCTATATATATATATATAAATGTGGAAATCTAGCTTACCAATTTTCATTTAATTGTTTATAAAGAATTATTTATTTGAGTTTCAAACTTATAACCTCTCATATCATATAACATGTGTTTTCACTACTCAATCAAATGTTAGTTCTTAGTTTGATTGAAAGCTAACCTTACAAGTTACAAAAGGTATCCGAGAGGATCCGGACTCAGATGGGAGGGGAGAGGCACGTTGTCACGTTGAGGTGGTTAGTGGTTATATATGTTCTAATTTGTTTTGTAATATATATTTCTTAAGAATCCAAATCTACTTTTTTCTAGAGAAAATGAGCACTCTCTTTTTCTTTTATCTGAATAATTCAAAATTCATTACACGGCTTCAATTACTTTTTTCTTTTATATTAATTTAATCTATTAAAATGATTCAGATTTAATTGAAACTGTGTGATGAATTTTCTTTTTTTGATGAATTGGCAGCCATCAAAAAAAAGAAAATTCATTTTTATCAAAATAAAGGAGCAGATTTGGTTCCATCTCTTGAAATCTAGATAAAATCAGGAGGATAGGAGAGTGATAAAAGCACCAAGTTTTCTGGACCATTCGATCACATCGAACACCTACAGTCCCAATGTGTCCAAAAGGCACTCCAGTATTTAATCCTTCATTTTCTGTTTGTGTTTTGAGAAATTTCTGTGGTATTTTCTGTGCTATTCTGTACAACATGCACTTTTGGATAAGATTCAACAAACAATTAATAGCTACAGCTTAATTCAAACACCTTACATGAGATCAGAGGTCATGTGAAGGGTGAAAAATTGTCTTCGCTTTCTTGGGAAAAAGGTGAGGAAGGTGGGTTAGATTGACTTCAATTTCTGGCGATCGGTTGAATGGTGAATAGTTAGCTTGTGCCTTTTTGTCCAATTCAGTCAAGATTTTTTAATAGCAAATAACCATAGCGGTTGCATGGAATTTTTTTATAAACCATAAATAGAAAGGTGAAAGATAGAAAATGAATATGATTATTTCAGAATTTCGAAAAATCATAAAAACCAAGAATTAATCTCGGTCTGGAAAATTTTTTCCCAGAGATCCAAATTCAATTTCGGTCTCTCCAACTACACCAATGGCCGCACGATCAACTGTGACTGGATTGAGTGAAAAGTTAAAAAAAAATGAAAAAAATAGGGAGACCGAATCTTAATTTGGGTCTGAGGGAAAACAAAATTTCAGACCGAGATTAAGTTTCGATTTTTATGGTTTTTCAAAATTTCAGCGTAATCATATTGGTTTCCTAACTTTGCCTTTTCTATTTATGGTTTATTAAAAAATTCCCGGTTGCATATCATGAACCGCATATTTATTTCTAAAATGTCGCATTTTACCCCTATTTAGAAAACTTCTAAGTGTAGACACTCCTTCGAATGTATATATGTTTTGTTGTTAAAATTAGGTTCAATTTGCTGCTTTGAGACCAAAATTGAATATAATTTATGTCCATTTTGCTAATTAGTTTTTGGAATCAAACCCTATAAATCATTTCAATAACCGTTTCCTTCTTATTGTAGTGTACAAAATTTGAAAAATATTTTTATTCCGTGGTTGTCTCGAAAATAGTTTTTTTTCACAATCAATATACTATGTAAAATATGATATATTTATGTTTTCCCTTACTCTTAGTCGTATGGTAGAAAAAAAAAAAGGATATGCAAAGAAAACGGGTTACAATTTTTTTGTATTGTTTCGGGTTAAAATGTTTTTCATAAAAAACTAGTCTTTGGTCTACTGACAAAGACATATGTCTCTTATATAAGAAGTCATGAACTTAAATCCACATGGAGAAAATCTTTTATTACAGAAGTTGAAATAAATGATCTTGTTGGCTTCACCCGTTGCTCATTTAAAAAAAAAAAAATCTTAGGAGTAATAATTGGATCTTCTTATCTACATATCTTAAATGTACATCAGATGTGTATATATATACTTTTTTGAAAAGTATTTATACTTAATAATAAAAGTATTTACATTTGTTTTTGAAGTTGTATGTTTATTTATTTATTTGAGTAGAATTAGGGTGTCTTTAAACTCACCAAATTCCAAAATTTATCGGATTGAGTTCAAACGATAGTGAAATCGATCTATTTACGAGTGATGTATTTACTTGTATAATTTATAAATTTCGAATTAACTATAAAGTCAAGTGGTAAAATAAATTATTAGTTAAGTTCAATGCATTTATTTTTCAGTATTTTTTACCGCTTGATTTTATACTAAATTAATTCAAAACAAATTGAATTTAAACACATCGCTCGTCAAGTAGATCGGTTTCATCATCTTAATTCATTATTTGAAGTCAATATGATAGATATAGTTATTTGTGACATTAGATATAAAGCATTAAGTATAAATACTTCCATAGTTTAATTACAAAATATGAATTGCAATAATAACTTTACTTCTTTTTTGTGTACATTTCATGTTGTAATATTCTGTTCCTATTATTTATTTTTATCATGGGCATATGTTAAGTTATATGATTTGTTGTATGCAATTATTTTGTCCAGCTAATGAAAATGAAAATGAATTCAATGTACGCGGACTTAGTACTGCTTTCTCATGATCAAAGTAGCATTCAGATTTTGTGCGGCACACAGTATTACTAGTGCACAATTCGATCCGTTCGATTATATTTAAAAATTTATGTAACTTACATTTTATATCGCCTAAAGTTTATCCTAACGCCCGCGTTAAAGTGGATAAAGGGCAAAGCATATTTGAATCCAAGCACAGAACTTGCAATGCATCCCAGTGCAGCTTAGATCTGAACACAGGCACAGAACAGGTAACACCACCGCAGCCAATAGAGACGCGCCAGAAGCGCCCAATTAGATAGCAGTTTGGGTCCGGTGCCCATCGCATTCAAGTTTGGATTCCATGGGTTCCATAAGATCATAAATTAAATTTTTTTTCTCACGCACAGAGTAGTGCAGCCGAACAGGACCTAACCGTCCAATCTGCTTTAAAATCTGTGCACACGGATATTAAAACAACACACATATTTTAAAGCAAATTGGACGGTTATGGAATCCATCGAACTCAGTTTGAGTCCGATGGGCATTGGACCCAAACTGCTCTCAGACATGGAGACTTGGCAGAAGCACACACACTTGGATGAATCAATACCCCAAAGTAACTCAAAGTTTGAGTTTGAATCTGAACCGACAGATCAGAAGCCGCACAAATATTAATGAAATCCTGTGAACCCCGGTTTTAAACTCAAATTTTGAGTTGCTTTTAAAGGATCCGGACCCTACTCGGATGTACCGTGTGAATATCCTATTTAATAACTCAAATTTTCAGTTTATCCAAAACCGGACCATTTTATTCAATCCAGAGTTCCAGACCTATTTGAATTTAATTACGAAACAATACCAGCAAGAAATGAATAATTTTAAAATTCTTACTTAAGAATCCGGATGATCATGATTCTCCACGAATCAACTCATAATTTAAAATATTTCGGATAATATGTACTGATGTAACATGCAGTCATGCAATGATGCACATAACAAGATTTTTTGTGACGCTCAGAAACTAATTAAAGAAACACGTAGCCAAAGTTGCGAAAAATTAAACAAGCGTAGTGCGCAAAAAAGCCAGCAGACCTCTGCACAGTGACAAATCAATTATTTAGATTCGGTTCGGCGATGTCAAAAATTCGTGATTTAGAAATAATTCGGATATAATTCGGAAATAATCCGGTATTATTCAGATCAGAGATCTCAGTTCTGTAAGAGAGCAAAAACAAAAAAATAACCAAAAAATAAAATTCTGGTAAAAATTCATAAAATTCGGGAATAATTCGTAAAATTCGTAAAATTCGCGAATTATTTAGAAATTATTCTATCAAAGTTCGGTCAACCGAATAATTCGACGTTCGGTTCGGCATCACCAAAAAACTTAATAATTCAGGTGTTATTCGTGAATATTGTCACTATGGACCTCTGCACACAAATGGCACAAATATATATTTTAAAGTAAAAATAATTAAACCATACATTAGATGAAAAATAAATGATAATTTGCGAGTGATAATTAACAACTTGTAGGCTTTTAATATGATTTTAGCGATTAGCGTCAAGAAGATCAGGATCTATGTTTTGCAGTCTTTAAATTATTTATCTGATTGGATAGCCAAGCATAGCGCCCATCGATTTTGGAAATAAATCTGCTGCTGCGATTCAAATCTTAGAAACAATAATCCTAAAATTCATATTTTTTCAAATTCAACTGTCTAATAATTTTTGTGCATATATTTTGAAACAATTAATTTTTATGTGCACAAATTTCAAAATAATTTACAGTTGGATTTGGAAAAACAGAAATTATAGAGTACTGATAATGAGTAAAGAATCGCAGTAAATTCGGATCCATCAATTTTATGGTGTTATGTTAATCTTTCTAGTGAGGATTTTAAAAACAGAAATTGAAATTTGCTAATAAATGATAAGTTGCATCATTCGTTTCGGTTTCAGCTAATCGCCTAAGGTTGATGAACATGAAATCATTTAAATAAACTTGATGGACCTTACAAGTTACATTATCCACATGATATTAATTTGCCTTACTGAAATGTGCCTTTCGCAATCTTGTAAAGATAGCTCTAAATATCATATTATCTAAAGTCTAAAGAGACGTATATTTGGATATCTTAAAAAAAAATAGATACAATAAAAATGAGGCACGTCAGCCTTAGTAGCACCGGATTCGGCTAATTATTCAGTGTAATGATTCAACACGAAACGGTTCAAATGGTAATGGACAGAGAATGATTAGATTCTTTAGACATACAGGTCCACTGAATAATTATCTTATTTTTTATGTTGCTATCATATCTCAATAAATTTTTTTTTTTTACAGAAGCAATAGGCTTCCGTTGACCTCATCGACCTATTATCTTATGAAGGAAAAGATGAAGCTGATGCTTATCTACCAAATTTGGGGCGTTTGTTGTAGTTGTAGGAAATTCCAATTTTGTATTTGCGTAGTTTCTGATGACCAAACTTTTGACTCTTCAGCGCTTATTCGGCCGTGAATTCCGAATTCAGATCCAGTGCAAGTGGGCAATACCTGACCGTTAGAATGAAATTTAAGTCATCCGTTATAATATGGCACGAATCTCAAAATGAATCTTTATATATTTTAAATAGGTTCTGCATTAATTTTGACTCGCCGAGACTATTCCACTAATCAATTTTATAGATTTCTTCTTCGACTTGTTTCTTGATATTCTGTGACGAAACCTACACGTACAAACATGTGACGAGGTAAGTAAACTAGATTTGATTTTGCATTGTAGTGTAAAATGGATCAGAGTTTCCATGAGATCTCCCCACTGGGCCCCGCATTGCTCTTCCCTTGAATCACGCATTGGACCTGGGGGACCGAACATGCAGAGATGTTACTTTTACCTAGTGTTGTAAAATGCGGTTCATGCGGCCGCATATGCATATGCAGTCTGATCCCGTATAATAATTTACATGCAACTCCAATATGCGGTTTCGCATATGCGGCCTCATATGTCCGCATATTGGTCTGCATATATGCTATTGGGCCGCATATGTCCGCATATTGATCCGCATATGTGCGAATTTATTGTTTGAATGATTTTAATGGGAATATATTTCATGTTTTGAGTGGAAATAAATTAATATATAGTTTAAAATCCGCATATATAAGTCTGCATCCGCATACTGCATATGCGGTATGCAGTTGCCTTCCGCATGCATGAACAAAACCGCATTTTACAACATTGCTTTTATCCGATTATCCGTATCTGATTTGGAACTGTTTCAGACTTGAACCGAAACTGATAGTGTATTGAATAGAATGTGAGTTTGATTTAAATATCCAATACATAACCGAATCCGACCCGATATCCGTATAAATACCCGATAAAATTATAATATCATTTTTTATAATTATTTAATATAAAAGTATATAATAATAACTATGAAGAGACAATCATTTGTAGTATTTTTCAATTTCTTGAATGAAATTTATTGCTCTTTTCATATAGATCATTAAAATCAAATGTCACCTTCAGCTTTTGTCTATAAATTTTTAAAGCTAATTAATTCCTTTCTTGATCTCTATCTACCATATATCTGCCTTTTTGCACGGGTCATTGAAATTTATTGCTCTCTTTGCTGATTGAAACAAATTAACATTAATATTCTATTCATGGATATTTGGAACCATAGAATGAAATCACCATCTCCAATATTTTACTTTATAAAATTATCTCACCTTCAATATTTTGGAGTAGATTTTAATTTATATTATAATAATATATTATGTGAGGTGTTTAATAAATTATAATTATATTTAAACGTAAAGGGTTTCTCAAATACTAGCTTGTGAGTTGTGACATGTACTTGCTTCGGATCTGAACCCGCCCTGGATCCGAACCAAACTCGATAATCCACAAACAAGTTACAAATATCTATCTACTCAAATATAATTGGCAACCGTTGCCAAACTTTTAATGAAAATATATAGAGTAAATATTATCCTACAATTAAATCAAGGATAATGTCAAATGAAGCGTCAGAGAATGCTAATTATTTAATCTGTACATGTCATCTCACAATGTTGATGTAGATTCAGATGATATAATGTCTGAAAGTAAATTTCTCATCTTGTTTGGATTAGATATAAAATACTAATTTGGCGCAATATCGGTCTACACTTATCCAAAATGCAACTATGCAAATGGTGCATTGACTCATTTTCTTCTTGACATAGTCAAAGGCTTTAAAAGTGCTAATTTTGAGACTCGCACAATGAGGGGACGAGATATTTATCTGAATACTCGCACAAAGTGCTAATTTTGAGACTCATTTTAAAGGTTGATCTGATAACAGACTTGTATCTATATCTAAATACAGGACAGAGAAATAAGAGATAGTACAGTTGGTTAGAAAAAAAATATTCTGAAATTATTTGTCATTCAAAAATCAAGGGTTCTATTCTCTCTCATGATTTCGTAGTCTCTGCGAAAGTTTAAAAAAAAAAAATCTCAGTGAAAAATAAATTAAGAGCATACATTTGATAATTTCAATTTCAAGTGCCCGTTTTAACAATAGAGAGCTAGACCTAGTTAGTCTTAATTTTTTTTTTTTAAAGTCAGAAGACCTATTCCATTAAAGAAGAAACATAATTACATGGCTAGTCTTAATTGGCGATCCATATTGTCACACCCCAAACCAGAATATCTGGATTAATGTGTGATCAACCTCGCCTCGTGTTTATTAATCAACTAAACACGCAAGGCTGAGAGTAATCATCAATATGCAACGGAAGCGAAATATAAATATATAAATCAAAAGTCAAACATCAGTCACATATCAGTAAATACACATACATATAATACAACAGTCTATGTCACATCCAGAACATAATCTAAGCAAAAGATAATACATGATCTACCAATCCCGTATACAGAAGAACAAATACAGATTCGCAGATCAAATCAGGTGATGATCCTAATGGTCAAGCAGAGTGGCCTTCGGGAACAGCTCCTGACAACTCCAGCAGCGGATCGTCAGACGCTGTACCTAAAACCCACGAAACAACTTGTGGGTGAATGATAAATCGCTCAGTATGTGACCCAGAACTATTTCCTCAGGGATCCTCTACGGTCAAAGCACTTTTATTTATAAATCTAAGTACAATTATGCTTGTAAATAAATATGCACATGTGTGAACCTATATCAATATCTAATAAAAACGAAAACATTTTTAATCATGATGCGAATATCCTATTATGCCAACATGCGAAAGTTTCCCCAAACAAAAATCCAAGAAGAATATACTATTGATAGTCAAATCGGGAAAATCAGTATCGGAATACTGAGTGTATAATTTATATAATAATAGTACGAATAATAGTCACCCCGTGCTGTGCTAATCGGATCAAAGATCCTCAAGATATGTCTAAGGACTGCGATCATAGAGTCTAGCGATACACGGTGCCTAGTGACACCGAACACTACTCACAAGTTATAACACGCTAGCCGATGAACATATCTTACTTCGGTGTTTGTTCCTTACTCTAAAACAATCCATAACCAAACATATAAAATAGGAGAAATCATACAATGCAAGTCGTAAAAGTTGTCAATCTCATCCCTCATGAGCAGGTGAGAACTCTACCGTCTGGCCAGATCAATAGGAAAAGGGACTCGAGATCGGTCCCACGTATCAAGGCTCGAGATCGGCCTTCGTTCTAGGCAATGTAGCTCCTAATGTAGGTGGAGATCACTCCAGAATCGTTCGTGCCTCAGGGCTCGAGTCCGGCCCGCACGTAATGGTAAAATGATCGAATGAATACATAATCAAGTTTATACATATAATATAAGTCCTAGAAGACCATCCGGAAAGTCAAGTGACACCCCGGCTCAATGGCTGCGAGGCCGACTCGTGTCCCATTCCACAAGCCGGAGCACAGTCATTCAGTCTCTACTCAGCTCTCACCAAATGCATGCGTGTAAATATGCAATAATATATTGCCTTCTACGAGAAGAAGGCAATCTAAATAACCTAATATTCTAATAATAACATATAATATTATTTATTTACTCTACTCCTAATAAAATAGTAAATTCTTTTATTTATCGGGGTTTATGCAATTTCTACCTACAGTGCAGAAAGGATAAACATGCTCTACAGTTTTAATGCATCTACTTAAAATAAAGTACGAATGTCAGGTCAGGTGGAACGACTTGGTAAGAGTACGCCCACAAAAGAAAATAATTCAGATATCCCACACCTGTAGGGCTGAAGACGCGGAGGCTAACCCTCGGGAAAAATGATCCTCGCAAGCTCCGATCGGCGCGTCGGTCGGATCAGACCACGGGTCAGACTCGTATGGAATATGCGAATCTGAAATTTACGTAATTTAAACTAAGTAAGAATCTACGCTAGATTATACTAACCTTAGTCCCCAATTAATGTGTTCATGTCAAATTCTTGATTGCCTTGGCTTATAAAATCTTTCGATTCAGTCAG
This sequence comes from Carex arenaria, assembly GCA_964058825.1. Classification (NCBI taxonomy): domain Eukaryota; kingdom Viridiplantae; phylum Streptophyta; class Magnoliopsida; order Poales; family Cyperaceae; genus Carex; species Carex arenaria. The sequence continues at coordinate 93,214 of CAXKVW010000490.1, read as the reverse complement.
TCGGACTGAACTGATTTGGTCGGATATTGATTATTCTCGTTCATGCCATCGAGCTTAGCGTTAATCTATTTTTAATTAATTTGTTTAGTCAGATACTGATCATTCACTTTGATCAAATTTAACTTAATTTAATAGTATATGGTATTTATAATATTTTAATTTGAAAATAAATTGTTTTACGTAATTTAGTTCATTGACTTATATTTCGTAAAATAACCACGTCGCTCACTACGGTAATTTAATATGAACTTTTAAGTTACTTCAACTGCTTTAATTATATATTATGTTTAATTAATTAGAATAAGTCATAATAAAAAGATATGGCTAATCTAATTCGAGTTTGGAGGATTATGTACTATATTAAATTAGTCTATTAAATACTTATTCGATAAAATACGTGTTACTTAATTAATTATCAAATAAGAATATATTTTTAATACGTATAATACCAATGTGCGTTGGTTATCTATGATCTTAATTAGTACGTTAATTAGGCGTATTTCATATGTATAAAATAGAGGAACGATTAGAAATTGTAATTAATTTCATTAAAAATAACTTGAAATTATTCTAACTATGTATATAGACTAAAAATACGTTGTTATCTAATTGATTAGAAACTTATAGTTTTAGAATTCGAATTAAACTTCGTAAGATTTTATTCTAATTAAATTTACTAGTTGGGTCAATTTACATAATTTATTTTGTCAAGCCGCTCGTAAGATAATTAATCGCGAGTTACGATAACTATTCGTGTTCCACTTAATTTAATATATTTCAATTACTTGGCTACTTTAGTTTTATTTATTTTTACCATAAGCATTTTAATCGCTCGAAATTCAATTTCGAAAGTAAATTCATAAATTATAAACCCCTAATGCTAATAAATTACAAAATGTGTAATTTGTATAATTATTACTGAATGTGTGTTTAGTTTTAATATAGTTTAGTTATTTTATATTTTAGATGTAAAATTTGGTTATGAAATTTTAAAACAAACTTTTAACTAATGTGCATGTTTTTATTATTTCTAACTAAGTCGCAACATTCGTTATTTAATTGCTATTCTAATTATGTCGTTAATTCGTCGTTTCGAATCTACGTATAAAAATAATATTGTTGTTGCTAATTAATTTTCCTAATTAATTGGCAACCAATTTCGTTTAAGTTTTAGAAATGTTTAAAACGTTTTTAATTTAAAAACTTGTTATTAAACTTTTAATTTATTTACTGTGTTGGGTGTTTTATTTACGTTTTTACTTGATTAATTGAAATAAATTACTAATCCAAAATGTGCGTTCTACCTTTACATTTCCTATTCGTATCTCGATTAGATTCGCGACGGAATTTAGTTGTGCTCTACTCTATGTTTGTATTGCATGCATAAATTGCTATCTACCTAATTGTTTCCCAATCAAAGCCCATTTGGATTTTATTTTTAAAACTAAAACTATATATATCTTTACCATTTTCAGATTGGGCCAAGGCCCACAATTTAATAAAACAAAACCAACCCACATAACCATATAAAAATTTAATATTGATTCTTGGGCCTAAGCCCAAATACATTTAACATTTATATATATAACTTTTAGATATATATGTATATGGCCGGCCCCTTAACCGAAATTTTCAAATCTTCCAAATTTTTGCATTTAAGTCCCTCTATTTATGGATATCTTATAGGGCCTACATTTTTACAAAAATAACCCTAAATTAAAATAAATTGCAATAAGGTCCCTGTCAGTTCAAGGGCTGGTTTCCACATCACAGAACCACACAGCACCAGTACCAGTAAGCACTGGTACAACACAAGCAACCCAGCAACGTATCAGACCGGTACCAGAACAAGCACACATACAACACAGAAGCCGGGGACAGAACAAGGCCGGTAAGGCAAACAAAAATCAGCAAGGCCGGTACCAGCAAAGAACAACAAGAGTCGGTACAAGCAAGAAATCAACCAAAGCACAACACATCACAACAAAACAGAAAGGCTCAACAGCCATCGTACCAGAACAAGCAACACAGCATACAACGATACCGACTGGTATCAGCAACAGAATCACACAGCAGGTATCACAGAGAAAAAGGAAAGACGGGGTTGAACCCTTACCCGATAGGAGAAGGGTCACACGCGAGGTACTAAAAAAGGAACGACCGGAACCAAGCAAAGGGGCTTGCCTCACGGCCATCAAGAACAATCAGCCAACACCACCTCAAAATGGCACCGCCAAGCACCAGGCTCAGCACAGGAAGGCACCAGAGAACAAACGCAAGCACAAGGAACAACCTCAAACCCTAGGGTTTTGAGGTCCGCAAATCACAGAGGAAAAACAGAAAGAGAGAGCAAGAGAGAAGAAATCTCAACACATGAGCGAAGGAGGAGGTAACCAAACCTCTCAAGGAAGGCAAACCCCCTATATAGCGCTGCTAGAGGGGTGACGGACGGGACAGCGATCAGAATCGCGAGAGCAGGTGAAGAGGGAATGGGTCGTCGCAAGTACGACCCTTCTGACAGGGGAGGTGACAGCGGTGACAATTCGAGCGCAACGCGCGTGGGCGGGAGGCGATCGCCTCCGTTTCTTCTCTCCGAAGGAAGAAAAAGAGAGAGAGACTGGGGGTGGGGCTCGCGACCAGGAACAGAGAGGAGAACGGGACGGAAGGGAAAGAAATAAAAGGGGAGGGTTTTATTAATAGGGTTGCTTCAAGATTCGTGCAGGATATATTTTTGAACGGTTGGGATTGATCATTGAATTAAAAAGATAATAGGAATGCTCTAAGAGCCGTGCAACTTACAAATTTGAAGGGTTGAGGTTGATCACAGAATAAAAAGTATAATAGGAATAAAATAATATTATCATCTAATTGAATAAGAGTGGAATGAAGCAATTACAGTCAACGAAACTTAGTTTTTAATTCTAACTTATTAGATTTTTAATAACCTTGTTAATTTTACAAAAGAATTTCTAAATTTCAATATGCTGCAAAATTTATATTTTTAAGTATGAAAAATTAAATTTGTCAAGTTTAATTCAAAAATTTATAAATTTTAAGTTAGTTTAATAACAACCTTATATAATCTAATTTATTAATTCGAATCAATCGTCTTAAATTAAATTTTAGAAAATCAATAAATTTTGTGACATCAAAATTTTATTATGTTTTTCTTGATGAATGTTTATTTATAAACTTATTTGTTCGTTATTTAACTAAAAATTTTAATTAGTCGCAAACTTAAAATTTGTTAGTTAATTAATGATTTCAAGAGTTGCCGCTATAACACATATATTGACAAAGTGTAAAACTCTCTGTTGCTTCCAAATTGAGAACGTTTGAAAACAATTATTATTATTATTATTATTATTATTAGTTGCGCTAATGTGCTTCATGAAGTAAATGAGCTTTTTTACTTCACGTTTTGAATCCTTAGATTCGCTTCAATAATCGTGTCAATTGTATTCAAGATTGGCAAAAAAAATTCGCTGGGATGCTTCTCCAATAAATGGAGACGTCCAATACTCTTCATTCTTGCGAATTATGTCTCTACCCGCTCTCCTCTCCAATTACCTCTCCCCTCGCTAGTCTTTAATCGCCACCTCTATCCGTCTCTCAATCAGTTGTCCCTCTGTTTCTCTCTTTCCGACCAGCTCAACATCTGAAACTCCCTTGCCTCGCGCTTGCACCGATCAACCTAATTTCTTTTCTCCTCTGCCTCGCAAAGAATCCAACAAGCACTAAATCGCGAGATATGGCTTTCCGTACAGCAAGTTCCGAGGAATTTGAAAGTCCTGGCAGAAGCTGCCCAGGGTAGATATATATTAAAAAAAATAAGAATATATTACATCAACTATTACAAATATCCGTTAAGCACCTCTAAATAAAAATAAAACCCCTTGTACTTTATGCAGAACCGAATCTTCTGTTCCTCAGAAGTATAATTTTTCTATTCTTGAGTTACTGACATGTGAGCCCGGCAAAACTAAAACTAATATTTAAATATTTAAATCTGTTTGGATCCACGTGTCAGCCGAACTGGAGGCAAAAAAATCTTGCTCTCCGGAGGGCAAGTGATCTCTTTCCACCTCATGCCACTATTTAGAGTACTATACTAACTCTCTCTTTATCCCAGCGGATTTATCAATAACCAGAAATTGAGAAAAAGTATATGTAAAAAATTAAACTAAAAATCTCGTTAGGAAAAAAGAAAAAGCAGATCTAGGATTACATGGTAGCAATGCTTCAGCCAAAGAATTTGAAAGTTCCTACTACAACTATTTCAACTTGTGCAGGTTTAAATATACTTTTGATTGTTGATTATGCTATTTAAATGTCATGTGATGTACCCCTTTATTTTCTTATGAAATTTGAATTATTATTGGTTATTTAATAGACGTTGCTATATAAATACATTTGTTTCTGTTAGAGAGAGGGTGGCGAAGGAGATTGAGGATTCTTGTTTTTTTTCTCTCTCTCTTTGGAATAGGGATAAGGGCAGCGGTCGAAGCCTCGAAGGAGAGGAGGCATGAAAAAATTTTAAACATGAGAAGAAGACTAGACAAGAAGGCGGGAGACAGGAGAAATTTTTCGGATGGAGGAAAAAAACTGAATACCTCCAGTAAAAGAGGAGAGGTAAAAAAAAATTGCATGGAGAGAAAAGGTTGGAACCATCTAGTAAATAGACGAGCGTCCCAGTGAAAAAGTTCGTTCATCATCCATTTAAACAGTCTGTCTATTGAAATGGATATAAGAGTTCAAAACATTAAGTAAATTAGTTCAGCTATTTCATGAAGTAATAACACAACTCTTATCATCATTATCATTTATTCACAATTTAAATATATATACACTCTAACATCTCAAAATAATATCAGGTTAGCGCGATTATCAATAACATAAAATTAGCAACTTTATTTTGCATAATGTGAATTCATACTCTTTTCGCATTACTCTAGTATATTAACACAAATAGAGGATCCACTATATTGTTACATTTTTTTTTACTATTTAAATACATCTACTAAGACAAAAATTTCAATAATTTAGAAAAGGAAAAAACTATTCACACAAGTCAACAATTGCCAAAGACAATTTACAAAAAATTACAGGATGCTAAAGACAATTGCCAAAGACAATGCTTCAACTATATTACTTAGCAACAACGATACAAAAGCATCAGATTTGGAAGAAGCAGGGTTCTTTCTTTTGGTTGCAGTTGTTAAGAATAAGGACATCTTTTGATCGGAGTGTTACATGGAGTATTGCCGATGGCTCTTCAATTTCCTATTGGTTTGATACTTGGACATATCCGGCAAAGGTTTCCCAAAATACCCCTGAGATTTCAACCAGAAAATATTCTCTTCAAATGGCTATAAGTAGGGGTATATGTCAGGTCCCATTGGTGCTGGATCAAGATGAAGACCAAATTTTATGGCTATGGACAAAAGATAATGAATACTCTGCTAATTCGTACTATAACATGGTGATAGCTGCTGGAAAAACTAGGTGGTGTAATCGGTTTATTTTGCAATGCAAATTACCTCCTACAGTCTGGGTTTTTGTTTATCTTCTTCTTCAAGAGCGACTACTAACACATGATATTATGATTCACCAAGGTTTGCAGTGTAATTTACGGTGTGAGGTATGTCAGCAGTGTCCTCTTGAAACTGCGTTACATGTCTTCTTTCACTGTAATGGATTGTAATTAGAAGTTTGTTATAATGACATGATTTCATAGAGGCCCATATTTTTCGGACGCGCTGTTAAAAGCATTTCCTACCTCAAATACTTATCTATTAAATTATTTAACTGAGTTCTTTTCGAGTGAGTATTCCCTGATTCTAGCGGAGTTAGATGTTTATTTTTATCAAAAAATTTCGACGTACACAAGCATTTTTTAGATTTCTTTTGTAAGAATTGAACTTGTCTCTTCATAAAAATACAAACCCAGTTCTCAAATCTCACAGGTCCCCGCCGGGTTAAAATTATTTCGAAACCTATTTGAAATATGAGAAGGTTCCAATGCCTCATCTTCTCATACTTCATCCATACATCATATTATATATCTTCGTTTTTAAAGTTCAAATAGTCGATCCGAACTGCTCAATATGATCTTCATGTTAAAATATGCTTGGAGACAAAATTTTACATTTTTTGAAAATTGTTTATTATTTTTTTAGATTTATTGAAAATTGATATTTTTTTATGGTCCAAATTTGTTTGAAAAACAACAATTTTCAATCAATTTAAAAAAAATAGTATGTTTCAATTTCTTTTGAAAGGGCCAGGCAGAGGCTGCCGGGTTATCTTTATTGACTAAGATATTGCACTGGATCTGAATTCGTTTTTTTCTTGAGTCATGTATTTTTTTTTCCTTCTCTTATTTCTTCTATCCGACATCGCCGCCATAGCCTTCCTATCTCTTTATGCACATTTCTTTGCTCTTCCCCTCAAATGACGAAAGTGCTTTGATTGCATTTGGCTGACTTCACCAAAGCTTCCATTGACAAACTGGTTGCATAAACTCCATCTGTCACAGAGTTTTTTTTTTTTTTTAAATGTAAAGATGGAGGTAGAAACTCGCAAATCAAAACTAATATTTATAAAGGACTTTCCATCCGTTAATTTTCATCATTGAGAGTTTTTTTTTAATCCACAATATATGTTCCACGTATAAAGGTGTTGCGCTTTAATTACCATTAGTCTAATTTTTCATCCGTCACAGAGATTGTTTAGGAGCCAATTTCTCTCCCATCGTAGGCCGCAAAAATAGAAGTGAATCATCAATTATTGATGAAGTTACTCGTACAATGGAAGTAAGTAGGGGTGTCAATGACACCCATTTATTCGTTTACTCTATCCGTATCATATTCGATAAAATAGATATGGGTAAGATTTTTTTTTTCGTGAATCTATTGGGTATAGGTATGGGTAAGGATTTTTTTTCGTTACGTAAACAAATATGAGTACGAATAAAAGCTATTTCGTACACGTTGGATACTGAATAATTATATAAAATAAATAACATATAGATATATAAATATTATATTTAATTTATTCAATTTCCTGTTTGCCATATCACTATATCAACATTAATTCATGAGAAAAATGTATATCTTTTGTTGTAAGAAAAATATTATGTTAAATATATTACTTCTTTATTTGAATATTTTGTTAACGAATTGAATTTGTTAGAAGAGATAATTGTTTTTTTTTTTTGCTTTATAAAAAATCATTAGTTAGAATTGATTGCATATTTGTATTTTGATTTTTATATTAGTAATTATGATTGCATATATATGACATGATGAGTTTTGATAGTTTATTTGTAAAAATAATAATACCATTATATTATTATTATTCGTTATTCGCATGCTACTGCTTCGTTACCCGCTAATTTTATCAGGTACAGGGGTAAGATAGGATAAGACAAATTCTTAACGGATAAGAGTATGGTATGAGTAAAATCAACTCTTAATGTGTATAGGTATAAAAATACTTCCACCCTACTCGTATCGTATCCATTGACACCCCTAGAAACAAGCTTAAATATTGATCCAAGTGATCATAAAAGGAAAACAATACAATTGGGTTGGACATTAAAGTTTAAATTGATTTTTATTTTAGATCATATGGTATAACTTTTTTTTGCAAAGCATATGGTATAACTTTGCTGTAATTTTAAGTCTATAAAGGTTGTCTTCTAATAAAAATTTTTGTTCTTAATTTAAATCATTGATGCCTTTTAATTTTCAAAGAATTACATCTACAAAATTCGAATTTGTCAACTTCAAATATTATAACAGAGTCCGGCTAGTACGATTCGATAGACTTCATATATTAAAACAGAGAGACATCAGTGTCACATGACATTAACTTCAAAACTGATTGGATTGACTTCAAATGACAAATCAAATCCGTTCAAACTGATTTATTGTACGAGTGATGTATTTACATGTAAAATTTATATTTATTTCGAGTTATTTTAGTATCAAATTAAGCGGACAAAAATGTTAAAAAATGAATGTATTAAAATTAACTTAAAAACTTCTACATTTGACAACTTGACTTGATACTAAATAAATTTGAAAAATTATAATTTTTTTATGTAAATACACAACTAGTGAAGTATATCGGTTTGAATGGTTTGGATTCGCTGTTTGAAACCGATTCGATAGGTTTTGAAGTTGGTGTTATATAGACCGAAATGACATTGATTTCATACTAACCAGACTCATTATAACAGTTTCCATGTGGGTAGACATTATGTAATTTCTATTAAACGGTTTAAAATGTCGAAACAGGTCAATTTAAAAGAATAATTACTTGCGCTAGAGGCATCACACATAAAGAGATGATAAAGGTATTGATAGAGCTAATTTAACTTCACACAAGACACCAGTAACATATTTTTTTTTCTATTAATCGTACGCTGCATTTGTCAAATTAATTTCGTCAATATCTTTATCCGAAAGAGACAGGCTTTCATTTTTATATGCTTTGAACCTTATCTATCACTTAATTAATGCCACTTGAATCTTCTCTGCTTCGTGCCGTGGGAATATTTCTTATCTTCCAGGTAAGCCGCATCATTATTTCCATATAAAGATGTAATAATTACACCAACTTTCTGCAAGCTTGCTAGCCTGCACTTTATACTGCATGCGAAATTGCGAAGCAAATAAATTACATTACATAGATTAGACATAAAGGGCAAGTAAAAAAGTTAAAAATGAAAACAAAGTATAAATTTTCATATATCATGTGTGCAGCTAACAATCATGCTGAAAACCTATAAACTCCCCAGAGCAGTTTGGGTCTGATGTCCATCGGACTCAAACTGAGTTCGATGGACTCCATAACCGTCCGATCTGTTTTAAGATCCGTGTACATTACTTTAATATTTGTGCAAATTTGCTTTAATATTTGTACGCACGGTTTTTAAAACGGATCAGACAGTTAAGGAGGTCATTGGACCAAATTTTGAGTCTGATGGACATCGGACCCAAACTGTTCTCTAAACACCCATTATCAAATGTAATTAAACGCTCCATGTGATTCACTCATGGCTTATTTATTATTCTAGATTCTGTGTCGCCTTAACCTTATATTAAAATTACAAATTTCAATAACTCTTTTTTTGAAAAAAATCAGGCAGTGGCTGCCAGCAAATTTCAATAACTCATTACTAAAGTTCTGGAATCCGGAGGCATTGAAATAATTAACTTGACGATCCAGATTATATTTTTCAAAAAATGTTTAATATTATTAAAAGTGTTAAATTGATATGTTATCCACTAGCTTGTACTTATTATAAACTAAAGAATTGACATATATTCTAGTTAAAAAAATTAAGTTGATTTGTTATCGTCTCTGTACCGCCATGATAACTTCAGAGATGTGAAGTTGATAAATAAAATTTTCAAGGTTTCAAATCCAACTTATATCCAAAGATTGAAGAACAAGCATATGATCTATTAGTAAAAACAATACTCTTTGTATAAGACGTTTCAAAATAAAATTCAAATGAGAATATTTCTTGTGAATATTAAATAGTTAGTAGACTCAATCTTTACTCAAAAAATATCAACTTATATCCATATTCTCGAACAAGTGTCCCATGTCTGGAGTCTGGACACATCTGACGTTTATTTCTATTTTTTTTTCTCCGATTTTTACAATGTTATTGGCACGGTTTTTATTTTTCTTCGTTTTTTGGGCTTCCATCTGTAGACCCAAATGTAGGATTCAAATTGAAATCAACCAATCGGGCTTCACGCACTTGGTCCAGACGATGTACGAATAGGCGGCCCAAATGAAGCCCACCTGTCGTCTGTCGTCAACCCAATCGGGCTTCACGGACTTGGTCCAGACGTTGTAGGTCATTACTTATTTCTATTGCTGTTAGTATGAGCATCAACCCAATAAGGTGCTGACCATAATAGCATCTACTACTTTATTTACATGTAAAACCCAAGAATGGGCCTATAATAGCCTTATTTTCAGAATAATTGCCAGATTTAAGAATAGAAGGGCAAGCTGGGTGAAGGGTTATATAAATATATCTTTTGGTATGTTGTAATAACTTTGTTTTTCATTTCACTATGTTATATTATTCAATGGGTTCATATTAACATGTACATTGATTAAAGCATATTCTTGCTACACGTTTTGAAAAAAATAGCAGAGGTGCATTTTTATTTCGAAAGTATAGGAATTCTATAACTAGATGCCCGGGTTTATTTCTCGTTGTTTTTTTTGTTAGATCGGTTGGTATCAGCTCAAACCTGGACCAAATTTAACTTAAGAGAGTATAGGATAATATCGATTGATGTCACGCTGCACAACGACAACAGTTTAGAGCAAAATTCAATCGGGTACGTTTTTAAATTAAGATTATTGAAAGAGTGAGTTTATGGTACTGTGTATATCATGATCTAGTCTGTAATACAGATCAATTATTTTGTTTTTAAAATTCTAATGATTGATTCAAACCGTTCAAAATAATTTTCATATGAATATGTATTTGCAAACCAAATTTTATATTTGTTTAAATATTTTTATTATTTTTTAAGATAGGTAGAAAATCGCTTGATCTGAAATTCTAGACCATCCAAAAACAATGATTTTCTATCTATTTTCAAAAATAGTAAAAAAATTCTAAAAAGTATAAAGTTTGATCTTGTAGCATGCGGACCATCCAAAAACAGCGAAGTACAAGAATTTTTTATTTTTTTTAAGATTAGAAAATCATTTGATCTAAAAATTCTAAACCATCCAAAAATAGTGATTTGTAGACCAAAGAAATGAACATTTTATAAGTTATTTATAAGTTGTTTTATATATTCATTTTTTTCATAATTTCTTTGACCGCTTGACTATGTAGCAAATGAATTCGAAATTTTTAAAATTTTGCATATACATGCATAACTCATGAAGTACATGGTTTTCAACGGTTTGAATTTGTCATTTGAAGCCCATCCGATATGCTTTTGAAGTTGTGCTCACCAAATTATCTTGGTGAATGGTGAGCACATCACACCCTAGCTTTGCACGCGCTCTCTCTCTTTATATATTATATATATAGAGAGAGAGAGTGTGTGTGGCTAATATCGAAACTAAGTTGTTTTTTTAATTTTTAAAGTCCAAAAAGTCGATCCAAACCATTAGATGTGACATATATATTAAAATATGCTTGGAGACCAAATTTTCATTTTTGAATTTTTTTTACTATTTATTAAGCCACTTTGAAAATCGCTGATCCAACGGTAGCTTAACCAAATAGTAAAATCAGACTAGACCATTAGATCAACGATTTTCAAAGTGACTGAGTAAATAGTAAAAAAAAAATTTAAAAATGTAAAATTTGGTCTCCAAGGATATTTTAATATATATATCACATCTAATGGTTTGAATCGACTATTTGAACTTTAAAAATTGAAAAACAACTTAGTTGCACGGAACTTTCGGAACAATCGATTTGATATTAGTTCCCTCTCTCTCTATGCATAGATCTACGGCATACATCATTCAAATATTTGACTGGCATTGAACAATCGCCATCGAGATATATATTTCTCATTTCCATTTAAAAATACTGTACAGCCTGTTTGACTGTCATCCTTAAATTGACGTTTAATTGTTTAACATGCCACGTGAATTCTGATGTTGTTGTCTCGTTGACAAACTTTGCTTAGAGTTCTACATTCAGTTCATCTATGCAACGCGATGGTGCTTATTTTTGGTTCTACGAGCAACTAACTGCTTTGCTGATTTCAAATTAAGGGAAAGTATATACGGGATAGGATGATTCCGTATAATTACACAGATCAGATTAGTGTGAAGCATTTGCATTGGAAGAAATGATGAAACACTAAGACGGTCAACGTTCCGGTCATATTTGTAATTAAACAACATTTTATTGTAATGAAATTACACATGTAATTTGTAATTAAGAGCCTATTATACAATTCTAAACTAAATATTATACAATTAACAGATGAAATTTATTGAAACGACTTCGATGCTCAAAACTTTTCTTCATTGGCACAATAATTTTTAACTACGTGGGAGAAAATTTCAGTACCAACTCGTCAGGCTAAAAAGTGAGAATGATGTATAAATTGTTATAATAAAAAAAATGAATTTGTAGGAGATTTATATTTTTGACTGGTTTTGCATTAGTTTGGTTGCATTTGTATTATCTGACAAGCCGAAAAAAGAATGTTTAGACGAGCGTGTTCATTTGTAGGGTTGCAAACGGATTAGATATGAATATGGATCAGATATTCATATATATATATATATATAGAGAGAGAGAGAGAGAGAGAGAGAGAGATAGGCTATTGTGCTTTGCAAAGCAAAGGGGGTCTTTTGCTTTGCGTTTTTAAGCTGTTGGATCCTCTTCAAGATTCGTGCCAAACAGATCAGATGAACCCTTCAATTTTTTCGCTGATTTGAGTTCAAATTGGTACTGGACATCTCCAATTAGGTTTTAGCGAAAAAATATCTCCCTCTCTCGCCGCTCTCTCTCTCTCTCGCCCGCAGAAAGGAGGAACTATCACTGGCCGTGAGGTTATAACCAATATAACAATTTCTCAAATATTAGTTGTTCTCTCAACATCTTGAATTGCATAATTTTTTTTTGACAAGTCTACAATTTTTTTTTGACAAGTCAGAACCAATATATATTGGAAACAAGTCTACAATTTTTTTTTTACATGATTTGAATTGCATAATGCCAAATCAGAGGCAAAAATCTTGGGGCAAGAGATTTCAAATTGCATAATGCCAAATAAGAGGCAAAAATCTTGGTTAAAAAATCAGAAGGGTTAAATTGCATAATTAAATTGAGGATGTAGCAGTTTTTCTTGTACCGGACCCTTCCTAACCTTTATCTTTTAGCGCGCAAGCAAGCCTGGTAAAAAGGCAGTTTATCTTTTAAATTGCATAATGCCAAATTACTGTCATAAGAAGGGAAAAGGGGTCAAGAAAAATACCGGAAAATCCAAGTTAGTTTAGCAAATCAGCATGCACGACCCAATATAAATGAGTTTAGCGGCAAATTTTATAACCTCACGGCCAGTGATAGTTCCTCCTTTCTGCGGGCGAGAGAGGGAGATATTTTTTCGCTAAAACCTAATTGGAGATGTCCAGTACCAATTTGAACTCAAATCAGCGAAAAAATTGAAGGGTTCATCTGATCTGTTTGGCACGAATCTTGAAGAGGATCCAACAGCTTAAAAACGCAAAGCAAAAGACCCCCTTTGCTTTGCAAAGCACAATAGCCTATCTCTATATATATATATATAAATTTTTTTTATATATATATTAAACTATATAGTATTTACTATTCGAATATAGATAATTAAAATTTAAAAACATATATGTATTACATCCTATTTGAATATATGAATCTAATTTTTGAATACGAATTCGGATGCAGACAGATAATATCCGATCCGTTTGCATCCCTATCATTTGCCTTTCATCTAAACCCAAATGTATTAAGCATAGTTATTTTTGAATGTAATATAACCATCGAAAGATCATTGACAGTAGTTTAACTTAACGATTTAGCTATTGTAAAAACTAACTTATAATTTAATTTTACTTATGGATCTTACTTATTTGAACCAGGCAGGTTCTTCGATATTCATGCTGGACACGGATACTCCAAACAGCCTCAGATGGGATCAGACACCGACCCTTTTCTTGATTTAATTAGAAGAGTCAAACCTATATGATGCAGTTGCTAGTGGATGGCAAGGTACAGAGGGGCAGCGCCCTAGTGATTAGCGCCTTGTATTGAGGTTTATTAGTTTTATTAGGTTTTTTGGCATTATCAGATTTTGTTTGATGTTTGAACTGATGTTAGGGGTTCTGGTAATGTAGTTTTTGTGTTCAGGTTGCTCAGTTTGATAAACTCTGATCTCTGGAAGTAGTTGTAGTAGGTAATTTGCATGTTGGTATGTTTTTTTTTATTTTACTGTTGCTAAGTAGGCACTCTCTGGTATGGTACCAGTTGTTTGATACTGATTTCTGTAAACGATGTTGGTTTCGTTTGTTTGAAGTGGGCAAGGCCACTTTTATCCAAAAAAAAAAACTTATAATTTTATAATCCGATCTTTGAAATATTTTCTATACTATATTACATCGTGCATATTATAAATAATTAAACTTGATGCAAGTTTTATTATTCATTAAATAATTTGAAAATTCTGCAACGCTCTATATTTAATTGTTTTGACAAAATATCAATTAATACTGAAAAATATAAAACGCTAATAACATGTGTTTGAAATTTTCAATTAAATAGATTTATATAATAATTATTTAAAAATTATTATTAAATTATTAAAAAATCATTTGAAAAGATAGCAATCTAAAAAGAATGTCCAAAAGGGAAATATTTGGGAAGACGTTGAGCACCGTGATTTTTATTAATATTCAAAATTAAATATAAATTGTCAAACTTGTTCAGAAAAGCTGGGTTTTTATATTTATAAAAATGTCCAAAACGGCCAATTATTGGCCGGTTCTTGGTTTTTTTTTTTTTGAGATAGTTATATTAATTGTCGAGTTTATATTAAGACTAAATTTTTTTTATATTATTTGTTGTACATGCATTGACTAATTAGTAAATATCAAGTTTCGAGAATGTCCGATAAGTAATAAATGACTTCATTTAAGCTTCGAGAATATCTGATGCTATATAATTTGATTTATTAGAAAGACTGCCAATTTTTATATTTTATTTATTTGAAATAAATATTATATTAGAAAGACTATCGAAAAAATATACTCTTTATAATTTTCTTTTATTTTTAAGTCATCTTGTGTCATCCTTTATAAATCATTAAAAATAGTAAAAAAATTCAAAAATAGTAAAAATTGGTATTCTACAAGTTCATTATATAACCAATTTACTGAGCTACTTAAATCGAAAAATAGAAATGAAAATCTTAATCGGAAACATCAACTCAAGTTTTGAAGCTCTTTCCTTTATTTTTTTTGGGAATTCTTAATTTTGAAAAAGAGCACAACCATTATTGACGCATGTATCTTCTCGCAAGCTTTCCGAAAAGTGATAATTTGCTGAAATCGGACACTCGAGCACCGTTTTATGGCCATTTGAAGTTTCGTCGTCGTTTTACGCCTTTTCGGTGAAAATATCGTCTCTTTTGCTTTATTCCTTGTCCTAGCCTCGGCTGTTTGTGAGAGATGTCTCGGATAAATACATGTACAACATACATGTGCTTTAGAAATGAGAGAAATGACTTAAAAAAATTAATATAGATGCATTATAACATAAAGACATATATCGAATTTGTTAGAGCACTAATAAACATTTGTCTCAAAAAAAATGTAATATTAATTTCAAATAAATCAAATATAAAAATCGACAGCCTCAAAGCTTGATATAGTATCAGATATTTTTGAAGCTTAAATGAAGTCATTTATTACCTATTGGACATTCTCAAAACTTGATATTTACTAATTAGTCAATGCATGTACAATAAATAATATAAAAAAAAATTAGTCTTAATATAAACTCGACAATTAATATAACTATCCCAACAAAAGAAGAAAAACAAGAGCCGGCTAATAATTAACCGGTTTGGACACTTTTATTATTATCCAATTTCTCTGAATAAGTTTGATAATTTATATTTAATTTTGAATATT
The DNA here is from genome assembly GCA_964058825.1 of Carex arenaria. Taxonomy (NCBI): domain Eukaryota; kingdom Viridiplantae; phylum Streptophyta; class Magnoliopsida; order Poales; family Cyperaceae; genus Carex; species Carex arenaria. Next base: position 77,527 of record CAXKVW010000490.1, on the reverse strand, counting down.
AATAAAAATCACGGCGGTGAGCGAAGTGGATATATCTTTCTGGAAGCTCTGTAATTCGAGCAGAGACCATAAGTGTAAATACGTAATAGCTGAGAAGTATCTGCCGATGCAGCCACAGATGATCTCAGATATCTTATAACACGTGTCCCGGGCTGCGGCCCCGTCTCATGCCCTTGCACCCTGTCAGGTCCACTCGGGGACCGGACTCGGACCTTTGCTAGGAACGGCCTTAGCACGGTTGGTTCTTTCTACTAAACTAGACGGTTCTTGACCTGTGGATTGTGACAAAACTGGATCGGACCGAACATAATCGTGGCAACCCGGACCTAATTCTTGATGGATCGGACCAAAACCATGTAGATCCAGACTAAAACTGTGTAGACCCGAACTTACTCACTCCGGACTGGACCAAACCCGCTGGAATTTTTAGACAATTCAAAATTTCAAATTTCAAAGTTCAAAATTTCAAATTTCAAAGTTCAAAATTTATTTGTTGTTAGATTTTGTAAAGTAATTTAAAATTTAAATTGAATGTTAGATTTAGTTTATATTAGATTTATTTTTTATAGTAAATGAGTAATTTAAAATTTAAATTGAATGTTAGATATATTAAATATGTCTTATTTATTTGATAAAAAAAAAAAAAGAACCGGAGCATCTTGGACCGAACTATGAACTAAATCAACTCATATAAATCTGGTGTTATGGTTTTCAAAGAAGAAGAGGGGAGGCTAGAAACAAGAGAGACAAATTTTTATGAAGAAGCTTAATTGGATTCTTGACTTCATTATACAAATGACATAATTTATAGCAACATAAATCTCTAAAAAAATAATCCTATAAATGACATGTACTAAAATACTCTTATACTAAAATACTAAATTCTTCCTCCTTAATATTGCCTGCCAAATATAGCCTACTATCCTGACATTCTACTAAATTAAGCCTGATGTAAATATATGATGAGATGAGAGGCATACACAACAATCCTCCTCTTGACTTGAAATCTCATCCTGAAACAAAACTCCAAATAAACTACTAAAGCACATCATTAACTTGAATTTCAACTAAATTAACACCGCCTGAAAAAGTATCATTCTCGTATGCTATCTGTTTATTCTTGATCTTGAAACAGTCGGCCTTGATGTGATATTTCTTCCTGTAATAGTTGTAAATTAGATTCTTGTGCTTATAGCTCGAAAAGGTCGAGGATGAAGTAAAGTTCTTCCTCTTTTGTCTCTCATCCTCATCGTCCATCTTGATACCAATTCTCTCCATATCAATTAGAAGTATGGTATTGTCTGAAATATGGACCTTAATGGATGTACCTTCTACTCTCTTGAAAGCATCGCACCTTTGCTTGCTTGGTCTTTACGCAAAGAACAAGTGCGCAGAGGAAACACCTAGCGCCTGAATGCTTCTTCCACGATACAAAGACAAATCTGAAAAACCCTCAACAGCAGCAGCGGAACAAAGAACCCTGAAATTGTCAATTGGCTTTCGGTGACAGAATGGCTCTGATCTTTGGCACAGAATTAGGACTATCTTAATTTAGACCGTCTAATTCGGACCGTGCGGATCCGTTGACCGGGAAATCCGTGAAGCAGGGAGTTTTAGACCGATTCGTTGCATAACACTACCGTCAGGTCGTCACTGCTTGTCATTTATTTTATCCGTTTCCACTTTTCAGTGTTCGTTGTTTCTATCTTTCTTTTGAAACAACTTTGTGTAAATTTCTACGTTTCACACTTTTTGTATTTTTCAACAGACCGACGGTCTTTTTTTCAGATATTCTTGCTCCCCACTTAAATATCCTCTAATTGTTAGCTCCTGGAGCACAGTCGCACATGAACACCACAGACCACTGTCGTGTGGTCCCCGCATGCTACAACTAGACGAGCTAAGATATTGCTCATAGCTTCTTCGGTACTCTACTGGCAGGCAGCCAAATATCCTAATCCAAAAAAGGGAAGTTATCTTCTTTTAAAATAATGTGCCATTTTACCTTCTCGTTCCGGTCACTTGCCACATGTTGCGCACTCTCTCTTCCACCAAAAAAACCCTTCCACCAAAAAAACCCAGTTCACTAAGAAGACCGTAGCTTGCTAGAGAGAGAGGGTTATTTGCATGACGATAGCATCTAAGCTGTTCTTCCTTCAGAGGCCTCGCGCTGGACGCAGCTCGCCACCTGATGAGACGGATCTCGGTTCCCTCTCGCCACCTCGCCGCCCCAAAGCTCGATCTAGCTCCGGCGATCATCGTCGCTTAGTATCGTCTCACTCTGGAAAGATTCCAAGCAGCAATCGTCTTCAGAACTCTGTAATATTTTGTATATTATTATATATTTGTAAAATGAACATATTTTTATTTTCAAAGTTCAAACAGTCGATCCGAACCGTTCATTTTGTTCTCCATATTAATATGTGCTTGGAGACCAAATTTTACATTTTTCTGAATTTTTTTACTATTTATTAAGATGGTACAAAATTCAATGGTCTGAATTTGATATTTTTTGTACCCATCTTAATAAATAGTAAAAAAATTCAGAAAAATGTAAAATTTAGTATCCAAGCACATATTAATATGGAGAACAAGATGAACGGTTCGATCAACTGTTTGAACTTTGAAAATAAAAATATGTTCATTTTACAAATAGGTCCTTATGTCCATAGAAGTCTTTGCCTTATTATATATATTGTTTTATTATAGTTTGTACTTGTAATCGTTTGTTATATATGTTGTGGAGGGTTGTCTGGCGATTGTTAACACGATTGTTAGGCTTTTTGAGTAATATTAGTGTTCAAATTTTGAAACATAAGAAAGGAATTTAGTAAGTTGGTGGGTGAATGTTATTATTTTTCTGACTTTGTATGCTAATAAATGGTCCTTTATCGCTGTAATATTTTATAATATCTCCTTTAAACTCAAATCCGACCATGACCTGAAACTAAATTCAGTTGAGCTTACTATCTATTTTGGATCAGTTCATGCATATTCTAAATTAGAACCAAAATTTGCAATTATAATGGTGCATGGTTTATAAGATCTGTCCAGCATGTTTGCAGACAGCAATTTCATATTTAGTAATATAAAAAGGAGTAGCAACGAAAACAGCAGGAATTGCAATTTTTATAACTAGGAAGATTGTAGAAAATGTGTGAGAACTTCTTTTCTGTAGGTGAACTTCCCACTTGTAAAATTTTAAGATTTGCGAATTGGAATTCTATTCCCCTTGAATTTCATTTATGTATTAATCATTCCTGATCCAATAGATAATATGGCAATATTCAGTCATTTTGTAAGATAATTACCTGCTGTTCTTAAAGGAGGACACTAATAAGTGTTTCAAGCTGTTTCTTTCACTCTCAACTTCTTAGGTTTCCATAATAAATGATGATCATCTAAGGGCTGTGTCTACATCTGTTAAATTGGGAGTATAGTTGATATCAGGTTCATGTCAATCTCAATATTTACTTTGATTCTTCTCTTCTCATTGGAAATTGGAGTCTGTCTTGATCAAGGCCACATGATTTCAGATCAGAAGGCTCCGATTGGACCACTCTTTCTTACTGTATACCTTGAATCAAAATTAAGGCGTTTGGTTCTAAAATGAGATTTTTAATAGTGTTTGACACCATTTTTCGAGTGCGTATCCTCTGAGATATCTCAACTTTTGCGTGACAGATGTGTACGGTCCCTATTTGGGGATAGCGCAGGGGGCCAGTATTATTTGTGTTTTTGAGTTTCATGCAGAACGTATTTGAAGTTTAGAACGATTGAGATTTTTCAGAAAAAAAAAAAAAACACTCGAATTTTGAGATATCTCAGAGTATGTGAATTCCCATTTTTCTAGGTTCCAGACTTGATATGTCACTTGGTTGTTTATTTATTTCCTGTATTTAGTTGCACCTTTCAGGTCAAATTAAGCCAAAAGGAGACTGAATTGTGGCTTTATTTTAATGCTTAGTTGGCTCATGACAGACTTTTCTTGTATCAGGGGCATATTCTGGTAAATGATGAAGTTTATAGAAGCAAAGATGACTTAGAGGAAAGGCTTCCCAACTCAGTTAGGCAAGCGAGGGAAAGGCTTGTGCTCAGACTAAGAGGCGTCAACTCCTCTACATCTAGGTTATTTCTCATACACTTCTTTAAATGCATTCGTCTTTATCAAAGTCAGTTATTTGTTGAGGAGGGTTCTAATACCCTCATATTTTCATACCTTATCATACCTCACATTTTATATCTTTGTTTTCAAAGTCTAAATTGTCGATCTGAACAGTTCAACATGATACCCATACTCGGAGACCAAATTATATAAAAATTGAAAAAAATTTAATATTTTTTAAGACAGGTACAAAATCACAAAATCACTGTTTTTGAACTGTTCAGAAATAGTGATACTGTACCTATCTTAAGAAATAGTAAAAATTTGAAAACAAGCATATTTTAGTATATTTTAGTATGGATATCATGATGAGCAATCCGATAGTTTAAATTTGAAAACAAAGATATAAAACATGAGTATGAAAGGCATGAGGTGTTGGAACCCTCCTCTTGTTTGTTTTGCTGTAAATATTATTATGCTACGTACCAAGATTTATTAAAACTGCACTATCTTTACCGTAGGGAAACTGACATTGACTTGGGCAACCGGCCAATCATGTGTCAATCACAATCTGATGTGGCACCCTTTAACTGTGAATTTACCACAACACCCATCCCGGCTATCTCTCATGTCATCCATGGCCTCCCCAAGTGCATAATCTTTAGAGCTGCAAATGAGAGTGAAATTATGGGAACTTCCTTTGGGGAGTGTTCCATATGTTTGGAGAAGTTTCTAGAAGGAGAGGAGCTGACGCAGCTGAACTGCAAGCATACTTTTCATTCTAGATGTCTGACGTGGTGGGTCCCGGCTCACAGTAACTGCCCTTACTGCCGAACTCCTGTAGCATAATCCTCATGTTGAGTGCTTGCCTTGATGCCCCCTTGTTAGTAATATTAGGGATCTTATGGTCATCTAATGTTGTTAGTGTACTACGTGAACAAATTTGTGTGTTCTTTTCTCTCTTGTAGTTTTTGTGTGAACTTGTTTGTACATCAAATTTTGTTTGTCTATTTTTTTTATTCCAACTTAGTTTACGAATTAAGTAAAAAAAATTAAAATTTCGGTTAACACAACCATTCACAACGACATTAATTGCTTTCCAGCCTTGAGACTACCATTTAATAGAACACCAGTCATAATGAAACAGAATGCTACCGCATTTATAGCCCTCATTAATGAAAGCCAAACACTAAGCAATATGGCCTGTGATTAACATCAATGTAAGAGAATAAAATACTTTTACGGACTGTGCGATATACATCATGCGGCACAAAAATATCTCTCTACCACAATTCATAGTTTCAAAATAGAAGAGGAACATCAAACATGCCTAGCAAATATGCAATCTTATACATTGAGCAATTTCACGAATTTCCAAAATCTAAATATCTGTTTCGTCAGACAAAAAAAAATTTGGCGTGTAGCCTACCGTTTTCCATCATTCCGACCGTTAGATAACCAGGCCCACTACCAGCGTTGCATAAAGACAAAAGATTAAATTCTGTAGATTTAAGAACAATACTGAGAAATAAGTTATTAGCAAAAGCAGCCGTGATTTTTATTAACATTCAAAATTAAATATAAATTATCAAACTTGTCCAGAGAAGCTAGATATTAATAAAAATGTCCAAATGGTTTTCTTTAGATAGTTATATTAATTGTCGAGTTTATATTAAGACTAATTTTTTTTTATAATATTTGTTGTACATGCATTGACTAATTAGTAAATATCAAGTTTTGATAATGTCCAATAGGTAATAAATGACTTCATTTAAGGTTCGAAAATATATGATACTATATAATTTGATTTATTAGAAAGACTGTTGATTTTTATATTTGATTTATTTGAAATTAATATTACATCTCATTCAGACAGATGATTATTAGTGCTCTAACAAATTTGATATGTCTTTCTGTTATAATGCATATGTATTAATTTCTTTAAGTCATTTCTCTCATTTCTAAAGCACATGTATGTTGTACATGTATTTATCTAAGACATCTCTCGTAAACAGCTGAGGCTAAGACAAGGAATAAAACAAAAGAGACGATATCTTCACTGAGAAGGCGTAAAATGACGACGAAACTTCAAACGGCCATAAAACGGCTCTCGAGTGTCTTATTTTAGCAAATAACCACTTTTCGAAAAGCTTACGAAAATACGCATGCACAATGATGGCAATACCGTTTTCCAAAATTCAGAATTGCCAAAAAACAAAGGTAAAAAACTTCAAAACTTGAGTTAAAGTTTCCGATTAAGATTTTCATTCCTATTTTTCGATCCACTTAGCTCAGTAAATTGGTTATATAATGAACTTGTAGAATACCAATTTTTACTATTTTTGAAAGTTCTTACTATTTTTGTGATTTATGAAAGCTGACACAAAATAACTTAAAAATAAAAGAAAATTGTGAAGAGTATATTTTCTCAGTAGTCTTTATAATATAATATTTATTTCAAATAAATCAAATATAAAAATTGGCAGTTTTTCTAATAAATCAAATTATATAGTATCGGATATTTTTGAAGCTTAAATTAAGTCATTTATTACCTATCAGACATTCTCGAAGCTTGATATTTACTAATTAATCAATGCATGTACAACAAATAATATAAAACAAAATAGTCTTAATATAAACTCAACAATTAATATAACTATCTCAACAACAAAAAAACCAAGAACCGACCAATTATTGGCCAGTTCTAATAAAAAAATAAGGACCGGCCAATAATTAGCCTGTTTGGGCACTTTTATTAATATCCAGCTCCTCTGGACAGATTTGGTAATTTATATTTAATTTTGGATATTAATAAAAATCATGGCAAAAGCAATGCTTAGTAGAAAATGGGGGCATGACAATACTAGTATATTATGGGGAGTTATAAAAGTGCTAAAAAAAATTTGGGCTTTGTTTTTTTATTAGACAATTATGGGCTTGAATAGCTGCATATAACGATTTTGAGTTTTGTTGTGATTTTATAGCTGACTTATGGTGGATTGATGTCTTAATTTCTCTTAAAGGTGAATATATGGTTGAATTAGTTAGAATGAATGGTTGGAAAGGAAAAAAATTTTGCTTTCAACATAGTTCTATTCCATCCATACAGTCAGTTGGTACCAAAATTATTTCATTGGCTACATTTTTCTGCAAGGCTTTGGATGATAAACAATTACTTAAATTATCATTATTAATTCCTTTGGATATCGCTGACCTTCCTTGTCAGGACTTAATGATCATGAAAATGGAAGAGCCAGAGAGACAGAGGATGAGTTTAGGCAATAGGAGTTGAGCAAAATACATGTCTGGTACAGACAAAAGCCATGATTAAGTCTGTCTTGAAGCCTTCTGTTTATGTTTTTTTTTTTTTACTTCTATCTTGCATGGCAGCTTGTGTTGATGTTTAGTTGTTTTGCTTGTTTTATGGCCTTGTTGTTTTCTGAATGTAGAAACTGGCACATATGCCATTTAAGTTTCAGTCTATGTTAGCGTTAAGGGTGTTCTGATGTTATGTTTTGTATTCACTCTGAAATGAGTTCCAGCTGCTTGGAACTCTTTCCAGTTAAAACTGATATGTGGATTCTAATAAAATCTTGTACCGAGAAGGGAGCCGACACAACAAATTCACATGGTGCCTTAAATGGGAGTTATACGGCCCAATTCAAGTGGATTACCAAATCAAGCCCATTTAATAATTGGTTTAGGTTCTTCTCCTTTTCTTATTGACACAAACCTAGTGCCTGGCAGGTTCTCGGCGCACAGCTACGATAAAGCAATCAAGTACTTGACGCCTTTTTCTTTCACAACTGAAGTGAAACTTGACGGTGCAATCAAAAAAAAAATTCTCTTTGATACCACTTTCACCTAAGGTGAATTAGTTGAACTGGGAACTTGTAAGTATCAAACATTTGATAATTGTAGAGAGGTGTCAAGAGTAGAGCTAGGAGCATCGAGTTTTTCTGTGAACTAAAATCTATCAAATTAATTTTAATCGATGAATTTCAACTGTTAAAATCTTTCTGTCTTACAAGTGATAATTTAAAAAATTAAAAAAATTTAATAGTTTGAATTCGTCATTTGCAGTCAATCCAATATATTTTAGAGTTAAGTTAATAAAGAAACTTGATGAAAGTAGGAACACCCTAGTTCTATACTCAAGGTATCAATGTTAAACTTTAATATATTGATCAGAAGGATCCAGTATAATTATAACAAAAATCTGAGGTATAATGCAAAGTACTAGGAACAAAATACATATACAAAGCACAAGAAACCAAAATTAATGAACATAAATATAATGCGAGTCCGAGTGTTCATATAGAAAGAATAGAATCCAAAGTAACAAAACATATATGTCCAAGAGAGCCCAAAATACACACAAATAAACCAATCAAAAGAAGACAAATCGGGCCCCACCACACAGCTCACTGGCCCCCCACCGGGGGTCTGTAACTCCACAGAGTACATATAACAAAATGGTAGGATAGAATGAGATAAATAAATGACATAAACAAATGTCTAAGTAAAATAAACCCTAATTTCATTAAATAAAATCATCCTTGAGTTACATCGCCAAAACCATAGAAATAGCGAGCATCGCTCCCGAGCATAGTGCTCCAGCGAATGTCTTCCTCTCTGCTCCGCTCTGCGAGAAATTACCACAAAAACACACTCAGTAAAGTTAAAATTTATGAAAGGGCAGAATCTAGGAAAACGTGAAGAAAGATAAACGACGAATTAGAAGAGAACTCGTGTCCATAAAGGACAGGCAGACCCTTTATTAGTGTCCCCATCTCAATAAAGCTTCAAGGGTTATATAAGATCTAACGGTCAAAATTACTTTTCCTAAGGTGGTATCAAAGCAACGAAGCGTATCTAACGGTCAGGATTCTTTGATTCGACTAGTAGTTGAAAAGGACAGCACCTCGACGTTAATTTAGTACAGGACCTATGAGTTGAAACCGGAACCGAACCGAACCTATAAACCAGATTTAAATCTAATCATTCAGATCCGCTCGGACCCAACACGGGTCCAAAGAATTTCACTGACGTGCACCAGGAAAAACAAGCGTCAATACCGACCAGCGTCAAACGCCGCGTCCTAAGGCAATTATTCGGATAATCGGATCTGATAGTTACATTAACCGGCGCATGATAATAACAGCTAGGACGCATATATGTTAACGTGCGCCATAGAAGATAAAACAAAAACAAGAGAGATCGGAGATATCTATACCGTTTCGTCAGAGGCGGCTCCACCAGGTCCCGGCGAAGCGGCCTCGCTGGAACTAGCTGGTGACTCAGCAGTGGAGGGAGAGATAGCTGGTGCCTTGCCCTTCTTCTTGCTCTTCTTGTGTGATGCCGGTGCAGGCGCCTCAGCCACAGTTGACGGTGCCTCAGCCACGGGTGCAGCGGTTGAGGGAATGTCAGCCACTGGAGCAACAGCCGGAGGCAATGTAGCTGGGGGAGACGTTGCTGGAGGCGGAACCACTGCAGGAGGGCTTGCGACTGGAGCGGCAGCTGGAGGAGGAGCCGCTGGAGGAGTAGCAGCAACTGGAGGAGAGGCGGCTGGAGGGGTAGTAGCAACTGGAGGAGAGGCGGCTTGTGGGGGAGAAGCGACTGGGGGAGTGGCAACTGGAGGGGTGCTTGTAGGAGCCTGGACAGGAGCGGTGGCTTTGTTAGATTTACTGGGGGCGGAGGCCGGGGGTTGCGTTGTGGAGGTGGTGGGTGAGGTGGCAGGGGGGTTAGTGGTGGGCTTGGATTGGGTTGGTGCTGAGGCGGAGGAGGATGAGGTTGAGGGAGCACTGGCAGGGGATTGAGCAAAGGTGGAGGAGGTGAGTGTGAGGCAGAGGAGAACAATGGCTAGAGATGCGCGTCTGTCCATGATTGAGAGCGCGAGAATGTCGTAGAAGCGCAAAAGAAAGAGAGAGAGAGGGAGATGAGAAAGTTTGAGTGTGTAAAGAGAGTGAAGTGAGAGAGGGTTTAAAGGGTGAGAAACGAACAAAAGTGGGGGAAGGTGGTGAGGCAAGCATCCAGCAGGCGTCGTACCATCATATGTGATAACTATCTGGACCTGGTTTTTACATCTACGATGAGCCGCCGTTCCTTGTGGATCTTTTTAATCATGGGATATTGCTTCGTTGTCATTCGTTATATGATTATATCATGAACGTGGTTTATTTAATTAGATTAAAATAAACTTGTTGAGTTTTATAATGAAAAAAATTACATGTTTTATAAAGGAGCTTACGTAGTTTGATAAAACCGCTGTTCAAGGATGATAGCTATCTTTTAATTTTTCTACCTTTATATTTTATCAAAAGCATTTTGATAATATCTTATTGCTTGATATATGTGTTTATCTAATTATCCGCTGCACTTTTTTTATAACTTCATGTTAAAGTTTTGATATCCTTTTATTTTCCAGGTCTGTCCAAAATACATGTTAAAGATTACAATGATATCAACAACTTCACATGTTCAGTTCCCGCTATGGATTATATCACTGTACCATATTAGTTAAACCTCTATTTCCAAATGACAAAAGCTAGGTCCACATACATTTTTATTTTTGGGCTTTTACATAAGTAGTTTAAAACGAAAAACTAGGGCCATGCTCAACGGATAGTTGAGGTCACAGAGTCACAGGCTGGCAGACAAAGTGGGGCCCATTGTGTGGAAGGAGGGCCCACGTACGGGGTATTAGCTACCCGTGAAACGGGTCGGGACAGAGGAGTCCTGGCTGGATCAAAGCCGTTGGAGGCTGTAACGATTGGGAATTGAGGTGTTATTGTGAACTAGTGGTTGGGTGGGGCCCTGTGTCTAGAGACGTTGGGTTGGTTCCTTTGTTATCCTCCCGCTTGCTAGCCTCGCTCAATCTAATTGTACGTCTACCTAAATTCTCATACTATTAGTTATTTCCAATTACTTGTTGTTACTCTGCATAACGACTTTTACAATTATTTTTTAGGAACATTTATTTGTAATAGATTAGGATCTAATGCTATCGGTGTCTATGTTCTACAATTAATGTTCACAATAAAACTTTAGTTTTTGAATAATTATGTATTTTCACTTGATAGATATGAATTTCGTGTGAGCATAGAGATCAATTTTACAGTTTTTATATCATTTTTATCTAGACTATATAGAAAATAATATAAAAACAAAAAAAAATCTGAAAATGAATAGTAGTCAATTGATTCCCGTTCCCTCTTGTTAGATCTGCCTTGAGTTTGACAATCTTACCTACCGTAAGAAATAATCTGTAATTTTAAAATCTCATAAAAAAGTGTAATATGTACATTAAATACTTCATATTCTTCAAAAATGATGAAACTGGATATAAGTGTGACCGCTTGTCAAATAACATAAAACTTGCAAATAGGTCATATTCAACGAAATTTTATGAAACATCAAATGATTTTTAATATTGCAAGATTGCCACACATCTTAAAATAACAAATTATCTGCAATTTATTTCGTTTTAAGAAAGTGTTGTCAAAAAAAATTATAACCCATATATTTACGATGAACTTAAAATGGACAAAATGCGACTGAACATAACATATTAATTAAACCAATCCATCTTAAGAATTGAGAAACCTTAACGCTTATGGTTATGTTTGGTTGTGGATTAAGAAGTGGAGTAAACCTCTTACTACATATTTAAGGAGCTAAACGAGAAGTAAAATAGTGTAAGAAGTGAGCTAATCTGAATTAAATTACTCCACCTCTTCAGGTGGATTAACTTACTCCATACTTAATCTACCTGCAGAGACCACTATCATATACTTAGGTTCATTTATTAATATTTTACTCCTTTATATGAATTAATTTAATCCATGATATAAACTACCAAACATGATGTAAAATATAAGGATTAAAATGGAGTAAGCAATTTATCCTCATTTAACTTTACTCCACAATCAAACATATCTATATGAGTCCAGAAATATTTTTACTTTAGTGCTTGGTTTACAAATTTAAAAACTAATGAGTAAATTGTCACTATCAAAAAATAAATTCAACTATCAAACATTTAGCAAGTCTTATTAGTCTAACTGTCGCTACTTCATCCAATTCATCAATGATCAATCATCATCCGTATCAGATACAGAGCTGATACAGGATCCGGTGTGGTGCATGTGTATCAGTCAAACCAGCGGGCATGGACTTAGCTGCCGTATACTAATATGTCATTTGTGTTTACCGTGGAATCAATACAAATGTTGGTTCGATGTGTGATAGGACCATGTATTAAAGACTCCAGAGTTACTTGTGGGACGAGTACCGAGTCTGTTGTCAAAAGCCTTCTGAGTCTGACTACGTAGTTGGATCCGAAATACTTCACAACAGTCCAATAAAGTCTGCTCGGCAAGCCTCTTAGAGTCTTAGAGAGAGGGTTCAGCCCAAGCTCGGGAAGGACGGAGTGGAGCCAGACTTTTAAGGTATGGGGGTCAACTATATAATATCTTTGTACTGCGAATAGGGATCGATTTTACAGTTTTGTAGCATTTTACTCTAAACTATATAGAAATTTATATATAATCATAATTTTTTTGAAAATAAATGGAGTCAATTGAACCCATAGCTTCTTACTGAATACGTCTCTGGGGGATGGTCACACTACGGTAACCATTATTATGCAGACGCTACCGCTCCTATGCGGCGATATGTCAAAATATGAAGTCGTGAGTTACTGTTACCGCTCCCATACAACAGTTACAGGCCGATCTATATTAGACCCCAAACTCAGCCGAGTAAGAGGTTAGCAATTTCATTCATGCACGATGTCTATAGAAAAGAGTTTGAACATCTTACCTATTTCTATTCTTGCAAACATACGACCTAGCCTCCCAGAAGATATGACGTATCACTGTAATACATGTGCAGAAGATAGAGGTGTCAATAAGTATGGTGCGGATCAGATAGCATACTAATATAGAATTATTATTATTACCCATTTTCTATTCTTATCTATTAAATACTACTTACTTTTATTTTATTCTTACCCATTAAAATTAAAGATAATAAATGACCAACCATACTTATTGAATAAATCAATAACATATATAATTTAAATAAATATTATGAGAGATAAATATATGTATGTATATTAAATACATGATGTATCACTTATCACAAAATATAAACAGTTATAATTGTATATTCCATTTATAATTTTGAAAAAATATAAATTATTAATTAAATAAATGATATAAAATATTCTTTCTTTAATTACTAATAATAAAAACTATTTAAAATATAGGTGAATCAATTTTATCATAAATTACAAAACAAACTAATTAAATAAAATATTGCTCAAAACAATTTAGTAATAATAATAATGATGATGATGAAATTATACAGTTATATATAAAAAAAAATATCATACATAATTTTAGAATCATTAATTATTCAGTAAAATAACGAGTACGAAATTGTTTTTGCGCATACACTCATTACTTGCTAAAAAAAAAAATCTCGCCTACATTCAGGCCGATAAACTAACAATATAGAATCTTACCTATACCATTTTATCAAATACACCGTTAACTTGTTTTATCATGTACGGTACAGTCGGTAATGACTTATCCGTTATCACTATCCAATATCCATTATATAGAAAGCGGTGTGACCATGTGAAGTAAAATATTCTCTGTGGGACTAACAAAATGCTAATCCAGCTCCGGATCTCCCACTTTTGTTTTTTTCTTTTCCTTTTGATAAACTTTTCTGGGGGCCCGTGGCCCATTCATTCATTGCCATAACAATAAAATATTATGAACTCTTCTGCCATGGAATCGGAATTAGCCCAATAATAATTTTTCCAAAGGATGTACTTCATACAGCTCACATTGATGTGATGAATAAAACAAAAGAAAAAAACGGAAGGTAGGAACATTTATAAGTATTATCTACTCAACATATATTATTTTTCCAAATGAAAAAAGGCATAAACATTATTGATAATATATCACGTTGTTCATTAAAAATAATAAAATATGTGCATAGTAACATATTGTATTTTTAAGATCTTAAAAAAATTCGAATTGTTATACTCGCTATCGTATCGAATACAATTTTCATATCCGTATTCATCGTTTTTCTTCATTAAATTCCGTTCCCATTTTCGAACTTCCAAAAAAAGATTTAGACCACTTTTACAAAACCTAGCAATCGATCTCTTTATTTTTTTTTTTAGGTAATTATTTTTCTCAGCCTTTCCGTCCTCTAAAATTTCTAGGTCCGCACGAAAATATTTCATCACGGATCTGATCTAAAAGATAAAATTACATAAAAGATGTTCATGATTTTAGATTCACAAATTTTCTCACATATCATCGAAAATATCGACGAGATTAAACAAATAAAAAATCCACTTCTAAAAACATGTAAAAGATGAATGTGTGATTAGATAGAAAAGAAAGTTGATGTCCAATTTTTTTTTTAATATTTGACGTTTTAGGTATGAATACTTAAAATGTCATATATTAATATTTAGATATATAAGTATCCATACATGCATGCGTCAGTTTTAATTTTTTTTAAATGTAAACAAACTCTCAAGTAGTTAGTGGTCTCTCAGATAGTTAGTAGTTCCTTAAGCGATATTTAATGGATTTTTAAGAGAAACTGTTAGTCACTCTCTTTTTTAATTCATGTTTAGAAAAGAATCCGATCTTTGCAAATGAATGAACAGAACCGTTGATTTCAATCTAGCACAAATCCAAACAAGCTATATTCAATCATATATTATTTTCTTGAATTATACTTTACCAGAAAGTTCTAATTCTTACTCAAAAATAAAAAAAACAATCATCATGCAAAATTGAAAGCAACCAAACAATGATTATGTGTACAGTCTAATATAGGGGTGGCAACAAGCTGGGTTCAACTTGAATTCGTCACGTACTAGCTCATCTGAGTCACGAGCGAGCTGATTTTAGAAATTCGAGCTGAAATTTCAGCTTGAAATCGTTACGAGCTGAACCGAGCTAGCTCACTAGATCTGACTAGATGTTGTTTTAAGAAGCAAATAAATTCTACAAACTTTTTGGACCGAGCTGTACAGTATAAAATGAAGACAAATTAATACAAATTCACAAATTGATGCTAACTGAGCTGGCGAGCAAGCTAGGTCCCAGCTTGAACTCGTTAATTCTGAATCGAGTTAGTGGCGAGCTGGCTCATTAACCGCTCGGTCCAATAATAAGCGAGCAAGTCATATGCGAGTTACGATCGAGCCACGAGCTACAAGCTTTTTTGCCACCCCTAGCGCTCATTAGATCTGACTAGATGTTGTTTTAAGAAGCAAATAAATTTTACAAACTTTTTAGACCGAGTTGTACAGTATAAAATGAAGACAAATTAATACAAATTCACAAATTGATGCTAACTGAGCTGGCGAGCAAGCTAGGTCCCAGCTTGAACTCGTTAATTTTGAATCGAGTTAGTGGCTCGTTAACCGCTCGGTCCAATAATAAGCGAGCAAGTCATATGAGAATAACAATCGAGCCACGAGCTACAAGATTTTTTGTCACCCCTAGTTTAATAGGACCAGTAGTACGATGACAACAACCAAATAATACAATTAATATCTTTAACCAAAAATTTTAAATATATACCTGAAAAAAATGAACCAAAAAATCACAGTTTTTGTAGAATTTCATATTTATTAGGACCGCAACTATAAATGACGATTCCATTCTTGAGGACCGCCATTTGTCATCGCAACCCTGCAAAAAAAAACATATTATTAAGATAGATTTTAATATATTTCATAAATAGAAAAATAACTAATAGTTTGAATATGCTAGAAAGAACATCAAACAAAATAGATAAAAATGTTTTGGATCTGGTTTATTGTTCCCGGTTCAAAAATCACTTCTAGGTAAATAAAAAAATTATAGTGATCCTTCTAGTACATTCAAATTATAAGATACTCCATCTATTTGAAAAATAATAAAATTGATTTGGCATTTCGTAATGATGACAAATCATTTTTTTCAAAATAGATGGAGTACCTCAAAACTTAATGTATTAGAAACCATGATAATCCTTTTTTTTACTAGAAGTGACTCTTAAACCGGGATCAATAATTCAGATCCAAAATTTTTTTTCCAGTAACAAACCAAGAAATAGTTTAATTTTTCTTACAGTTGGAAAAAATTATGCCCGGAATATGTTTCAGAGTCCTTCTAGTACATTTAAATTATAAGATGTTTTATCTATTTTGATTGAAATTCTTTTTAAAATTCACCGTTTTGGCCAAAAAGTTTGGTTTTTGCTGGGGCACAATGTGAAATGGCGGGCTCTAAAGAATGGATCCGTTATTTCACGTTGTGATCCGGATAAATCTCGAATTCTCACAAATTTGTTGTCCTTTGGTTTATTATTTTATGATTGAGGGTATTTTTAAAAGTTTTGGTATCTATAAACACTGGGTAAGCGTAGGAATATTAAAATAAACCTTTCTTATTTTACAAATTTCGTTAGTGTAATGTTCCAATATTTTGAGAGCAAGTTATTTAGAGTTTAGGATTTTGATAGGGGTTTTGTCCAAACGGTTTAGGACAAAGTTTCATTTAAAGTCTGATGTAAACCGTCTAATATGTATTCAAATTCGTATAAATATTTAGATTTAAGAAGTCATTTAAATTTATTAAGTTTTAAATATGTTTGAACGAATCTCAATGCAAATCAGACATTTAATTTTGATTTTGGATGAGACTTTGTCCATGTTTAAGTTTGACTTTGAATGAGACTTTATCTAAAGCTATTTGGACAAAACTCAATTCCTTAGAGTTTAGGGTTGAATCAGCAATACCAAAAATTTATTAAGAATAAAGCAATAAAATAATCTCTAGAATATCAAATGTTAATGAAAGATGAAGAAACACAAGAACTGAGTCTGGAATATCAAACATTGATCGAAGATCAAAGAACACAAGAATTGAGTCCGTAATATCGAATATTGATCAAAGATCAAAGAATAAAAGAATTTTGGAAATACCAAATGTTAATAGTTGATTGAGAATGAAAAATACCTTTATTCAATTCTGCTTTTAGGTAGGGATTGTACTCGCGCCGAAAGATGCAATTCCCACTCTTCTACCAGCCTTCCCTTTATGCAGTCATCCAATTACCCATTATCATTTGAATTGAATAAAACTTTCTGGAGACAAGTCAAACGAATTTAGATATCTTGAGAGTCTATTTGTTGTACGCAGAAAGTTTTCATATACTTCATTTTTTTTACAATATTTCTTCTCTCCAAATCTAAAAGAATTGACAAAATACTTAATGTTAATTGAGGATAAAGAAAAAGAAGAATTAAGTCCTCAATTAGAAAACTAAAGAAATTTAAAATGAAACATTAAATTATTGCAGCGTAAAGAAAGATCTTCTAGTTTTGTTTCACGCATAAATTCGATTTTTTTTAAAGTACAACATGGATCGTTATAATAGTCTCCCAGTTAACCAGCATGGGATTATACCGTTAAAATTTTACATCTCTAAACTATGCAATTTTGACCTGATCAACTGTGGAAATAGCGCCAACTTTTTTATTTTATTCAACCAACAATAATAGTCACCAATTTTTTTTTTACCGTCAGTTTCTAATCACCCCATTCACTTGTATACGCTTAAATACAGATAACTTGTAATGGATTTTTTTTTATGATTTCAACCACTTTCTCAAAGTAAAAAAACAATGAAAACAAAAGTAAATAATTAGTTTAGAAAAACAAATTGTCATACATACAAGTATAATACATTACTATTAATAATCAAAATGTGAAAACAAAATTAAATAATTAGACCTAAATAATATGAATAAAAGACATTGCTTGCAAAATGGTGGTTTAGGTTTAAGGACCCCACCATTTTGAATGGTAAATAAAAATCTATTATTTATAGTAAATATGGTTCTTCTGGATTATCCTCATCCTCTCGATTTTCTCATTTTTGGTGAGGTATCACTGATCTTGCTGATATGGTTAACTTAGATTTTACTTGGTCCTTACGCGATGGCACTAGTATATTATTTTGGCTTGACGGGTGGATTAGTAAATGACCTTTATTATGTGTTTCCTAATCATTTTAGGATTGCTTTAGACCAAGAAATTACTGTTTTTGCTGCATTTTCTACTTCTATCTCTTCATTATCTTTGCATTTTAATATGCAATTATCTGACATTCTTTTACAAGAATGGGTTCAATTATAGCAGACCCTTTCCTCTCTTTCTCTCCAATTTTCTGAACCAGATGCCATTGTTTGGAGATGGTCCTCACATTCTAAATTTACGGTTCATTCTTTTTACCAATGGCTAGACTATGATGGTATACCTAATGCCTTTAACCAGACAATCTGGAAAGCTAACATCCCTCTTAAAATTAAGATCTTTTTTATGGCTAGTCAAACAAAATACGGTTTTAACTAGAGACAACTTAGCTATGAGAGAGGTTGGCAGAGAGACTCTACTTGTTTATTTTGTAATTCGCTTGAATCACTAGACCATTTATTTGTCACTTGCCCTTTTATTTCTTCTATATGGTCTTAGATAGCTGCTCATAATGGTTTTTCAGTTTAATTGTAATTCTATACTTAATTAGTGGTCTATCAATAATTATATAAATAATAGAGAGCATTTACTTTTGGAATTAATTAGGGTTGCCTGCTACCTTATGGTCTGCATGGTTAGTTAGAAATAAGATTTGTTTTAATAATATTCTATACCATTACTTTCATCTGTTGCTATCACCATTATCTCTTTATCATCTTACTGGTGCAAAGCTAGAAACGATAATTCATTATTTAAATTAACTTTACTTTTACCTTTTGATGTGTCTTCTTTGAATCAGACAGGTACAATAATTGTGATTTCGAATTCAGATACCCAGGACTCCCTTGGGTCGGATCCCGCACTTGGACTAAAAGGGTTTGATTTGGAGGATTTTCTAGTTGATCTTGAGGTTTACAATCACATCGATAGAGCAACTAGATTACTGCCTCCCCTTTCTCCTTCGACTCTCCCTCTAGTTCTACTGATCCTTCTGGTGCATCTGAAACTGCAACCTCCTATGTTATGTAGTTTTATAGTTTTATAACTATGTAGTTTTATGATAGTTATGTTATGTAATTTTATGGTAGTTTTTGTGATAACTTCTTTTGATGTTGTAATATGAACTTTCTATTGTAATGCCTTTTGGTAGTTAAGGCAATCGATGTATGAACATATATTTTGGTTTCGTAATGAAACGAGTGGAATACCACTTTTATCAAAAAAAAAAAAAATCAAAATTATCGAAGAAATATTTTTAGGAAAAATGAACAAATATGTAAAGCACACTCAAAATGCATCAGAGAATCGAAATGTCGAGGCTCATACAATGTATCTTAGAAGTTAGAACTCAAAACCTCCTGTTTTACATTAAAATAAAACGGCCTAAAGGAGTTGAATTGGACACAAGTTATTCTCTTCTGTGATTTTCTTAGAGTTGGTATTCGTAATTTCGAAATCTAATAAATATATTATTTTATCCATCGATTAAGAGGCAGCACCTACAGTTCTGAACTTTAAATCTAAATCATTTTAAATTAGTCTCGAACTTTCGATGAAAATATTATCTATTCAATTAATCCGAATATACTATATTCTAAATTTTTGTCCTGCCTCTAAATTTATATAAAGTAAATAAAATAGAACCAATTAAATGAACAAATCAAGAGAGGTTGATATCGAAAACGATGATGAACATGGGCGGACCCACAAATATAACAGGAGCCGACAATTTCTTACCATATGTAATTTCAATTATCTTAGACATTGCCGGGCTTCCAGATTAGTAAAATGTCTTTTAATGGACCAGGGTTTTGTCTGGGTTGAAAATCATTACCCAAAAACCACAAAAATCGTGGCCCAAAATGCCCCAACTTCGCTACCCAAAAAATTGCTCCTCATGCAACGTTCGCTTTAGAGACAAAAATCCCAATTCGCAAAGAAACAAAAAAATAGAAGTAAAAAAAGGAAGACAGAGAGAGAACAGAAGAGAAGAAGCAGGGAATTCGTGTCACCCCAGGTACTGACTCAAGCAAATTATAAAATTAGAAATAGACAAGTCCATATTATTTTTTTTTAACTTACCACGAATTATAAAACAGAACCTATAGTTTCTATAGGCGCCGGATTGACTTTGATTCGGCTAAGATTAATCTGAGCTGTTTGTTTGTAATTTGATGGAGTCAGGTACCTGGAAGGATACGAATTCGAAGCAAGACGGACGGAATTGGCTACCATCCAATCATTCTCTACTGAAATCTTACTAAATTTTGAATTTTAAAAAAATAAAATTGATCATTCCTCACTAGAGAAAGAGAAACGTGATGTGGCTTGATGTGACTATCACGCTGTGACTTGATCATGTCACGTAACCAAAATTTATTTCACGTGACGTGACTAAAATGGTGCAAGACAGCCATGTCACGTGTGGTCACACCATAACCATACTTGTGTTTAATTATTATTTTCATATTTAAGTTAATTCAAAAAATAATAATAACAAAATAGATCAAAAATAAGAAACTATTACAAAATAAATTATAAATAAGAATAATGTTGAAAATATTGGTCATGTAACTAAAATGGTAGAAGAATATTCTTTCATTAGCTAAACGGGTAAGAACAAGGGTAAAAGCTATTTCGTACCTGTTACCCTATAGAATAATTACATATAATCAAATTATATTATAATGTCTGAGCAATAATTAGTGTTACACTTTTGTTATTCGATGTATGGTTTTTGCTACAAGAAAAATATTAAACATATTATCTGTATTTGCATGTTTTGTTATTTAGTTAAATAATTGAATTTGTTTGAAGAAATATTCGTGTTTTTAAATTCTCTTAATATATAAAAAAAAATTAGTTGGAATTGATTGCACAATTTTTTTTTTATGTGATTGTATATGTGTGAAATTAATGAGTTTTGATGTTCTATTTATAAGATATAACAAAATTAATTATTATATTAGCATTATTCATTATTCACCCGCTACCGTTTTGTTATCCGCTAATTTTTACGGGTAAGGGTAGGGTAGGATAAGGTCAATTTTTAATGGGTATGGATAAGGTGTGATTAAAGTCAATTCTTAATGAGTATGAGTGTGAAAATACTTCCACCCTACATGTATCGCACCCATTGACACCCCTACAAAGAACCAACATGTTGTACAACCGAATGCAATGCTGAATTCGCATCCTACCATTTGAGTTGATTTTTTGGAGTGTGCGTGCGATCAAAATTCGAACTATTTCGATTCACGCCTATAACATGTTGCGTCCTTTAATATTAGTGCAGATTTAACTCGGAGAATACAAATTCAGGACAACTTCCCTATATCCAAACAGAAACAAACTACATATCAATCAGCGGCCGCAAATTAAAAGCCACACTAACTTTACACTGCAAATTTTAGTCTGATAATTAGAGTGGAAAAACCGTGCCGTGCCATGACTAATATGCTGTGACTTTGGTCTCGTGTCGTGCCGTGATCAAGTGAACAGTTACACGTGTCGTACCGTGCCGTGACTAAAATGTGAAGGGGTGGTCACGACGCGTGCCGTGACTGTTCGCGTGCCGTGTCCAAACATAACTGGTCATGTTTCTCACATTTAACTATTTTTCATTATTTTTTGGTGCCCCAGAGACTGTTGACCGCCTTTTTGTTACTTGTCCGTTTATTTCTACCTTATGATTTTGGATTGGTAATCACAACAATTTTGTTTTTAACTGCACCAAGGTTTCTGAGCTTTGGCATTTAGATTATTGGATTCCTCTTAAGGATTCATTATTGATTGAGTTGATTAGGCTGCTACTTTATAGATTGTATAGTTGGCCAGAAATAAATTTTGTTTTCAAAATATACCCGTACCATTTATTAGTTCCGCCGCATCTTCTATGATTGCTTTGACTTCTTATTGGTGTAAGACTCGTTTAGATGATTCCTATTTTAAATTATCATTGATTCTTCCTTTTGATGTTTCTCCTTTAACTCAGCTAAGCTCCCTGACAGTTCTCGTGGATTCCAGCGGGGACCCTACTCTTGGGTTCAACGGGTTGACTGATACAGATTTATCCGGGGCCATTGATGAGGCAGCTGGCTTGCTGTCTTGAGTGGTCTTTAGTTGATACTAGCTCATCCTCTTCTCCTAGTGTGATAGTTCTTAGTGATTGAAATTAGTGGTTTTCTTCCAATTCTTTGGTTTTGTGGATTTTGGTGCTAGTTGGATGTTATTCCACTAGCTTGTAATAATTTATTTTTGATACTTTGCACAATTTTGTATGGATTTTTGTTTCGTAAGAAACAGGTGGTTATCCACTTTTGCAAAAAAGAAGAAGATTAGTTTATTCAAGATTCACTATTTGATCAAGACTTAACAGTCCTAATTATACGTGACTTCGTGACCA
Source organism: Carex arenaria (assembly GCA_964058825.1). NCBI lineage: Eukaryota > Viridiplantae > Streptophyta > Magnoliopsida > Poales > Cyperaceae > Carex > Carex arenaria. The sequence goes on along the minus strand of CAXKVW010000490.1, from coordinate 54,945 downwards.
CGTGCCGTGCAGCGACTGGATTTTTAGCGTGACGTACCGTGCCGTGTCAAATTTTCAAGAGATGGTCACGGTACGCGACACGTGAGTCACGGCACGGAAAAGTCACACATGTCGTGCCGTAATCGTACCGTTCCGTGACGGAACCGGCTCCGCCATGCTATTTTTCTCACTCTACTGATAATTCAGCCCTGGTGTTTAAAAAGAGCTAACGGACATGGTACCAGTGAAATCTATGATAATTAATTACTTCTATTTCTCCGTTATTCATTAATCTTAACATATAATAGTAGTGGTGTACAAATAAGTCTAAATTTCCAACATGTAAGGATAGAATATGTAACAATAATTTAAATTGGTAAGAGTATGAAAACGCCTCCAGCCAATCTGAATCGAGTAGAGATTCATCTAGAAGTCAATTAAGCTATTGAGTTTAGAATAATAATAATAATTAAAATTAAGTTCAAACTTTATGGGTCTCAATCATAATTTCTTTATTTGTTCTAAAAATAAAAATAAAATAGCTAATAATTGTTCTTTCCTCATGTTAATATCTCCATTCTTATATAATGTACGTAGTTGTTCTGATCCTCCAACGACTAAGATTTAAAGATTAATTTTCAGATTTAATATCAGCCCTCCAATCACATAATCTGTCTTCTTTTGATTAAATATATCTATTTTATGTGTAGAACTCTAAATTTAGTTAAAACTATACTCGTCACACATACTGCTATATAGTTTGTCACAATTAAGAATGAATCTCTAGCGATATGTTTCATTATTCCTCCTCAAATATATTTTTGATTCATGTAATTAAATTATTTTCTTATTTCTTTATTTTCTCTTATTCATGCATTTATAGCATATCTTATTAAATAAATGGATTCATTGAACCTTCAAGTTCTAAAATATTGTACAAAGAATAAAAATTTTCAAGAAAAAAATATATATGATTTTAATATAGTAGAGTGTTAATAAATATGAGAGGATATAGGAAATATTGTATCTTTTTATTATTAGTTAAGATGATATAGGAAATATTGACCTTTTAGGCCAGAAAAAATGCAGCTTAATTAATTATTTTTTAGCAGGTTAACTAAATTCGTTTATTATTCTAAATGAAGATCATCAACTTTTTGTCGAATTATTGTCCTATTTAGTTATTATATGATTTGAGTAATATTCCAATAACATAATTCTTTGGCATAATTTTTTTTAAAGGCAGAGGCTGTCATTCTTTAGTTGGTTAAAAGTAAGAAAATATTTTATGCTCGCTGCTTTAATGTGTGCATTTTCATAAATATTGTTTATTTTTTATTTTTTAATTAATATACTTTTCGTATTTGTTTGTTCATTTTCATAAACGTTACACTATATTGAAGAGGATCACACTGACAATGATACTTCAAGAACTTTTTTCATGTTATATTTGATCTATTTTTTTTCCATTTGTTGTTTATTTAATTGTTATTTATTATTTGAATTTCTATTTTTTTTTCGGGTGTGTCTTTTATTTTTATTTAATATTTTTTTTCTTAATTTTGTGTGAATGTCAAACAAAAAAATATCTTCATATTATATTTAATCTTATAATATGTTTCCGTTGCAACGCACGGGTACAATACTAGTAATTAATTAACAATGATGTTGTTCTTATAATAAAGTAAAAGAAAATAAAAGAATCTACATATTATGTCAGAATAATGGTAAAAGATTTCAAATTATAACCAACCAAATTAAATCCTAACATACTAATGCTCTGTTGGAATGAAAATCCTTCTGCTCGATCGCAGAAGCAAATTTGCATCTTTCAGACTAATCGGAGTAGAATGGAGAGGAACAAAAATAAGAAACATAGATTCATTATGACTTGGAGAAGTTGAGCTCTCCTGTTTAAATTCGGTAAAAATATAAAAATTTGATGAGAATTGATTTGGTCAAGGTGAAATCACCAACAAACGCTCGTCTCCGAAAGACGACCACAAAAGGATGAGGAATTGAGGAAATGGTATCTTCTGGAAATGGCATCCTCTGCGGAGTTTTTACCTGCGGAGCTGTGCGGTTCTTTTAATCTGGACCGTTCGTTTTGATCGGACAGATCAAATAAGATCATAGCACGAATCTCAAAGCAAAATTAATACTGCCCCCTCCATCAAATCGTGCACTCGCCAGCTGGAGATTAAATCTGGACCGTCCGATCAAAACGAACGGTCCTGATTAAAAGAACCGCACAGCGCAGCAGGGAAAATCTCTGCAGAGGATGCGAGTCCGTATCTTCTGCAAAGCTTCTAATTTGGTTCGTTCGTTTTGATCAGACGGACCAAATCAGATTTTGGCACGAATTTCAAAGCAAAATTAATACTGGTCCCTCCATCATTCCGAGTAATCACCGGCTGAGAGTAATTTGGACTGTTGGATCAGCTCTGTAGAACTCCGCACCTTAAAGCTCCGAAGAAAATACCTTTCTAGGAATTGAGAGGTGTTCTGTTAAGAGGAGCTCTGATCAGAGCCGGCCTTGGGGCTAGGCAGCCAGGGCGACCGCCCCGGACCTCAAAATTCAAGGAGCCCCTAAAAGAAAAATAGTTTGTATATATATAAAAAAATAATGCATATATTAAAAATAAATAAAACATTAAAGCTCAAATTTTTTATATATAAAGGGTTCAAATTTTTCTGTAAATAGGTATGATCTATTGACATATCAATAAAAAATGAGACCGACTAATAGGCTTCCATAAGTACTTGAACACCATATGCTTATAAGTTATTTTTATGTTTTAAAAGTCTAAATAGTCGATCCAAATCGTTCAACATGATATCCATAATAAAACATACTTGGAGACCAAATTTACATATTTTTTAAGGAATAAGATTTGGTCCAAATGGCTTTGGACTGGACACCGTCCAAAGCCTCTAAAAATCATACAATTAAAGTCCGAATAGTCGATCCGAACCACTCAACATGATTTCCATATTAAAATGTGCTCAGAGACCAAATTTTATATTTTTTGGAAATTGTTTACTATTTTTTTAGATACGTACAACATCACTGTTTCTGAACGGTCCAAAAATAGTGATTTTGTACGTATCTAAAAAAATAGTAAAAATTTTTCAAAAAATATAAAATTTGGTCTCTAAGCACATTTTAATATGAAAATTATGTTGAGCAGTTCGTATCGACTGTTAGGACTTTAATCGTATGATTTTTAGAGGCTTTGGACGGTGTTGGGTCCAAAGCCATTTGGACCAAACCTTATCCCATTTTTTTTAATTTTTTTTACTATTTTTTAAGATAGGCAGAAAATTATTGTTTTTTATAGTCCAGAATCTTCTGAATCAATTGATTTTCTATCTATCTTAAAAAATAGTAAAAAAATTCCAAAAATTGTAAAATATAGTCTCCAAGTACGTTTTAATATATATATAATATTGAACGATTCAGATCTATTGTTTGAACTTTGAAAATAAAAAATAAAAACTTATAAACACATAGTGTTGAAATACTTATAGAAGCGTATTAGCCAGTGTTGTAAAATATGATTCATGCGGCCGCATATGCGTATGCAGTACGATTCCGCATAAAAATTTCCATGCAGTCTCAAATATGCGGTTTCGCATATGCGGCAGCGTATTGGGCCGCATATGTCCGTATATTGGTCTGCATATGTGCGATTGGGCTGAATATGTCCGCATATTGGTCCGCATATGTGTGAATTTATTGTTTGAATGATTTTAATGGGAACATATTGCATGTTTTGAGTGAAAATAAATTAATATATAGTTTAAAATCCGCTTATATAAGTCTGCATATGTGGCCGCATACCGCATATGCAGTATGCAGTGGCCTTCCGCATGCATGAACAAAACTGCATTTTACAACATTAGTGTTAGCTGATCTCATAAAAAAAATTATATATATAAAGGGCCCAAGTTTTTCTTCCGCCCCGGACCCCAAAATCTTCAGGACCGGCCCTGGCTCTGATAATGTAAAAATTGTATTTTTCTCTCCTTTTAGATCTCTCTCTTAGCTCTTTCTCAAACTCTAATTGGGAAATATCAATTGAATAAGTGGAAAATTATATGATGGCCAAAAATATTTTATCAACTTGCTGACAATGAATTTTCTCAGTTAACGAATAGTTCCAAATTTCCAATCCATAATTCAATTCCGTAATTTCTGCAATAAAAAATCTTCACTGAACTCATTTGAACTCCCAATTTTGATTCAGATTAAGGAGTAACTTGGAGAAGTGACTAATAGTCCCCCCATTCTATCCCCTAAATGTCCCCCTAACTAACTTATCCATAAGCCTAACTAACTTATCCATAAAGTATGATGGGGACCACTAACTAACTTGGATAAACAATAACTACTTTGGAGACCACTAAATTTGAAAAAATTTACAACTAGCGTGAACATGTATGAACACTTATGCATGCAAGTATTCTTAGATAATATATCAAGTATTCATACCTAAGACATCAAGTATTTAAACAAAAAACTGGACATCAACTTTCTTTTATCTCTAGTCACACATCCATCATTTACACATTTTTAGAAGTGGGTTTTTTTTTTCCGTTTAATCTCGTCAATATTTCTAACAATCTATGAGGAATTTTGTAAATCTAAAACCACGAATATTTTCTACGTAATTTTCTCTTTCAAATGAGATCCATGATGAAGTACTTTCGGATTCTTTATTGTTCAAGTACTCATACCTCGACATACAAGTATTCATACTAAATTTAGAAAGTATTCATACTAAAAATATATAAAGTACTCATTCTATAATTTTGAACGTATCATTATTAGTAAATATACAAATTACAAAGTATTCATACTAAAATATGTAAATATTCACACTAAAACATTACATGTATACATATACTTATCAGCAAATATTCAACATATAACATTTTCAAACTACAAAGTTACTATAAAATATTCAAACTACAAAGTATTCATACTAAAACATATAAAATATTCATACTAGAACATTAAAATATTCATACTTACGCATTGAAGTGTGAATTTTTATGTTGTAAAATATTCCTGAGAAATTCCTAAATGATTTACACCTCGTCGAGCAAGTATTTACATCTCGTAATGCAAGTATTCATACCTAAAATACAAAATATATTTCTAAAAAAACTGTGCACAAGTACGAATGCCTATGCACGCAATTATTAATATATAAGATATCAAGTATTCATAACTAAGATATCAAGTATTTTTAATAAAAATATTAACATCAAGTATTCATACTTATACATTGAAGTGTGAATTGTTATGTTGTAAAATAACTTTAATTAGTTAATTTGTTTGATGCTTGAACGTATTGATATATACTGAGAAAAGTATTCATACTTATACGATGCACAAGTACGAATGCATATGCATGCAAGTATTAATATATAATATATCATGTATTCATACCTAAGATATCAAGTATTTCTAATAAAAATATTAACATCAAGTATTCATACCTAAACATTGAAGTTTTAGTAAAAATATTAATATCTAAAATTTTAAGTATTCATACTTACGCATTGAAGTGTGAATTGTTATGGTGATAAATCAGTTAATCTATTTGGTGCTTAAATGTATTGATAGGTACTAGAGAAAGTATTCATACCTATAACTAAAGTATGAATGTATTTGATGCTTGAAGTATGAATTGAAAATATTATAGTCCAGCAATTATACAGATCAAAATTTTCTTGAGATTCGTGTGAATCAATTCAGTATTCTTTGCATGAACGCACCGTTTGTGTTTAGATACAGACCGTCCGATCATAATCCGGACCACTCAGGTAATGCATGAGATCTTTAATATCTGTGCAAATATAATGTAAGTATTCACACTATAAGATTGAAAGTATTCACACTACAAGGTATGAATACTTGCTCGACGAGGTATGGATACTTACATGTCGAGGTATGAGTTCTTGAACGACGAAGAACCCGAAAGTACTTCATCATGGATCTCATTTGAAAAAGAAAATTACGTAGAAAATATTCGCGGTTTTAGATTTGCAAAATTCATCGCGGATCATTAGAAATATTGATTAGATTAAACGGAGAAAAAAAAAACCACTTCTAAAAACATGTAAAAGATGGGTGTGTGACTATGGAAAAAAAAAGTTTATGTCCAGGTTTTTATTTAAATACTTAATATCTTAGGTATAAATACTTGATATATTATATAGGAATACTTGCACGCATAAGTGTTTATACATGTGCACACCAGTTGTAATTTTTTTCAAATTTAAGTGGTCCCTCAAGTAATTAATGTTTCTCTTAGTTAGTTAGTGGTCCCCATTGTACTTTTTATGTATAAGTTAGTTAGGGGGACATTTAGGGGACTAAAAGGAGGGGGACAAAATCTTTACTCTAATATCTTTTCTATTTTAAATTAAAACCAGACATTTCCTCAACAAAAAATAATAATAATAAAACCAGACATGACATATAAGAAATGCAAATGAAGGGATTAGTTATAAATTTTGAGTGATGGTATGCACTATGCATAGTGCGAATTGATCCGTACTATGGATCAATAACTTTTTTATACAAAGTTCAAACAGTTAATCTAAATTGTTCAACATGACCTCTATATAAAAATAAGTTTACCGACTAGATTTTACATTTTTAAATTTCATTTTATTAATTTTTTTATATTAGTAGAAATTCGCTACTTTTAAATGGCGCAGAATTTTTAGATTAGTTCATTTTTTACCTATCGAAAATTATAGAAAAAAATATATAAAATTTAATGTAGAAGTTCATTGTTATACAAAGATCATGTTGAACGGTTTAGATTAACCGTTAAGACATTTAAAAAAAAGATATTGATTCATAGTATAGACAAAATTGCGCTGTGCATAGTACCATAGTCCCACTCATAAATTTTCATGTAAGTTTACTTTTTTCACTTTTTTAAAATGAAATTTTGTTTTAATTCCAGATACCACTAGTTGTCTTGTTCCCTCAAAATACCACTACAATATCTATTTCTTTCTACCTCGCACGTCCTTGAACATGAAAATTAAGCCAAACATAAACTTATTTAAGAAATTCTAGATCGAAAATACAAATTACATTTTTTTTCTCATATGGCTTTGTATAAAAATGTAAAGAAAAATAAAACGGGGTGAGGGAGCTCATGAACAGGAGTTTTTTTTATAAACCATAATTAAAAAAAAGAGTTACGAAAACAGCATGATTAGCCGAGTTTTTACAAAAACTATAAGAAACAGTTTGGCAACTCGTTCTCTATATCCTCCAGAACGGGTTGCCAAACCGTTTTTGACTTTTTTCAGTTTTAATTTCAATAACGGACTGCCAAACCGTTTTCTACAGTTTTTTTTTTTTTTTTTTTAGAGTTTGTTTATAAAATAAATCAGAAATTTTGTTGGATTTTGTATAATAACAATAAGATTAATGGAACAATTTGAATATATTTTTTTTGTGTATTTTGACCATTTTATCATTTTATCATTTTATCAAATCAATTGATTGGCTTTTTATATAAAAAAAATCAATAAATATATAAAAATCAATGAATTGGTTTTCAAATGTACGTATTATTTTTTTAAAATTTACTTTTTTATATTTTAAAAACAAACAAATTTAATCATTTAATTGTTATTTTTATTAAAACTCATTTTAATTTAAAAAGTACTTATTTTTTTGTAAAAATATAAAATAAGTGTTTTATTTATGAAAAAATATGTTAGTATTATAATTGGTCGATTTTTTAAAATAATGATACATTGGTCTACTACATGGAGGATTTAGAAGTTTCTGTAACCATAAGTTTTGAAAAAAAAAAAAAATAGAGTCGATTTTTGCCATAAAAACTGTTAGATTATTGAAAATATGTCCATTAATCATTCAGAGACATTATTTTCTAGAAAAAAGTATCCAGAGATACAATTTTTTAGTATTGTTATTGTAATTCACTTTTACATTTTCTTTTAATTTTCTTCACGGAAATATTTATTGATTTTTTTTATATAAAAAACCAATCAATTGATTTGATAAAATGATAAAATGATAAAATGATCAAAATACACAAAAAAAAAAATATATTCAAATTGTTCCATTAATCTTATTGTTATTATACAAAATCAAACAAAATATCTGATTTATTTTATAAACAAACTCTAAAAAAAAAAAAAAAACTGTAGAAAACGGTTTGGCAGTCCGTTTTTGAAGTTAAAACTGAAAAAAGTCAAAAACGGTTTGGCAACCCGTTCTGGGGGATATAGGGAACGGGTTGCCAAACCGTTTCTTATGATTTTTGTAAAAACTCGGCTAATCATACTATTTTCGTAACTTCTTTTTTTAATTATGGTTTATAGAAAAAACTCCATGAACAGAGCACGTGTACGAATTTCAGCTCAGGCGCTGATTGACACGAACAGCAAATGAAACAGGCTTGGGCCTATATTTGCTTCCTAATACCGGCCCGTTTTTCGGCCTGTATCTCAGGCGGTTTCAAGTAATGTATATTTGTCTACAACGGTAGTGAAAAGAAATTCAAAAGCAAACCTATTCTGATTTGAAAGAATGCAAAACTATACCAGAAATTTAGAGGCATTTGTCCGGAAATGTCGTCAGGACACTTGCATTCTGACGACAAATCCCCAAGAACACAACGATTCACATGCATTAATGAAGTTATGAAGAAGTTATGAAGACATATAAGATATAGATGTCATTTCTAATAGTACTTATTCAAATTCTAGACATAATTTTGCTATTTTCTAAGAAACAGAAATATTTGTTTTTATTTTTCATGAAAAGCGTTGCAACAAGATAAACAGAGCCATCATAGTGCCTCAGTTTGTGAGAACATGGAGCGTGCATTGAAATTGTACCAACGCACGAGAAAATAATTTAAAGGAAGACTAGCCATCAGCAATTGATTACCAAAGTACCATAAAGGAGGAAAAAAAAACCTAACCAACAAGATAAGAATAAAGCAATATTTAATTTGAATACTTTTAAATAACAAGAAACTTAGCTTTCCTCAAGTTTTCTGGAAACTAAATGAGTACCACTATAAGGCGATTAAGTTTACAAAACCAAGGAAAAAAGCTAACATCACCCTTGCATGTTATAGCTTTAGACAAATTACAAATGAAAAGCAACTAAAATCTGATCAACCACCTAAAAATAGTGAGTAAATCAGATCAATCCACCGGCATTGACCTTTTAACACCGGCATGAAAATTAGTCCACAAAGAAAGGCAAACAGAATGCTTTCTTTTTTTCAGGTAAATTTGTTGGGAGGACCTGCAAAATTAAAAATAGAAGAAACCCCCATTTCTTTGCTCAAACCAAAACCCTAGCACCAAAATTAACCAAACCATCGAGGACCAATTCCGCCAATTAAGCCCTATTTACAGAAGATTAGGTTGAATTTTGCTAACCCAAATCCTCTTCCATCACCACTCCTACGCCTAATTATGTTAGCCAACTTAAAATAATAAAAAAAATTAGAAACTCTAAACAAATTAAACCTGAACTTTCCAGCTAACACCACCATCAGACCCATCAGAGGCTGCAGCAACCTTGGCCCGATTAGTGGGACCCAAGGATAACCCCATCTTATTTTTCTCCTCCCCCTGGTTGAAATCTAGGGTTTCACCTACTGATCCGCATTTCAAATCATTAGGTGGAATGAAACAATCAATCGACAAGCCCGGCACATTAAATGCCACTTCCTCAATTGACCATGCCTCTTCCATTCGAGTCTTTGTATGACTCATGGCAGATTCACCAAACCTAAAAAGTGTTACAGCTGACCGCCCTGAATGCGCCACCATGGCACCTTCGACCGGTCGGTACTCATCAATGAAGGAATTGATAGTCGTCTCCCAGTAAATGGCATCTCCACCAGCGGTGGATTGAATGCGGGTCAGGTGAGAGTCCTCCAAGTGAATTAAGAGCCCAGTACGCTGACTGAAATAACCAAAGAGGACGTGACGAATAATTTCGGCAGGTCCCTCACTACGTGATTTTAGGGTTTCTGGGTCAGTGCAGAGTTTTAGGATAAAGCAGTCCTCGCCATTGATTTTTCTTTCCCCAATGCACCGTGACTCAGAGAACATGCTTGCAGTGGTCAAAGGATCCAATCCCTAGAAATGTTCAAATAATATTTAAAGTTTAGCAAGTAGAATTAGCAAGTGATGTTACTTACATCACACACTATACTTTGAATAGGGAGGATGTGAGAAAACACTAAACAATGCATGAGTTTGGCACCATGCTTTCCGTATAAAATAGTACAAAAAAGGAAATTACATGATGAATTAACTACAGATGGTGTCGCATACCTCTCCGACAAACCAATGGAAAGAGAGGTATCCGATGCATTTATTACGTTCACCACAGCTTTTGGGGATGATATTTCCATGCCATGCAAGACTAACAAGTATTCCACGTACAAAAGGTGTACGTGATATTCTAGATTTTGCAACAGCAACAAAAAAATTCCCGAAGGGCATCAATAACAAGTAAAACCCACACAACTAGGGTAGCTCGCTGAGTTCAGGTCAAATGATATATTAATCAACTTGTTTGTCTGCTGTAAAAGATACAAGTTACGGAAGTCACCTCACTGCAATATACCCCTCCAAACTGCAAAATCACTACCGGCCCTAATATTCTAATTATCAAATAATTATTAATAAAATTGTTTGTCTGCTGGAAAAGATACAAGTTACAGAAGTCTCCTCACTGCAATATAAAACTCCAAACTGCAAAATCACTACCGGCCCTAATATTCTAATTTCAACGCAAAACCTAAAATACAGACCTGATTTACCACACTTATGTGTAAGAGATTTTCAATTGCAAGGTAAAAAAACAAACATGTTAGAGTAGTAAAATTAAATTACCTGCAGTGCACGTCTAAGAGGTCTGACGGGTCCCTTAGCTGCATGTGCACCTAGCCATGGAGTGTGACGCCACACAAGCCGGCCATTACACCCAGCATGAACCTTACTCCCACCAAGTGCAAGCTCAATGTACCACATCTCAGGCGCCATCTGCCACAGCACGAATCGGCCAGCCTCTGACGACTTTGCGGGGTGACGATTCTTAATCACCTTGTTAGCTGTCTCAAACTCTGTTGCCACCATCCTCACCTTCCCCATTGCGTACAAATTTTTTATCGAGCTTAAGAGTTTTTGCCCCCCTGAGGCTGCGATGTATTGCTGGAGGATGTATTGTGCAGATGAGGTCTCCTGTTTGGAGGGAAATTAGGAAAATGTTATAGTCACCCTTAAAAAGTAATATTCAAATTTAATTTTGGTGCTGAATCTTTGGAAAGGCAAATACAGCAAGGCAAAAGTACATTCTGGGTTAGGAAAAATATCTCAGAATTTAGTTTAGGTGTATTCGAAGGTGTTACTTAAAGGCAAGAAATACCTACTACATGCATGCATCATGTCACCTATTTTAGGGAAACAATCTTCCTTTATTATTTGGAATAATACGGAATAGATTTAATTCAGAAAATTTCAAATCAAAAGAAAATGAATTAAGCTGTTGCCACTAACAGATCTAAAAACCAAGGATAGAGGCATTGCCCTCCAGCACCTTATATATGTTCCTAAAAATTTAACTAAAGCATGAAAAATCCTAATTAGTTTAGGCAGAATTAGAAACAATTTGAGAAATGTGTCATTTCTCATTTGCATAACAATAACTTAATACAGAAACCATTGAAATAAAACAAAAAAAGTTCAGAAAGTGAAATAACAAGTATAATACTTCAAACTCAAAAGCAAACAGAGAAATCTCACAATGGGAGTATCCTTCACACTGAGATGAGGCAACGGCTCGGCTGCACAGACATGGACCGGCGCGAGTGGGGCCCCCATGACCCCTAACAACAGCCTCAGATCCGACCTGCGGGGCCCAACTCCGCCATTCGACGCACTCTGAGCACGGTTGAGCTGTCCCTTGACCCACCTGCTCCACCCTTCCTTCTTCTCCCCTCCGCCTCTCTCGTTCAAACCAGGATCTGGTCCCTCCATGAGTGGCGCCAGTGCCTCTCCAGCACCTACGAGAACTCCAGCACCGGATCTCAAGGGAGCCGCCTCCATCTCCGCTGTCTTCGATCGCCTTGACCTCCCTGGAGAGAGCCCCCTTGCTACCTCTTCTTTCAGCGCCGCAAAAAACCCTTGCTTCTTCTCCATTTGAGATAAACTATGGACTAAACAAGGAGAAGATAAAAAAAAGAGAGAGGAAAATTCGGCTTAAAAGGAAGGAGGGCTCATGGAGAGTGAGAGCTGTTCGCTTTGCTACTTTTAGGAAGAGACTGGGGTTGCGAATAAGGAAAAAGACAGGGACGGGATAAGAAAAAGGCAAAAAAGTTGAGAGATGCGAGGAAGAGAGTGAGAGTGAGCGAAACAAAGCAAGAGAAGTGAGTGCTCATACGGTTTTATGGTGACGTGATCAGGTCACCGCCGGGTAATACTTACCGCCGAGAATCGGGTTTGGTGTTCCCTCCACTTGGCGCTTGGATAACAATACAATGTAGAGCGCGGAATTTATTCCGATTTGTTTTCTTTCTGAATTAATGCATGTCACTTGTTTAGCTGTACCAAGTCTAAACTTGAAATATTTCAGAAGATATATACTATATTAAGAAAATTAAAATTATATATTTTATAGCATTACAATTGAAGTTTTAGCGCGTCGTTATATTTGGTAAATTTATGTTGTAGCATGTAATATTACTAGTGATATGAGAATCTTTTATTGATAATTTTCTATAAGTAGTTAATTAATGTGCTATGAATTATTGACACAAATGATGTACGGGTTTAAGAATTAGAACGGGAAAGGAATTCTTTCTTATTCAGTTGCTAAAACAAAGCCTGAGGAGCAGTGCACCGGAATGCAACGACTAGACTGCCGTCAGCGGTCAGGAGAATCAAGTTCGGTGGGGTCCAGAAGGCCGCACGCAGAACGGGGAAACCTTTTGACGGCGCCGTTAGAGAAGCTTCCCATCCGGTGACGCTTAGTCTGACGAATTTGAACCTTGTGAGATATCTCAAACTTTGCGTGATTTTTTGAAACATCTCAATCGTTCAAATACATTCTGCACAAATCTCAAAGCTAAAATAATACTGACACCCTACGGTTCTCCGAATAGACACCGGACACGTCAGTCACGCAAAAATTGAGATATCTCAGAGGATACGCACCCTAGTCTGACTGGCTCAACACATAGTTTTGTTCTTCTGTGGTGGGGTGTCGTATATCTTTTCATGAAGTAAAGACATTTTTAATTTAAAACACTAATATGTTCATCTATCTGCCACAGATAAACCAGACTTCCAAAAACGCGTTTCAACAACGGAAAGGCGGAGGTTACGATTCCGTCACGGCACGTGACCAGCGTCATCTACTTGGATTATTTAGTATAGTAAGATACTTTTGTAAGCTCTGATTAATCCAGCTGTATCTCATTCTTTAAATTTAAGAAACATCGTTCCCCTGCAAAGCGTGACATAATCTCGTGGTTAATGATAGCTTTTATTGCACTAGATTTATATCAGAAATGTTTCATCCTACCATATATTGACGCCACTTTAAACTGTCATCTACCATTTCTTACCTGATTAATTACTCGTTCAAAATATGGAAGGTTCAGAACCAAAGGACATGATTGATTACTGCCGTAAGTTATACCAATATTTAGAGCATCTTCATTCCACAAAATATTTAGAAATTGTTATTTAGCCACGACACTGAATTTAGCAATTAAAATTTTATAATTTTTAAATCACTCCATCCCAACAATTAATTTTGTGAAGAGAGGGAAAGCGCTATAATTAATTTCAGCCAATTAATTAGCCATGTGTCATTAAATAAACATTTTCTTTTAAAGCAAATTTACTAATTTAGAAACTGTACTACATCTCAACAATTATATTAGCAATTAACGCATCATATTAGCAATCCAAAAACAATCACCATCGTAGATGTTCTTACTTTCTTATTTTCATCAAAATATATATTTATATATATAGACACTTTCTATATTAATATTTTAAGACTTAAAATTTAGATGACGAGTCAGAGAAATTGATTTTTTTTTATGAGAGATGCATTCACGTAGAGATATATAATTTTTTTTTTATTATTTCGTACAAGATCAGTGATTTTTTAAAATTGTAGACCAGTAACATGTAAGGGTTAGTTTTAGTATATTAATTGTTTGAGCTCTTAATATTGTACAAATGAAACTAAAATATTATAAAAAGTTTATGTTGATGCATCTCTTGTGAACTACTCGGATCACACAATTTTGACTGTTAATCTTAAATGAAGTAGTTTGAAACAATAAAATTAAATTTATCATATCTCAGTGTCTTAACATAAACATTGTAAAAGAGAATAATTATTTGTGTAAGCATCAGTGATATTTGATTATTTCAAGTTTAATCTTTTAGACTTTTCTTCATTGCATAGTTTATACATCACTAATATATAACTTGAGATTGGCATTTAAAAAACGTTGCATTGACCAATTCATAAAAAATAAAGAGGCACATCTTAATCTGATTGTAGATCTTAATTTTGACCTCGTGGTCCTTTAATTTAAATAGACGCCAGCTTTTGCGTGATGTTGTCTAGGATATTTGCACAAAAACATATGTAATTTGATCAATTTGCATGTGATGTTTTAAGTGACCATTCTTGAGCTCTCGTTGCTTGAGAAAAGACCTTTGATCAGTATTTGCAATACAAATTATTATCCTCGTTGATGCTATGCTATTCATAAGTTTTTATCTAAATATTTTGACATGCCGGGATTATAGAATTTTTAAAATGAAAAATTTAGCATCATATTTTAGTATTCGTATCTATTAAATTTCATAATACTTATAAGGACCATACTATTTATTGTGATATTTCATAGATGACACCACATTGAGAATAACTATGCACTAAATCATTATATCTGACAATATATATTTAATCATAGTTGGTTCTATACATAGAGAGAGAGAGATACTAGCTGAGATCATAGTGGTATGATCAAAATTTTAGCACTATTAATTTTTGTGATATCAAAGTTAAAAAAAGTCGATTTAAAGTGTTCAACGTGTTCTTCGCAATAGAATATACTTGGAGACCAAAATTTTACATTTTCTGATATTTTTACTATTTATAAAAAATGAAAATCACTGTTTTAATAATAAATTAAAAAACAGTGATTTCCAAAAATACTAAAAAAAGGAAAAATATTTCCAAAAAATGTAAATTTTTGTCTCCAAATACATTTTAATGCGAAGAATGTACTGAGTACTTCAATTCGACTTTTTGAATTTTGAAATCACAAATCTAACTTGGTAATACCAAAGTCTCGGTCACACCACTATGACTTTAGACCCCCCCCCCCCCTCCTCTCTCTACACGCGCGCGCACACAACACCTACTTTTACCTGATAGAAAAATGCACCTAATTCTACTCATAGTCCGCCAAACACACTTCCTGTAGAATTTCAACAATATGGTTTTGACCTCCAAATCTTATTGAATTAGCTTCAAACGATGAGTTAATCTCTTTATGGGAGTTTCATTTTCATATAAAAAATTTAATTTTCGAATTTATTTGCTATCAAGTCAAGTTGTAAAAAATAAAAATTTTGGAGACTGGAAGCTTATTGTTGATATATAATTATTTTTTTCTAATAGTTATCCATATACAAACGTTATACGTTTAAAGTGACAATTAAGAAAATACTAAGATAGCAATCCATTCACTCTTTTTCGAAGTGGATGTGTCTATGACTTTGGCACACACAATACTTACTTTTACTTGATAGAAAAATGCACCTAATTCTACTCATAGTCCGCCAAACACACTTTCTGTAGAATTTGAACAATATGATTTTGACATCCAAATCTCATTGAATTAGCTTCAAAAGATGAGTTAATCTCTTTATAAGAGTTTCATTTTCATATAAAAAATTTTAATTTTCGAATTTATTTACTATCAAGTCAAGTTGTAAAAATAATTTTTTTGGAGACCGGAAGCTTGTTATTGATATATAATTATTTATTTCTAATAGTTATCCATATACAAATGTTATACGTTTAAAGTGTACTAATTTGACAGCTTTTGCGTGATCAATACTTAAGACTCAAATAGTTTTGGAAGCATGACAATTAAGAAAATACTGAGATAGCAATCCATTCGCTCTTTTTCAAAGTGGATGTCTATGACTTTGGCACACACAATACTTACTTTTACTTAATAAAAAAATACACCTAATTCTACTCATAGTCCGCCAAATACACTTCCTGTAGAATTTCAACAATATGATTTTGGCATCCAAATCTTATTAAATTAGCTTCAAAAGATGAGTTAATCTCTTTATAAGAGTTTCGTTTTCATATAAAAATAATAATTTTCGAATTTATTTACTATCAAGTCAAGTTGTAAAAATAATTTTTTTGGAGACCGGAAGCTTATTATTGATATATAATTATTTATTTCTAATAGTTATCCATATACAAACGTTATACGTTTAAAGTGTACTAATTTGACAGCTTTTGCGTGATCAATACTTAAGACTCAAATAGTTTTAGAAGCATGACAACTAAGAAAATACTGAGATAAAAAAAGTGGATGTGTCTATGACTTTGGCACACATCACACTTCGTGGAAAGAAGCTACACCAATCACTGCGTCAATGCAAATTTTTTGAAAGAACAACATGGCAACATTTTTTTTTACTTTTACATTGTTCGTGTAACAAAATTGTGTAATGTCCACTTAAAAAAATATATAATATAGTACTGTATCTGTAGCTCACACTCTGTGGCAATCATTTATAAAATTTGGGGACTTGTCCTTTTTTCTTAAAAAAAAAAAAAAAAAAACTACTTTTGCATGGCACCTTCATTGTGCATGATAAAGAAAAGGAAAAATGAAAAAGAATAGGAAAAAAAAAAGGATAAATGTCTGGGTACCAAAATGGGTGCCCTCTAAGAGGAAGCTAGAGGCACGTGACTTACAAAAGAATGGGGGCGCCTTAATGAACACTCTAACTAGATCTAAATAGCCCAACTTCTTTATTGGTTTATTAATTTGAGTACAGTTTGGTTGGAGCATGACATAATGTAGGTTTTAGATGATAATTAGTCCTTTTGTAGCAAAGATTTTCTGACGACGACTGTCATGCATTTTTTATGTCATGGTGCTCATTAGTCTCCATCAGTGGATGGTGTTGGCTTTTGTTATTTATTGATCAATTAATTAAATTAGTTGGTGTGAGATTGAGAGGTGAGGTTATGATCTGTCTCAACGAGACAAAATGGTTGGTGCCAAGGATTTGTTTGTGTCTACCAGAATTTATTTAACAAAATATGTGCCTTAATTTTTATATATAAATAAAAATATTCCTTTAATTTATCATTAATGAAAATTCTCCCAAGTAATTGTTTGACGTAATTTCTTTAAAATATGAAGTGGAATTCAAAGAGAGAGAGAAAAAAATGTATTTTGTTAATTATTATTCATTTTTAACAAAAATATTACACTGTCCTAATAAGAGTATAGTGTTTTGAAAATTAGATTTAAATTAATAAAATGTGTAAGTCATGCTGCAGTTTATCTAAATTCTTGACTAATCAATCACAGGTTCAAAACATATAATTCGAGCATTTTTATATGATTGATTTATGAAAGTTTGGTGGATTTCATTAAAATATATATATGTAATTTTTCTATTATAATTTATATAAAATTATAAATATAAAATTCACATCACAAGCAAATTTTATATATACGTAGATTAAGTTGGATTTTAGCTATTCTTTTCATATAACATTTTATCAAGATTTAATCAATCAAAATCTAAATCTAAATCTACAATTTCTACAAAAAATCTTTTGAATCAAGGAAATCAAATTAATTAGTTTATTGAGTTCCTTTCATCACTAACTCCTAACAGTTTACCATAATAAAAAGTACTTGAAACAAAAAAAAAACCCAGAGAGGAAGCAGACAAATGGATATGAGAAAATGGGGAGGACCAGAAAGAGATTTTTATGGATTTAGTCATTTATCAGTTGGTATAAATTGTCTTGTACATTGTCTTGTACATGTACAGTAACTATATGACATTCTACATGTCTAAATTTTATTGATCTGATCTATCTAAGTTGGATCCATATATACTTAGGTGGGCATGAATTACTAATTATTTGTGCATTAAAACAGATGTGGCCAAGGCAAACTGCCCTTGTCCCCCTTTATTTTCGCTTTTGCTTGTCGGTTTGGTGATCAAAGTCTTTCACTGTGACCACAGTCTGTTTATACAGAAATTTGATCAAAGATCTCATAAATTTCTGGAAATAAATGATCGGAACCTAAACACCTGTAGAATTTAGAGAATTTTTTATTTATAGATATATCATAAAATAATAGAGTAAAAGAGAAATGGTGCTTTTAAATTTTCATGCAAAGAAATATTGGTAAAAGTTTCATCTATCAAAAAGGGTTTTTTTTTTTTTTTTTCAGTTGCCTTGGATCCCTACGGCTTACATCTAATTGTGAAGAAAAATAAATAAATTTAGAGTTGGAAGAAAGTTACTACAGAGAAATCAAATTAATTAAAAAAGTTTCACTTATGCTTCTATTAATCGAAAATCAAGATACTCTGTCTTTTTTCTCTATTATTTTATAATACTTCCTACGAAAAAATCTCCAGAATTACACTACTATGCAGTGTATAAAAATCACATGCACCATTTTATGAGTTTTACTTTCCGTTCATATTGCTGTGCAAACAGTCAATTTGAACTTTTCAGTCATATCTCTATTTTCAAAGTTCAAACAGTCAATTTGAACTTTTCAGCATGATCTTCGTATTGTTGTGCTTGGAAACAAAAATTTATATTCTTTGGAAACAATTTACTATTTTTTTAGAATTTTTGAAAATCACAACTTTTCATTAAATAAAAAATAAAAAAATTTAGAAAACACTGATTTTCAAAAATTCTAATTTTTTCTCCAAAAAAGTAAAATTTGGTCTCCGATCACATTTCAATATGAACATCATGTTGAGAAGTTTGAATTGACTATTTAAACTTTGAAAATATAGATACGTACGGAAAGTAAAACACGCTATTTGCTTTACAAAACACCGTAGCATCACTCGATAAATAGGTTCTTTTAAAAAATAAAGTAAAATAAGAACCATGTTTAATCTAAACACCAGGAATTTTTTTAGATGTTACGTGTTTAAATTCGGTATTTAATTATTTATACTAAAATTAGTTAAAGTCCCCATCTAATGTTCAAAATAAAAATAAAATTGTACAAGGACTTTGACCGTCTTCTGAAGTTCTGATGCCCAAGATATATTAAAAAATTGTATAGTTAGATTTAATCATACTTGTACGACATTAGTATTTTAATCACCCGGTGCATGGAAATTTAGGTTGATAGAAGGCCTTAATTAATGTTTAGGTGATATTAGAAATTACATTTTGATTAAAAAAAACAACTTGACAATTGGCATCATACAATTTTATATGGTAATTAATTACAATCTCACATGGTATACAGGGACCATCTAAAACGACCAGTTAATAAGCTGGAGTGCACAAATGTGGGGCCTTTAGGGGCCATCGTCTCCACCATTAAATGTGATTAGATCCAAGTAAATATGATTGTCATGAGAGACCTAGGTTATAGGCTAATTATATTACATGCATCGGCATTTCATGTTGAGTTGAGATTAATTTCCGTTCATAAAATTTTCTAGAAATTCAGTCCATCTTCACAGGTCGGAATTAGAAAATTTCAATAAGAGTGGCTGAAAATTAATATGCAAAATATGTGGTCAGTGAAATTTGAACGCTTGTCCTCTTAACTATAAAATAGAGCTCTAACTACTATACTACAACTCAACATTTGTTATTTATTGAGAGAAACTGGAGTATATAAAATGCTATAAAAAATAAAATTTTATTTAATTTCAATATACATAATTAAAATTTTATAACTACAGAAGTGGATTAGCTATCTTTGGTGAGACTTGAGATCCTTCCTGTCTTTCTGTCAATATAGATATCCGTGCAAATTAAATTTCAAAAACTCCCCTTGTTTTGTAATTTTCCCTCTCTTATTTTGCTATAAGGTGAGAGTCAAAATTCACTAGCACATTTTTACTGCCGATCTTCATTTTCAAACATGTTGCTCTGGTGATAATATTACAACCATTAAGAATCCCGAATTTATAACAAATTGATCCTTAAAAAACCTTTAATTGATTCAAACTTTGATATTGTTCACAATTACATATCTACGAAGTCATAAAAGAATGAACATAATATTAAAAGAAGAGAAAAAATTATTATTCCAACGCGATAAATATGTCTATTTTATTGTTATCGGTGGATATAATTAACTCAAGACATCAGTTCACACGTCCTTCTTAACACTCTTTAGAGCTCCCTAGAAGACTAAGGAGTCCTAAACTTGTCAAACACTTGTTCATTTGTAAACTTAAAATCAATTTCTTAAGCTCCGTGTTGCTCACATTTTTAAGTTTGTTCAAATTTTTAAAGGGCCATTCTGTATGACTTAAACACTTGCGGCTTCTTAAGAAAGTTAATGATATATTTTCTTAATTTTTTTATTGTCGAACACATCTTCTTAGAGGAGTTTAAAATTTAATCCTACTCAACTTGCATAAAACACTCGTCTTGTTGAGAGTGTTTGGCAAGTTAGGTAGATTTGAATTTCAAAATTTGTTAAGAAAGAGGTGTTTGACAAGAAAAATTTAGGAAAGTGAATCTCTATCTTTTTAAGGAGGCTCAATTGTTTAAGCTACGTAGACCAGAAATTTAAAAATTAGAGCAAATTTAAGAAAATAATTTGAAGTTTTACAAAAGAAAACAAATGTTACATAAGTTTAAGAATTATTAGGGTGTGCTCCACAAAACGAGATAAAACCTTCATTAATGAAAGGGCAAGAGAAGAGAACGCAACTATTTCACCTCCTTCTCATTCCAATTTGAGAGTGAAGGTTTTCGCCAAAACTCTATAGAAAGTTCTCGTTAGCACTGTCTCTTTCTTCTCCTCTCTCTCTCCATTTCACTTCCAATTCGTCTCTTCTGAAACAGGTAAATCGGGCGGTCAGACACGGTCTGGCAAAATTCCTCCTATACAAAGTGCTTTTCTCTTCCTCTCCCTCCGGGTACAGTCCTAGTTCTTAAGTTTTTTACTTTTTTTGATAAAAAGACCGAACCCTGTTTCATTGCAAAAACAAAGTTAATTGATTAACTCACACCATAGAAGCAGTAGGGTTTATCTCACACAATCCTAGTTCTTAAGTAATTCTATGAGAACCTCAAAAGTAATTAAGTAATTTGGTTATATCTTGATCCTCTTGGTTGTCCTGGATACATAAATGAATGCAATTCTCTAAACGAAGTTTAATTGGTTAGTACACACCAGCCTTGAGCCAATTATTTTCTTGTCATGTTCTTTCAAACAAAATAATAAGACAAAGGCGTAGGTCCGATGGCATCGGAGCCATCAGACCTACTTTTAGGTTCAATTAGCTCTAACACCGTACTGTTATCATTGAGATTTGTATGCACGGAAACTGAAAAATATTTGTACAGATTTTAATGAGTTCGCTCGAATCTTGATGCAGATTGAAGATCATTTCACCATCGAAAAAGTAGGTCATCGGACGTACTCTCAATTCAAATAATAAAAGCATGTCAATATATAAAATAATTATTATATTATGTCCTATCCGGCTATCCGTATCATATTTCTCTAAACCAAAATTGGTTGCGAAAGATTTAATTTGAACAATGATATGTGCTGCGAGTTATACTTACGCAAGGCTGCTGCGCTGCGAATTCGCAATCTCTGAGATATCTCAAACTCTGCGTGACTTTTTGGAATATCTTAATCATTCGAATACGTTCTGCACGAATCTGAAAGCAGAAATAATTATTGGCCCCTACGTTCCCCCGAATAGACACCGGACACGTCGGTCACGCAAAAATTGAAAGATCTCAGAGGATACGCACCTCTGCGGTGCAGAGATATTAAATTCATCTGGTCAATTCTCTGGATGGGAATAGTGTTTGGTAAATGCCCCCGCGGGCGCGCCCTGCCTGTGCCCTGCCCGCGCCCGCGCCCGTCCTGCCCGCGCCCGCGCCGCGGGCACGCGGGCACGCGGGCGCGGGCGTTAAACGGGCCGGGCACGATTTTTTGGAACCCCGCCCGCGATTGCCCGGCCCTCCGTGCCCGTTGCCCGCGCCGCCCATGCCCGCGCCCGTGTTTTTTTTTTTTTTTTTTTTTCCGAAAATTCAAATTTTTTGAATTTGAAATTTTGAAATTCCCCCCAATTTTCCCCCCACCCGGCCCCCCCCCTTCCTTCTCCTCCCAGCCGGACCCCCACAGGGGCTGCCCTCTCCATAATTTTTTTTTTTTTTTTTAAATTCATATTTTAAATTTTAATCCCTCCAAAAAAAAATCTATAAATATACACCCATTCCTCTCAATATTTTCACATCTCTCTCAATATTTTCATCTCTCATTCTCTCAATCTCAATCTCAATATTTTTATTATTCTCCAATTTTAATTTTATTGTTAAAAAAATATAGTTGTTTAACAAATACGCAAACGCAAACACGGAAACGGAATTACGAAGTTATTCTTGAAGATTTTTCCGCGAAATTAAAAAGGTAACATTAATTTTTGTTAGATTACATTTTGTTAGATTAAATTTTGCTAGATTAAATTTTGTTAGATTGAAATATTGAATGTTAGATTTATTTTTGTAGAGTAATTTAAAAATTAAATTTGATGTTAGATTTTTTTTTGTAGATAAATTTAGAATTTAAATTGAATGTTAGATTTATTGAATGTTAAGTAATTAGATTTGTTAAATTTGTTAAGTAGTTAGATTTGAGGTTAGATTTATTTTTTTGAAATGTGAAGTAATTAGATTTATTTTAGAATATTTTAGATTTTATTTTTAAATTCGGATTTATTTTTAATAGGTTAAAAAAAATAGGTTAGATTTATTTTTTGGAAATGTGAAGTAGTTAGATTTATTTTAGAATATGTTAGATTTTATTTTGAAATTCGGATTTATTTTTAATAGGTTAAAAAAAATAGGTTAGATTTATTTTTTGAAAATGTGAAGTAATTAGATTTATTTTAGAATATTTTAGATTTTATTTTGAAATTCGGATTTATTTTTAATAGGTTAAAAAAATAGGTTAGATTTATTTTTTGGAAATGTGAAGTAGTTAGATTTATTTTAGAATATGTTAGATTTTATTTTGAAATTCGGATTTATTTTTAATAGGTTTAAAAAAATAGGTTAGATTTATTTTTTGAAAATGTGAAGTAATTAGATTTATTTTAGAATATGTTAGATTTTATTTTTAAATTCGGATTTATGTTTAATAGGTTAAAAAAAGTAGGTTAGATTTATTTTTTTGAAATGTGAAGTAATTAGATTTATTTTAGAATATTTTAGATTTTATTTTGAAATTCGGATTTATTTTTAATAGGTTAAAAAAAGTAGGTTAGATTTATTTTTTTGAAAATGTGAAGTAATTAGATTTATTTTAGAATATTTTAGATTTTATTTTGAAATTCGGATTTATTTTTAATAGGTTAAAAAAAATAGGTTAGATTTATTTTTTGGAAATGTGAAGTAGTTAGATTTATTTTAGAATATGTTAGATTTTATTTTGAAATTCGGATTTATTTTTAATAGGTTAAAAAAAATAGGTTAGATTTATTTTTTGGAAATGTGAAGTAGTTATATTTATTTTAGAATATGTTAGATTTTATTTTGAAATTCGGATTTATTTTTAATAGGTTAAAAAAAATAGGTTAGATTTATTTTTTGAAAATGTGAAGTAATTAGATTTATTTTAGAATATTTTAGATTTTATTTTGAATGTTAAGTAGTTAGATTTATTTTTTTGTAATAGGTTAAAAAATGACAACTCCTAATCGCGAATCGGTGGAAGAACAAATCCAAAGAATGTCGACCGAACTTTTTGCCCCCACTATGCCACAAAATCCACAAAATTATCAACAAAATTATCAACCCAATTATCCACTAACTTATCAAAGAAGAGACCAAATGCTAGATTTAAATTGTCAACAACCCCCTCAAATGATCGCACCGTATTATACTTCAAATGATCCAAACATATTTATTCCACAAGAAGCACATCAACCGGTACCACCGTATGCACAGGGAGGCACTTCTTCTGTAGCATCGAGTCAATTCACGGACACTGCCCCTATAGGAGGTACTCCTCCGACAAGTCTCCATGAAATTCAAGAAGAAGATGCCCCTCCTCTGACGGAAGAAGTGCCCCCGCAACAACCAGCAGGAAAGAAGGCAAAAAAATGGCCCGAATACAATAAAGAATGGTTGGAATACTATGATTGGACAAGAGATGAGGAGGGCAATATGCAATATCTACAATGTAAGGTAAAGGACTGTCCCAAGACTTTTGTGTATAAAAGAAAGGACGGTATGAATAGCTTTAAGAGACATGCCGAAATGCACAAAAACCATGGTGAACAACCAAGTGAAAATGTTGGACCGAGACAAATCCAAACCCTATTGAACGCGGATGGTACCAGAACCAACCCAAAATTCGATGAATCAAAAATGCTTAGTGAATTGGCTCGGTACATTACCCATAAAGAACAACCAATAAGTATGGGTGGTTGCCTGAGTTTTGCCCGGTTGGTCATTCGGGGGTGTTCTCAACCATTGTACAAGAGGATTCATCATAAAAAATTGTCTAGTGAAATAAAAAACCAGTTTACCAACAGAAAAGATGATCTGAAAGCTACATTTGCATACCAAAACAATAAGGTCTCAGTTACCTCCGATATATGGACTGCTGGTAAACATGGACTCCGGTACTCTTGTATTACCGGGCATTGGATGGATGATAATTGGGTATTACAAAAGAGGGTATTAAGTTTTCGAGTGTTGGACTCCTCGCACACTGCAAATGTAATTTTTAAATCAATTACTGACGTTTTAGAAGATTATAACCTTAAGAGGAATATGGATAATAAGATTTTTTCTATCTCATTCGATAATGCTAGCAACAACATAGCTTCCATTGAGATTTTTAAACGGTCACTAAACCTGATTATGAACGGTGAAATGTTTCACCAAAAGTGTGCTTGCCACATACTTAACCTCGTCGTGAAGGCGGGTCTTAAAACAGAAGCCGTAAAGCTACTGATAATTAAATTTAAAGATGCTCTCAACCACATTGTTTCGAACCAAGAAAGAAAACAACGGTTTGCGAGATTATGTGTCCACTATAATATGAGCAAGTTGAGAGTACCTTGGGATATAGATACCCGTTGGAACTCTACCTATAGGATGTTACACCGATGTCTTCCTTACAGAGCTGTCATAGGGGAGGCTTTGAGAGGCTCAATCCCCGAGGGATTGGCATTGGATCTCACCAACCGAGAATGGGAGCAACTAGAAAGGGTTAAGGAGTTCCTAAAAACCTTCTTTACAGCAACCGTTCAACTATCCTGCTCATACTCACCAACGTCGTTTAAGTTGCTCGAACATCTCTATTACATCTCCAAGGTATATAATGATTTGGAACAAGCTGAAATCAATGATAAATCTCTCACTCCGATCGTAGATGCCATGAAACAAAAATTCCTGAAATATTGGGAAGATGTACCCCTCTTGGCCGTTATCGCAAACTGCCTCCACCCGGCATACAAGAAGTATTACACGGTCAAATTTATTGAAAGGTACAAAGATTATCTACATTTAGACAACACCGGGGTGGAGGCATACGTGGATTCGAAGTTCGATGAGATGTTTCACATATACAGCTCAAGAATGAATGGCAATCAGAACCCGTCTTCGTCCCAAGCTGGCCCTAGGTATAAATATAAATATACATGTATTTTTAATATTTATTATTTATAATATCTACATTATTTGTCCGCTAATTTTTTTTTTAATAGTTTCACTTCTAGGAGCACTAGCAGTGGTGGATTGTTAGCAGATTTCCAGTCGGAGAGCCAACCGCACACATCCACAAACGAGATGTTGAGCTATATGGCGATGTTCAATGAACCTGAAACTGTTTACGTTGTTGCGTGGTGGAGGAGGCATGCAAGGATCTTTCCAGTCCTGGCGATGATGGCCCGTGATGTATTTGCCGTGCCGGTGTCAACCGTCCCTTCCGAAAGTTGTTTTAGTTCGGCGAACAGGATCCTCTCCGATAAACGCAGTAAGTTGGGTGCACATGTCTTTGAGAGACTTGTGTGCTTAAAAGACTGGATTGATGCTGAAGAGCGCACACAACATCTGCCTCAACAACAATCATCACCCGAAGCCAACACTGAAGAGAGCGGTACTGAGGTGTGGCACGGGGGCGAGGCTAATTCGGATTCAGATGGTGCGGAAGAGAGCGAACAATGGTATAGGAATGCGAACTTCTAGATAAATAGTGTCGGTATATATTTCTAACATCTTTAATCTTTGTGGTTATTTTTTAAATTATAAGATTCTAAACATTTCAATTAGTTTTTAAATTATTCATTTTAACGAAAAATTACTAACAAAAAAAAAGTTAGAACTCTGCCTATGTTATTTTACATAGCCGGTCCCAAGCCCGGAATAAAAGAGGAGGGTAACTTTTATTTTTTAATCTATTGTTTTAAAATAAGAGCTTAATTATTTTTAAAGTAATTGTTTTGAATATGTTAGATTTTTTTAAAGTAATTGAATATGTTAGATTTTTTTAAAGTAATTAGATTTGAATTTTTAAAGTAATTAGATTTGAATTTTCAGTTTTTTTTTCAGTTTTTTTTCGGTTTTTTTTTCTGTTTTTTTTTCTTTGAAAACCAATAAATTATAAATCCAAATTCATGTCAATTTAAATTCATTTGACATATTATTTTTAAAGTAATTGATTTAAGAAATTTTTAATTTATATTTTATTATAACAAAAAAACAGAAAAAAAAAAACAGAAAAAAAACAGAAAAAAAAACAGAAAAAAAAAAAAAAAAAATTCCCGGCCCTGCCCGCGGTGTCCGGCCCGTCCTGCCCGCGCGCCCGCGGCGGGCACGGACATTAAACGGTCAGGGCAGATTTTTTGAAAAAAACGCCCGCGGTGCCCGCGCCCGTGTGCCCGTGTGCCCGTGACGCCCGTACCCGCGCTTGCCCGCGCTTGCCCGCGCCCAGCCCTGCCCGTTTGTAATACACTAGATGGGATGAGCCAGACAGATACAAGTTATTTCATAAAGATTCTTCTCTTAAAAAGCTGTGCGCCTTTTAAACCTAGCCTAATGGATCTTTTTTCCTGTCTATACTCTAAATTGAGTGTGATTGATACAACTTTAGATCGTACAACAACGGCCTTACAATAAATTCGATCGTACCGGGGGTAGTTCTTTCATTTCCAGCTGGTACAGGGTGAGCAAATTAAGAAGGACAAAAAGAGCAGACAGAGAAGGACATATAACAAAATAGAGAAAGAAAAAAGGGTTGAAGGTACAATTTTCTCATTATATTTCTTTCTGTTAATGCTGAAACCTACTTTAGAAATTTTACCATCGTGGGGGAGTTCAGATGAATCTAAGAATAGTGTAAAAATAAAGCTAATTTTAACACGGAGAATAATAATTAACTCAATATTTTATTAGGTTAATAGAATAGTAAGAAAATTTATAAAAGACAAATAAAAAATAGTTCATATTTATTAATTCAAATACATTCTAACATAGAATAGTAACTCAAAATAGTGTTAATCTGGATTAGTGACTATTTTTCATCCATTCAAATGCACTTTTGATTAAAAAAATTGAGCCTTGATTTAAAAGCATTGTCACATGCATTATATAGTATACTACTAGTAACTAGTAATATTGAAAGGACAATGGTTGTTAATCTGCTTTCCCTTTTGGGCGCAGCTTAAAGTGCTAGATCAAATTAATGTAATAAATACATGCAGCATGTACTGACGAAAGCAATTTATCCACCCTGTTATGATATGATTATCAACATTTCCAACTTTTTCACCATCAATTTTGATACCACGCATAAAAAAAAAAACATTGATATCAGAACCAGCCTTTGATTGACGGAATAAAATATGTTGTTTTTCTCATCCAATTATTGATTTTTGTTAAAATTTGCACATGAAAAAACTTGAACGGTTGGATGAGAAAAAACAAATCTGAAAGCAGCATATTCGCTTCTTTGATTTAGGACTTCAAATCCTATGAGATTATATAATATTTCTACTTATATTCTGACTGTATGGACTTTATAATATTAATGTGAATTCTGATTGGATAGTCTGAATCTAAACAGAGCAAAAAAAAAACAATGAAAATAGATCGCAGCTATGAAAACCGACAGAAAATTCTATATGAATATAGATTTGTTTGACAGATTGACCGCTGACCGCTGACTCTCGTATAAAAAAAATACAAGTGTTGAACAATTGGTATCTATGCGATACCGATGATTGCGTAAAGTTACGAGGTGCGCATACGGATCGATTTGAACACCTCTCTTTGGTTCTTAATCGATTTATCACAGTTGGGAGTACAATTTTAAAAAGGAGATAATTAGATAAGAAATTTATATTGTCAATTCTAGTATTTTATTCGGAGTTCAGTTAGTATGATATTAGTGTTATTTTAGTCTATGTAATATTAACTTCAAAATATATTAAATTGACTTTAAATAGTGAATTTAAATCGATCTACTTTATTAGTTATCCATTACGTGCACAATTTATAGTTTTTCAAATTTGTTTAGTGTCAAGCCAAGCGGTTAAATGTGGCATTTGACCGCTTGACTTGGTATTAAAATAATTCGAAAAAAAATATAAATGTTGCATGTAAACATATCACTCATACAGTAAATCAGTAAATCAGTTTGAACAGTTTGAATTCGTCGTTTGAAGTTTATTCAATAAATTTTGAAGTCAATGTCATGTAACATTAATGTCATACTAGTTGGACTCTTTTATTTATGTCGAGTTTAACGAATTTTACATGTTTTATAGGCTTTAATGCGAAATCCAATTTTTCGTAGTTGCGGATGAATGCGAACTTGAGCGAACTAATTCTATTAATTAATTAATTTGTTAATAAGTCGATCGAATCAATTTTAGTATCAATCGAGCTAGAAAACTCAAAACTAACTCAAACTTGAATCGTATTCTAAATCTGCACGAGCTTAATTTTTTTTTTTTCAAAGCCATGGTAGAGTAGTGCACTACCTTCTTCACTACTGAATTTGATAAATTAGCTTGGAGATGGAAATCTTCGGGGAAGTTTTCTACTCATTCCATTTATAAAATATTGAATTATAGAAGAATTCTAGCCTCTCACCCTCTCATTCGGTGGACTTTATCAGTACGTCTCAAAATTAAAATATTTATGTGGTTAACAATGCATTAAAAATCCTTACTAAATTTACTCTTTTTTCTAAATGATGGATAGGAAATCAAAATTGTCAATTCTGTACTGAATTAGAATCTAGAGATCACCTTTTCCTTAGCTGTTCCCTGGCACAACAAGTTTGGTTTTGGCTAGGGTAAAACCAACTTATTATGATTTATTGGCATACATGGGATAATATATTTCAATATTCTCTCTCATTACCTACTTATGAAAGAACAAGCCTTCTGATGGTGCTTAGTGATGTGTGCTGGATAATTTCAAAACATAGGAATAACACGTGCTTTAATGATTGTTTACCCGAGTCTATTAGGTCTATTATTTTGCTAATCAAATACATTGTTTAATATTGGACAAGTGCTGTGAAGAAGAAAGCCAAAGAAGCTGCCACCAATTGAATGCCAGTCGTAGAAGATGCCATACCACTATATGTTATCCCTCCTAGCATGGAGGTAGTGTTGTACTGGAGTGGGAAAAACAAAGACAAACCTATCGTTTTTATACCTGGTTTACCTCTTAGTCCTTTACTAAGTGTCTCAGTATTAGCAAGCCTAGTTTATTTTTTGAACTTAGTTATATTTAGGAGTTGGATAATTTGTTGTTTGCTTGGTTGTTTTGTTAATGTGCTCACATGCTATTGTGAAACAGTAAGACCAGGGGTTGCCCCTGACTAAACTGGTGCTTGTAATTAAACTATTTCAGAAATAAAATGGACTTTCCTTAAAAAAAAAAAGCCATAGTAGTAGCTACCAGATTAAAAAATTACAATAAATGCATTTATTGCCCCCATTCATATGCAAGAGCTTAATCATCAGTGCAATTTTGTTTTAATTTTCATGATATCAATCACTACCAACTTTATTAAGAAATTAAAAAAAATACCAAAAAAATTGAGCATCTTATGTTATGAAATGAGTGTATAATCAGTATTGAATAATATAATTATATGTAAATTTATTTTAAATCAAGCTCGAGTAAATCAACTCGAACAATTTCAAACTCGAGGTAGTCAAAATTCTAATCAAAAGAGTTGAGCACAGACTAGATTCAAATCGAACAAACTACGCGAGCAAGCCACCAGCTAATCCTAAACAAAAATGTTTTAAAAGAAGGGGCGGAGGGTTGTATAAGCAAGGTGGTGCTAAGCACCCTCTATCAATTTGGGGTGCAAACGGATCTGATAATATCCGACCGTATTCGGATCCGTATCCGAAAATTTGATATGGATATCCGATATTCGAATATCCGTGCGGATACGGATACAGATATGATTTTGAATTTTAAATATCCGTATCCGAATAGTAGATATATACCATATAGTTTAATGTATATTATGAAAATATTTATGTATATATTTACAGATATCCGATCCGTATCCATATGTATCTGTCTAATATCCGATCTGTATCCATATCCGAAAAATAAAAGCGGATACGGATATGATTTTACCACTATCCGATCCGTATCCAATTAGTTTGCACCCCTACTATCAATTGAAATATTTTATCTGTGTACTTCAAAAGTTCTAATTTAAAAAAAAAACTCGAACCTTTAACTCCTCTTATAATATAAAATTACACAACACTAACTTATCAATCCTCTCTCAATTTCAATTTTCTAATTATGCTTCTTAAAAAGATACAGTATAGAAACAACTAATTAATTAGCTCCTGTCATAAAATATAATTACATGACGCTTAGCTGCCTTATCTCAATTTTCTGATTCCGACCTGACTATAGTTAAGCAAACCAATATGGCAATATGCTACCGTTCACCGTTGTGACTACAGTGTGAACTAAATTGAAGCTTGAACTCCAATTATTTCTTGATAGACTGGCTCTTTTATAGGTCATTCAAGCACATGATATGCTATCTATTATAAACATGATAGCATTTCTTTTTTCTATGTACATAAAGCTACAAAATGCATGTTCCTGTTCAACTTTGCTAACAACAGCACACTGTGTTCAGACAACGACTAGCTATTTATATGCAACCAATTAGACAAGAAAGAAACAAATTAGGTGGGATGTCACAAATCAAAATGAAGATAGAAAAGTTTTTAGGTAGAGATGACTTGCTTCTTTGGGAAAAGTGAATTTGGAAATGAAATGAAACATGGCTACAGTGTTGTTGTGTGTGTTGGTAGTAGGTGCGTGCGATAAAACCCACTCAGTACTCAGTAGTCTAGACTCTAGCCGTTGATTGCGGAATCAGGGATGGATACATTGTCATTATCAATGGCTGTTTAATTCATGCTGACTGTAGAATTCAGATCAGATTTGGGTAGTATCTTGTTAGATTAGAACCGGTTCGTTATCGGGTACTTGATCCTACAATCGGATCATTAAAAGTAAGGGCATGTTCGGCGGAAGGATAGGCAGAGGAAGGACCAGTATCCTCTGCGGAGTTTTTACCTGCAGAGCTCTGTGGAGCTGATCGGACAGTTTAGATTTACTCTTAGCCGGTGAGTGCTCGGGATGATGGAGGGGGCAATATTAATTTTGCTTTGAGATTCATGCCAAAATCTTATTTGGTCCGTCCGATCAAAACGAACAGACCAGATTAAAAACACCGCACAACTCCACAGGTAAAAACTCCGTAGAGGATGTGAATTCGGCAGAGGAATGGACACAAAAAAAAAAAAAATTAAACTGACTTTAACTGTTTATATGGAGAAAAAAATTCAGTCATACTCAATTTTTTTTTTCACAGTGTGAGTTCGCAGCCAATCAGGCACTAAGTTGCAAAATTTTAAGGTGGATTCTTTATGTTTCAAATAAGTCTGAATTTTTTATGGCTCACTTGAAACTTTATTCTGTTCCTTGTGGCACTGCTATGCAGTCTTGTCTTTATATGGTCTAGTTATAAAAAAAAAATCACAGAAAATTGTAAGAGACTGTTTATTTAAATTTATAATATTTCAAAAAAAATATAAAGTTAAATTTTTAATATAAATTATCGTTTTTTTTTCCTGATCTGACCAAGGTAATATGAACAAATAAATATGACAAAAGTAGAACTAGGGTGCTCCTAAGTTCACCCAACTTTTTGTGAACTTGACTCTAAAATATATCGAATCAACTTTAAACGATAAATCCAAACTGTTGAAATCCTTCTATCTAATAATTGATGCATCTATGTGTGAAAATTTTAAAGTTTCGAATTAATTTAATATAGAATCAAGTGGTCAAAGGAGTCCAAAAAATGAATGCATTAAAATTAATTTATAAACCTTAAACTTTTGACCACTTGACTCTATATTAAATTAATTCGAAACTTTAAAATTTTCACATGTAGATGCATCACTCATTAGGTAGAAGGGTTTCAACGGTTTGAATTCATCGTTTAAAGTCGATTCGATATATTTTAGAATCAAGTTCACAAGAAGTTTGGTGAACTTAGAAGCACCCTAGTTCTACTCTTATAATTAATTCTCAAAATTAAAAAAAAAGGTATTATAGTTAAGGTTAATGTAATAGTATGAACTTTGACTAAATTTTATTCAGGCTCCGTGTATAGTAATTATAAATTGATATTCAAATAATTTTGTGAGGAACTATATAACGAAGCAGCTGAAGACAATATTACCAGATAAGCTACTTTAATAATGAAGCAAGCTAGTTATGCATCGGTAATGGCAACCGAAGATGAATTTTGAATCCGATTTTGTTATTTTTTTTAAGAGAAAAACAGAGTTCTACTTTTCTGATTCCAACAATTCAAATTCGTTGAGATTTGTGCATGTAAAAGTTTATTTATCGAGATATGTGAATAAATTTTTTTGAATGGTTAAGATTGAAAAAGTGGGACTCTGCTTTTCTCTAAAAAAGAGCAGCAGCGTCGGGTCCAATTTTATGGACGATGCAATCATAAGGTGTGCAATAAACAGATTATCAAGATACATAATTTATAGTACTACATTTTCGAGTTTGTCACTAAACTTTGTCATTTGTCACGAATTGATCACTCAAGTTTAGTTTGTCTCTTTCTAGTCACTCAACTGTCCAATAAAGTTACTCTATACTTTTTCGTCCAAAATTCTAACGGAATGTGTCTATTTCGTTAGAATTTTGGATGGAATATGCTCATTCCGTTAGTATTTTGGACGGAATGAGGATATTCCGTTAATATTTTGGATGAAAAAATATATAGTAACTTGATTGAGACAAATAACAAAGTTGAGTGACTAGAAAGTGACAAATTAAACGTAACTGACTAATTCGTAACAACTTTACCCAAAATTCTATATAAGTACAGCTTTTTTGAAATGAATACGAGTGGATATTTTTTTTTTTTTGAAAAAAAGGCTTTTCAGGTCCATTTCATTTCGAAACTGGTAAGTTACAATGAAAACAAGTGGATTGACTCTCATTCATTAACTTTCAATCCACCCATGTATTCAAGCATTGTGAACTGAGTAGAATTACGACATTCTTGAGCTCATCAAGCCCTTTGGTAAGCCTATCTCCAAAACCTATCACAATGACTTAGAGTTCTAAATTCGTGCCGTGCCGTGCCGTGTCGTGCCAAACACGGCTTGGCACGGCACGGCACGGCACGGCACGATTATTATTTTATTATTTTTACCGTGCCGTGCCGTGCCGTGCCAAAAATTGGAAGAGGTCGGCACGGCACGGTTAAGACACGGCACGTTTAGGCACGCCGTGCCTAAACGTGCCGTGTCTTAACCGTGCCGTGCCTAATCGTGACGTGCCTGTTCGTGCCGTGTTGCTTTGGCACGGCGTGCCTTATTCGTGTTGATCGTGCCGAAAATTAAAAAAATCCAAAAAATAAGAAAAAAAATTACAAAAATATAAAAATATGAAAAAAAAAATTCTCAAATTTTATAGATTGTGCATGCGCCAGCCAGATGCTCATTGCATTATGATTCCGAGTTTCCGACCACCAAAAACGCTTAAAATTCTTGCCACTAAATTGTAACTTTAAATTATATTTATCTTCATCCTTTGAGATTTAAAAAGGCTTATCCAACGGACAAAAAAAAAAGGAATGGCAATAATATGTAGTTAAAAAATTATGTGATTTGTTGATGACAGTGAGTCCTACCCTATCCAAGTATTAGCAAGTAAAATAATAGTTAAATATTCTTTTTTCTGAGCCTCGTGCAGCATTATGTTTTGCAAATTCTTAAAAAAATAAAAAAAAATGAAAAAAGGAGGAAAATTAAATAAAATCATAAAAATAGAAAGGTATAGGCGTATAGCCGTATGTATAGGAGAAAAAAGAAAGGAAAAAAAGTTTAAAAAAATATATTTGTTTTTTAAAATTTGTAAAGTTTAAAATAGAATTAATAAATGCAAAAGAAAGAAAAATAAAGTTACCCTCCTTCTTTATTCCGGGCTTGGGACCAGCTATGTGAAATAATATAGGTGGAGTTCTTTTGTTAGTATAGTTTAAGAAAATTAAATTCAAATATTAAAATTGAAGTGAAAATTATACCTTAATCCTCAAATATTAACATAGGCGGAGTTCTTTAGTCCCAACTCATCAAAACAAAATTAAGAAGGTGCTAGGATGTTTATAAAAGAAATCAGAGATTACCTCAAAAATTCACTTGACTAGACCCATTCAATCCAGATGAGCAAATGAAATTAGGTGCCGTATTGTACCGGATATCCAATCCGTTATTATTTCGGATATGATTCCGATTCATTTTGTTGTGCGTTTGGTTTTGGTTAACACCGATACCAGTAAAATCCGCATGTCAATTCAAATATTAAATTTCAAATCCGGATATATACAGATATCCGCTTCGTTTATATCCTTACATAATAATCCATATTCGTATCTGGATTATTTTTCCATATACCAGAAATATTTGTATTCGTATCCGAAAGTATCTATATATGTTTAATCCGGATTCAGATAATAAGCGGATTCGGAGCGGATATCCGTCGGATAATCCAGATCCGTTTACACCCCTAGGAAACTTGCATGTTACACAAGTTGAAAATTGAAAAGTTTAAATAATTTTTTTTAAATAATAAAACATATTAAAATAGAAATTCAGTTTAATAAAACAGTTTATGTAATTAATAAAGTGAACGTACTTGAAATGTTGAGGTTTTATTAAATTTAACTTTTACATTAGCAAAAGAATAAAATAAAATAATATTATGACCTTCAAAATTAGAGTTGTCTCATAAACAAGATAGTAATAAGATATTAAGGTCAGGCACCTTTGATCTTCCTTTCTCATTAAAAGAGAATAAACAACCTGATAAATGGAAACTTCTTCCAAACCTCTTAGAATTCAAAACTTTTTTTTTTCGTTTTCCTTTCTTGTTTTAGCGTGAACAACTTACCATTTATAATGTATTAATTAGAATAAACTTTTTTTTTCGTTTTCCTTTCTTGCATTCAAACGTCCAAATACCATGTATTTAATTAATTAATATTATAATGTAAACATATACATTAAATACATTATGTACCTATCTCATTTTTAATTTATTTTAAAATATATAAATTATTAACTTAATGAAATGATAAATTATTGTATAAATTAATTCTGCCAAAAATTAATAATTAAAAATCTACATAAAAAGTTGGATAAATTAATTTTATCATAAATTACTAAATAAAAAAATTATATGAAATGTAAAAAAAATTAAACTTTCGTGCCTGTCGTGCCTAGTCGTGCCTAGTCGTGCCCAGTCGTTCCTAGCGTGCCTAGTCGTGTCGTCGTGCCGTGCCTAAATGTGCCGTGTCTAATCGTGTTCCCGTGTCGTGCCGTGCCGTGTCCCGTGCCGTGCCGTGCCGTGCCTCTCCTCGTAAACGTGCCGTGCCGTGCCGTGCCCTACAGTAGGAAATCCAAGCACGGCACGCTTAAGGCACGGCACGTGAACAGTACCGTGCCGTGTCCCGTGCCGTGTCTTAGCCGTGCCGTGTCCTTATCGTGCCGTGCCGTTCGTGCCGTGTTTGGCCACGGTGGCACGGTTTTGAGAACTCTACAATGACTACAAACAACAGATTCAAACTATTAAAACAATATATTTCGCAAGTGATGTGTTTACATGTTAGATTAATTAATTTTCAACTCAATTTTGTATACAGTCAAGCGGTCCAAAAATGAGATTTTATAAGTTAATTAAATGCGTTCATTTTTTATCATTTTGTGACAGCTTGACTTTATACCAAATTAATTTGAATTTTTTTAAATTTAACATTTAAATGCATTAGTCTTGAAGTAGATCAATTTCAATATCTGAATTCATCGTTTGAAGTCAGCCTAAGAAATTTTGAATTTAAATTCATAGAGATTAAATTTTGAAGTTAAATTCACAAAGATTAAGAACACAGATTTCATGAGTCAAAATTTGTGAATAAAGATTTCCAGTATCACAGCCCATTATCACAAAATGAAGATTATGGGTTCGTGCAAAATAAGAGATAGAAAAATAACACAATCCTCATTGATTCCCAAATAAGTTTCCACGATGAGAACAAAATGAGTTCCATGATTAAAAGACCACAACGAAACTAAATATTCAAGCAGTTCATAAGCAAATGAGTCATAAAAAGATTTTTACTTTAATGTGTTGAACTATAAGAAATCTAGAAGGGCTAAAAAAGAAACACCACCACGGGGATTTTCACTGCATTAATTAGTTTGCTACAGTAAATACTAAATAGCATCAAAATTAAGCGAGGCGGATGTCAGTGTGAATGTGACAAAAAAAAACATTATATTAATGACCTTTTATCCAATTACTAAAAAACTTAATATTTTTTCTTATATTAATGTTGAACTTGGTTAAAAAAAATTTGTAAGCCTATCAGTCCTCCTTCCTAAACCCACTCCTCGAAGTAAATTACTTGATGTACATCACCCTCGAAGTAAATTACTTTATGAACATTTTTATAGAAATTAATTAAAAAAATAAAGGGGAATTTCATGTATACCCCTCAAAAACTTCAAAATTGTGTACTTTCCCCTTTCAAAATTCATAATATCACACATACCCTTCTAAACTTCAAAAACTCACAAATTTATCAATTTTATTGTATTTTATATTAAAATTCATTTAAAATATATGAAGTATCTATTTTACCATTTGTTAGAAAAATAAAAACTAATAGTATGTTTCAGAATAATTCCAGTCTTTTAATTGGTTGGTTTTCAAGGGCAAATGGGTCATTTCCCTACTCTGACTCTTACACAAGTATAGGCCTAAATGTCACAATGTAAGCGTGAGAAGTATAGAAATGACATTGCCATCAGAGACCGTCCAATCATAAGATTGTCATTTTTCTAAAACACGCTGTGTAATTTTTTTAATGAAGGGTAAATGGATGCTTTATAAATTTCAAATGAGTTTTAATAGCATATATCAATAGACATTAAATTAAAATGGATAAATCGATGAGTTTTTGAAGTTTGAAAGGGCAAGTATAATATTATGAATTTTAGTGGGAGAAATACGTAATTTCCAAGTTCTTTTCGGCTACTTCATGCGATTTTAAATTAACCAAAACAATAATTCAGTTTCTTTGATTTACAAGCCCACTCCACATGTCCTGGCACAAAAACAGTATTCCTACTTCCATTTTATTTAAAAAAAAACCGAAATAATTATTCAGTTTCTTCTACAGAATTGAAATTTCGCAACAATTCATTAACTTCCTTATATATTTTTAACAAATTTCTATAAATTAAAAATAATCTACTCACTATCCCATATTTTAATTCTTTTTGACAATTCACAGGAACAGACTACAGAGTGAAGTACTAAGACTTTTTAATGTAGTACTTTGCCAGCTGTCAAATGCAAAATTAGTTATTTATTAAATATAATAGCGCCCAATAGGATTTGATTACCTCATGGTACGTCACACTTGAGCTTCTGTTTTTTTTCCTATTGAATTATTTATCATTCTAATAACTTGGACATTATTTACAATTCCCATGCATTGACATTTGACAACACAGGTCGTCTCACGGGTTTCTTATTTTTATCATCTTTTATTTTATTTTATTTTTTCCAAACAGCTAGCCAGGATACTTGGATCTATATGCACCTCGATTAGGTGTGAGGAATCAACTATCAACTGTTCAAAGTCAAAGGCAACAATATATATACATTTCCTAATTAGTTAATACCTTGATTGGTGCGCCTATTTTTCATTTTCTATTTGGACCCGGGATTTGATTAATTAAATCATCACTTCTCTTATCTATACATATTGCATATAATGTAATAAAGAATTATGTGGCGAATTTCGTTATCAACAATTTGTTCATGGGGAGTATCTGTATTTTATTTATTTTGCTGAGAAAACTGCATAGCTTGTTATCAAATAAATACGCGCTCTTCATAATTTTTTCCATTTTTTTTGAATTCCAGACAATAAGAGTTCTGTTGTGATCAATGTTGTAAAATACGGTTTTGTTCATGCATGTGAAAGGTCACTGCATACCGTATATGTGGATTTTAATAGGGACATATATACAAATTTTAAAATTTTCCATTTTTTTTAATTCCAGACAATAAGAGTTCTGTTGTGATCAATGTTGTAAAATACGGTTTTGTTCATGCATGCGGAAGGGACTTGAGAGTAGTTCCGATGCCCATCGGACCTACCTTTTTCGACGGGTGAAATGACCATCAGATCTGCATCAAGATTCGTGCGAACTCATTAAAATCTGTGCAAGTATTTTTCAATTTTCGTGGGCACAAATCTCAATGATAATCGTACGGTGTTAGAGCTCATCGAACCTAAAAGTAGGTCCGATGCCCATCGGACCTACTCCTATCTCTGCGGAAGGTCACTGCATACAATATATGCGGATTTTAATAGGGACATATATACAGATTTTAAACTACATATTAATTAATTTTCACTCAAAACATGCAATATATTCCCATTAAAAATAACTTGTGTCGCATGTCAGAGGAAAAAATTACATCGAATTCTGGCATATTAAAATCATTCAGTGAATTGGGTCTGAACAGGGGCATTGATCCTAAGTAACTCACTAAATTAACCAGATGCAAATATTTTTCTCTAAACCAGATGCAAACAATTAATTGATTGACATTTAGTGATAGAATCGCATGATGTCAAATGCAAATAATTGCATGATCAAAAATCAATATGCTCTTTAAACTGGAAATATGTGATTTTCGTGCGTAACCGTATATATGAGATTGCATAAAGATTTTCATGCGGAATCAAACCGCATAAGCATATGCGGCCGCATGATCCGCATTTTACAACCGTGGTTGTAATAGAGCCAGCACTTCTAATCTTTTCTTGGCCACTGAGATGATTTTTGACCGACCTATTATTTTCTCGGTCGCTGAAATTTTGAACAACCTGAGCATATTTAATTTTTTTTTTCAAAAAACTTGAATATTTATATTATTTTTATTTAATGTTGGATATTAAAAAAAAATCGGCAGTTCTTGGTTGCAATCCACTGGGTCATATCTACCATCATGACATTGTGAGACTATATATATCTGAATTATTATGCTTTTTCAGAGCATTTTAATTGTCACGTCTTTTAAGTCCATCTCTGTTTCAGTTAGTTTTGTGTCAATTTATTGATCATTAGATGCCTCGATGCACCTTTTTAATATGTATATAATTTTCGTAAGGAATGAAATATAGTTAGTTGTGTAGTAGCAGATATTTTTGCATCAGAGCCCCCAAGTCAAAGGGAAGTAGGGAACTACCTTTTAAATATGAAAAGGACTATATTATTATATTATGCACAGTACACATTAATTTGTAATCTGAATTTATAATTTTTTTTTTAAATTTAAATAATCAATATGAACTATTATCATAATTTCTATCTGAAAATGTACTTTGAAATCAAATTTTTACATTTTTTTTTCAAAACTTGTTACTATTTTTATACATATATATAGTTTTTCTATAATGTTTTTTACTATTCTTCAAAACTTTACTGTTTCTCTTGCCTTTTACTTTTTTTACAGTTTAAAAAAAATACTATTTTTTAAAGGTTAATTATATCATTGGATTGTCCGAAATTTTAGATCAAGTGATTCTCTACTTAAGTAAAAAATAATAATAGAATTCAAACAATATAAACTTTAACAATCAAATATATTTATATATAAAAATTATATTGAATAGTTCAAATTAATTGTACTAACCAATGTATATCACTGTAAACTAGTGTTTATCAAACGGTTTGGTTCGGTCAGGTTTGACTCGAATTCTACTTGTTCACGGTTCTGCACGGGTCACGGTTCCTACAGTCTACGGATCTACATGGGTCGGGTCCGGCAATTCTAACTTTAAATGGTTAGCTCAAACCTGTACTAGAACCATGGTCCAAATTCACACGGTTCGATCCGGTCCGGGTGGGTCTAAGGTTTTTTTTTATTCTGAATTTTATAATAAAAAAAAACTTGGGTTGGTTCGGGTCTGGTTCAGTTCTAGGTGGGTTTGGCACGGTTCCAGGTGGTTACAGGTGGTTTAACACGGTTTTCACCTGTCTAGGTCCAATTTAGCACAGTTTTCTCCGGTTTAGGTCCGAATTTGTCATG
This sequence comes from Carex arenaria, assembly GCA_964058825.1. Classification (NCBI taxonomy): domain Eukaryota; kingdom Viridiplantae; phylum Streptophyta; class Magnoliopsida; order Poales; family Cyperaceae; genus Carex; species Carex arenaria. The sequence goes on along the minus strand of CAXKVW010000490.1, from coordinate 13,871 downwards.
GTTCGGATGGCTACGGTTCACGGTCTTGGTGGATCCGGTCTAGTACGGTCCGATTCAGTACGGATGAAGTCCACTGTTTCCACGGTCCGGTTCGGGACCACCCGGTTTTTTTCAAAACACTACTATAACCTAATGAATACATATATAGCTGTTTTCGTTGAACCTGCGGCTGTTTCCAGCCTCCGATATTTTTTTTTTTGGCATATTTGTATTTTGCTTTTGTCTCGTTTAGTCTCTGTGTGCTTAAAATAATAACTCGAGCAATCATAAAATTAATGGGCTACGCATACTATTCGATTTGGATAAAGATCACTCCTTAAAATTATTTTATCCATAATTATCGCCAGATACATTCATCAATCCTATTCAAAAATCCAACAAGCTATCGGTTCTTAATTTCTTAATGTTGTGGATGATTCCATGACCTAAATTATTATCATTTTTCCATCTTCAATTAGATGAAAAAATGAGCTGACTGTGTTATAAATTTATATTTTCATTTTTAAAGTTAAAACAATCAATTCAAACTGCACAATACGATCTTTATATAAAGTTTAACAAACTGTTACATTTATTTATAATATATATTGATAGAAAATTACTTGATCATGATATTCTACACTATTTATGTAAAATAAATTGTTAACTTTTTTCAAATGTAAAATTTGATTTTCTAATAAATATTTATATGAAGATTAGGAATATTTGTTTTCAATTCTAAATTGGTTTTCGTTTTTATTTTCTGCTGTCATGTTGCTACGTTTGCATTTGACAAGTCTTTTTCCTATAATATAAGGGACTGAAACTGTGCATTACCTAGACATTGAGTCAGTTTACACATGTAATCAGAGGGGGAACTAAATTTTTTTAATAGAGGTGGCTGAAAATTAAAATGCTCAATTATGATAAGTGAAATTTGAACTCAAAACCTCTCAACCACAAAATAGAGCTTTTAACTCTAGACTACAATTAAACATTTGTTTGATATTGAGGGTGGCTAGAGTATATAATTTTTTTTAAAAGTAAAATTCAATTAAAATCCTATACGTATAATTAAAATTATGAAATCATAAGAGTGACTTAGCCACCTTTGGCTAAGCCTTCGATCCGCCTCTGCATGTAATGACGATCGTGTTGAGCAATTTGAATCAACTATTTATTTTATGAATGAAAATATAAATTAATACTCGAGTCGTCCTATAATATAATTAAATTGAATTACCAACACAAAATTTAAAACTTCATTCTGACCCTATATTTTGAATTCGCATCCTCTAAGATATCTCAAACTTTGCGTGACTTTTTGGAATATCTCAATCGTTCAAATACGTTCTGCACGAATCTCAAAGCTCAAATAATACTGCATCCCTTACGTCACCCCAAATAGGCCCCGGACATGTCGGTCATGCAAAAATTGAGATATCTCATAGGACAGGGGCGAATATACATAGATTGAATGGGGGTCAATTCAATTTCATTTTTTTTATATTTATATCTTAATTTTAATATATTTTAAAAAAATATTATGGATAGTGTGAAATTGACCTCCATTTATAGTAAGAAAATTTTATATACTTGACCTCTATTCTCATTTGATTCTCATAGTCTGAAAATCTGGCTCTGCCCCAGTCAAGGATAAGCTCCCCTTTATTTCGAGGCAAAAGTTACAAGATAAATCGCTTTTGTATATGTCCCATCTTAACTCAAATCCCAATTAAGACAAGCCCATCAAGGACAAGGAAGGCGTCTAAGCAATAACATGGGCCTACAAATTAAGGTTTAGGTTTAAAGTTTAAACTCTACAGATGTGATGCACAAAAGTTGGTTGGGTTCTTAAATTGGAGCAGGATCGGTCCTATATGGAGCGAGTATTCTCTGTAGTACAGGACCATGTAGAATACTCTCAGCAGAATCAAAATCACTCCGAAACTTATTTCAAATATGGGGTCCTCTTTGAGAATCGTGTCAGGTATCATTCTACAGAGTTCGGTACCGCGTTGGATCTGAATTATTTTGTTTGACGGTATGGGTCAAGGCAAATGGGTCAGGTGACTCAGGCATTGTTCCAACAATTTGTTTCTACTTGGTCCTCACCGGGCAGATGGGGCAGATGTCGCATGCATGCATGATTGAATTTTGACGATAATGATAATGATGATAGCAGTGCCCCTCGATACATTAAATGCGAAATTGTTCTCCTTAAATGCTCTGACCATTAAAACACACCTGGGTCCGATCGCATTCAAAATGATCCGGATCCAGAAACCTGACATTAAAAAATTAGCATTTTTTTATTGAAGCACACTACCGGCTCTCTTTGTTGTACCATATTGTTTGTTACAATTGTAATATAATAACCATAGTTAATTAGTTAGTTAGTTAGTTAGTTACAACAACAATTAGTTAGGTTGTTAATACAATTGTTAGTTGTAACTAATAGGTTTTTAGATATTACTGTTGATTACAGTTGTACTAATTACCATTGTATTCTCTGTGTTGTAGGTAAAATTGATATTGAAGTTATTCTTCTCATCAATTAAAATGTTGGAGCTTTAAGCTTCCAACCTTAAAAAAAAATGATAAAAAAAAATGATATTGAAGTTTCCCCGACTTCAAAGTGTAATTATAACTTGTTAGTTACAATGAAACATTTAACATTTTATGAGAGGAGTTCAACCACACAAAAATTGAAAAAAAAAAGAGAGTTAATTTTGATATTACTGTTGAAAGATATTTCATCAATGTTTATAACGGACGTACCGCTTCCTTTTATAGATCCCTCTCTTGTTTAGATTATTCGTGGTTCAGTGTTATGGAATGTCGGGTTTGACAGAAATAGGATAATTTTTAATGAAGGACAGGTACATGATGTACGGATTATAGGCTCAAAAATTTTATCTATGGCTCGTTTTTTGGCGTTAAACCAAAAACTGGATCTTACTTCTCAATTGCAACTAATTTTTCTTTGTGATGTGAAGAACCTGATAGGATCTACTCTAGTCGTTTATATGGAGGATTCACGAGCTTCAACCCCTATGCTTGGCACAGAGATCAGTTCGGTTGGGGAGGAGGACAGTGATGATAGTGGTTGCAGCTCCTCTTTTTTGACGATGGTGATACCTTGAGATTCTTAGGGCTTTGAAGATGTCTACTTTGTATTGTTATGTACTATCATGCTTATGTTATTTTGTTGTTCGCATGAGTATGGCTGTTTGTTATTCTGTGATACTTTGATTAGGGAAAGCAGTATTTCTACCTGCACTTGCTTGTTTGTTTCGGATATTGGGTACCAGTGTATTGGTACCGATAAACATATGTAGGTTTTCTTATAAACGGAAAATCGTTATTAATGGAAAATCGGTGGATAGATCCACTTATTTAAAAAAATATATAACGGACGTACCGCTGAAAAAGAAATTTGTGACGTAACTCAAGATCATATCATTTTATCATCTATACAAGTAAGAACAGAGAGTCATCTTAGATCTACTCACCCAATTTTAACTAATTCTATTTATTTATTTTGATCAAATTTCGGATTTGAAGACTAAAATGGTTGACAGTTATTTGGTGAATTACCCAGTTAATTTCTTAGTTTTGTAGTAAATCTTCAATGGCAATTTTGAACGAGTGACTCTATAAAAAAAATCAACTTTAATTCAGTAGGTCCAAACAATTTAGTTAGAAATATTGACAAATAGAACTATGTGATGTGATGTGATGTGTTAACTTTAATCATTAACTCTGTCAACGCATAAAGGTTTATGCCCCAATATTAAACTTTGCTCCATGCATGTACAATTAAACCATTTAATAAATGCATTATATGACATCATGCTTATTAATTATTTACCGTAAATAATATTATTTAAAAACAAGTTGGTCCATACCATACACACTACAGTAGTGTGTTTGGACACATTTGAATTAGAAATAGCAGGTGTAAACTATTGGGTACTTAAATGTAATTTGTCTTGGTGAAACATGAGACATGGTCAATTCAAAAGGGCATAGCAAATGCAACTTTGATGCACATGCACTTTAAAGGCACACAGAAGAGGTGGGGTTTCAGATTCTAGTATACATGTTTTCATCACATGAGCTAGGTGGATCCTTACCTATAGTGTATCATGCATGCACACTTTTAATTCAGTATTATCTGTGCTGGTTCTCTAATCTGATATCTTTCTCTCCTTATATCTTGCTCTGTATTCTGAATCTTTAATTATTTAGAAGCCCCCATCTACAAGGCAGTGGTAACAAAAAGTGCAAAATGGTAGGTTAAAAATCTTTAATAAATAAAAAAAATCTAAGGATATATATTTTTAAGTTTATATCCTCCATTTCATGATTTTCATCCAGAAAATCACCATATTTAAAATTAGCTGGTACACACACACCCTCTATTTTTGTCTAATTAATTACATGTCAATTAATTTAATCCATGAAGTTATCATTATTTTGAAAAATATGTTATCAATTAATTAAACCTGATCAGTTGTACTATAAACTTGAAGATAGAGGACCATATCTATTTTGATCTTGGTTGAATCTGAAGTCCATACATACTACTGCAGTACTGCTGTAAGTTGCGGATAGGAGGAGGGTCGGTGGCTTTATTTAAAGCAAATGCAAACAGATTAAACACTGTTCATAAATTTCTCTAGATTTAAAAGTTGGTATCATTAAAGATACGAAGTCTTCTTTTTTGTTTTTATGGGAAGGATATGGGGCACTTGTGTTCGACTTATTTTATCTTTAGGTGTAAGATTTTAATGAGTGAGACTATTGTACAGTGTATACCGCAGATTGGTTCTTCTCTGGATTAATATTCCTGCTTTGAAAGTTTTAACAGTCATATCTGAATCGTTCAACATGATCTTCATATAAAAAATGTACTTGTTAATCAAATTTTATATTTTTAACAAACTTTTTAGATTGATAGAAAATTGTCTGTTCTAAAAATTTAGACAATTTAAAAGTAGTGATTTTGTATCTAAAAAACAATTAATAAAAAATATAGTCTGCAAGTATATATTCATGCGAAAATCATATTGATACGCTCCTGCCCAAACAGTCTTGGGCCGAGGCGATCAAAATACAGACTATCTTAGGTGGAGAGTAGTTCAGAATTGTTTGTAAAGGGTGTGTGTGTGTTAAATAAAACTTAGTTCGGGTTCCTTAAGCACGCAACTCTATCTCATTTGTGTTTTTTCTGTGTAATATTTATCGTCCATTTTCTTACTGAACTTCTGGGTATTTATAGGCCTTTATGTTGGTTTGGGCCCAGAGTCGAGACACCAGCGACTTAATCACCTCGAAGGTAGGTCGGTTTGGACTTCGACTCGGAACACATCCTATTGAACCCGAACCTAACTCAATTCGGGTCTCCTTTCGAGATATTGTTAGTTGATTCTGATATGTCTGAGGAAGATTAGGATTAAATCCCGAATGTGCCCTTGGTCGATCCTCTCTTTTGGGCTTCATTATTATTGGGCCTTTGAGATCTACTCCTAAATAGTCTTTATAAGACCTTTAGTTCATGATCCTATCACATATTAAGCGGTTCAGATCAATTGCTTGAATTTTGAAAATGAATTCATATGTAGTACGAACCAATACGTGCTATGCATAGTACCGTAGCCTCACATTCTAAAAAACTTAAAAGTATACAGAGATTTCACTGTTTAGTGAGTGTTCTACACTACACTACACTACACTACTGCTCAGCACTGAGTTCTGAATTCCATAACACAACAAATTATTTCTTTTCACTGTGGGTAATCTTTTGTAAGGTCAATGTGTTATAAAATTTGAAACTGATAGTTGGGATGCAAAGCTAGAGCAATGAAAGATGAAATAAGTGCCATTGTTACCAGGTTATACATGCATGAGAGAGACGCTACGCAAGAAGCAGCATTGGATAGTGGCACAACAGACAGAAAATTATGGCTGGTGGTTTTTATAATAAAAATACAATATGTAAATGAAAAATACTACTACAACTACCAGATATACTGACTCACCGTACGTGTGTACAGAGGCACCTGTCTCCAAGACTTCAATTCAAAGGAAGCAAAGATCTCATATTTTTATTTTCTGGTACAGAAGGTAGCCATTATTAAGTTGGTTTAATTTAATATGTTTTACCTGTATTAATATATTATTATAGGACTTTATTGAAAGATGTAAAAGTCAAAGATTCCTTTCCTCAGTGAAAATTGGGCAGTGGTGCAAGGAATGAATGGGCTCTGGCAGCCTGATTAATCAGCGACTGAGAGAACTGGAAACACTTCCAATTTATTATTTAATCTATTTAGTTTTTCATTTGCAATTATATTTTAGGGGACCAGGGGTGGACAAAAAATTCGTAGTTTGTGATTCGATTTGAGTTTGATTTGAAAAAGTTCGTAAAATATTTGATTTAAAATAGTTTGAAATTAATTCAAACCGAACTCAAACAGGACCTGGTTCATTCGAAATAGGTTCGCGAACTATTCTAGTTCGAATCTCAAAGTAACATGAACCGTTGATTTCCACTGATGATTTAAAAGTTAAAACATAAGGCTGTCCCGCCTTAAGTCATAACTCGTTAGTCGTAACTCTCGCTCTTAGTTCTGAAATTCTAGACGACTTTCACCTCTCGCTCTTTACGACTACGATCACTCTTTTTTGTCGTAAACAAGTTCATCAAAAATTCGAAATTGAGTTCGCCAAACTTAATTCGGAATTAATTCAATCCAAACTTAATTCGAAATTAATTCAAAGTAAATTCAAACTGAGGTAAGTTCGATTTGATTCGATTCGTCTGCAGCCCGACTAAGGTGACCAGGCCCAAAAACAAAAAATACCCAGCCCACTGAGAAAATCTGACCGTTAGCTGTCCTGGACTACACGACAAAGCTCTTTCACCGAGACCCAGCTGTACTCAACTAACACTTCTTCTTTGTAAGTTTGTAGACAACCCAACCATTTTTAACTGATTTTGAATCTGGACTCTCATTTTGTTAAAAATGAGAGTTAATTGACCGTTAACATCGTTTTAGAGTCCCAACTTCCAAAAGTTCGCAATTGCAAATTTGCAATGCTCTCAAAATTTGTCACCGTATCGATGGTTCCGTACATTGAATTTTATATACAATTATACAATGTCCTGGTTATATAAGATTAGACCAAACTGGAGGATTTTAATTTTGAACCTAATGTAATTGTAATGCTCTCAAAATTTTGGTTAATCTGGAAATGTACTAGCAAATATTGAAAGGCCTTAATCTTTGATAGAACTATGTGCCGAAGGTCCATAATGAAGACCCATAATGAATAGGCTTGGTCTCAGACTCCTAATCAGGGCTAGGTCAAAGTCATAAAAAAAGTCCGGGCCAAGATGATCCCTAAAACATCATGAACAGTTCAGGGCCGAAACCAGCTCAGGTCGGGCTCCCATGCCGAGGTGGGGCGAAATGAGCAGGAATTATGTCCCAACCGGCCTGACAAGGCCCAGAAGTAGGTACGCTCAAACGAGGCCCAGCCTGGCATCAGCCCAGAAAGGCCCAGTTCGACATCAGCTTATGGTCACCTTAATTGTCTCCGCCGACAATAAATGCGGTGTCATCATCGGACAGCTAAGCCTATTTAAGACACTGAGCTTCATTTATTACGGGTTGGTTGGATTCTTACACACTTATTGAGATATGATAGGTAACTCGCACAACACACCATCATTTTTAGCACATCACTCCACTTTTCAATACGATCCGCTCCCCTGGACGGGACGTATCAATCTTAATTAGACAAATTGTCAAGGCATGACGAGATAGGAGTAGGTCCGATGGGCATCGGACCTACTTTTAGGTTCAAGTAGCTCTAACACCGTACGATTATCATTGAAATTTGTGCGCACGGAAACTGAAAAATACTTGCACAGATTTTAACGAGTTCACACGAATCTTAATGCAGATCTGATGGTCATTTCACCCATCGAAAAAGGTAGGCCCGATGCCCATCGGACCTACTCTCAATCCAAGCATGACTGTAGTCTCTATCTCTCATCTTATCATTTCAATTTTTCAAGGAAATGGCCGTACATTTTTAAAATTAGAGACCCACTTGGATAGTTTAGTTTACAAGTCTTTGTCATAGTTAAAGTGGGCCAATATTATAGTTGGAAATAGTTCGGGCCGAGGTTCAACTTATGACCCAGAAGTGTTTATAAGCCCAATTCTAAGCTTCATCCTTCTTTATCCTAACAGACCTTGCCCATGACAAGAAATTTGTGCATGTTTTCCAATTCTTCCTAATAAATTCTGGCGTTTTTGATCCTCTATTAAATTGAAATAAACTCTTCCTTCATTTTGTCTTCTCGACAGATTCGGCCATGATATGACCGACTAAGAATGTATCAAGTCCTAATCGTATCCAAACATGTTTTTAATTTTCAGATACAAATTCCGATACATATAGTCTCAGATACATTACGGACTTGATATTAAACGACTATGAAAAAAAAATATAATATTAAATTAATACGGATACACATATTATTATATTTTGTGTAATAATAAAACTGTAATGTTTCACAAAAGAAATGCACAATTGCTTGAACTGAAACTGGCATATAGAGATATATTTTCTGCATATTTTTTGAGATTAGATAAAACGCGTGTAGAAATATTCGATCGAGATTTCTGGGAATACATATAATATCTATGTATCATGTTTTGGTTTCGTGCTCGAAAATCTCCTCTCTTTTTTTTTCCTGTCTCTCTTTATCTACCATTAGTATCCCTCTAATTTACATCAAGTTATCATCATCTGGGATGTGTTATGTGCCAAACATCTACAGTAGAGGCAACAGCACATTTATTATTTCAATGTTCATATGCGGTGCGGGTAAGGCAGGGTATAAGAAGCAGACTGGGGCACGGTGTCGTAGCGGCTGGACAATCTGTACAAGAAATCTGTCAAAACTCATTGGTGGTACCAGCAAACAAAAACTGGAACCAGTTGAGGCCTGTGCTGATATTAGGTGGATATTGGTTAATATGGAAGCAACGCAATGAGACCTTATTCAGGCAAGAGGTGAAGATATGACGTAAATACTATTAGAAAATTAGTATTTTCTAGAGAGTTTTCCTTCAAATTTGGGAGAAAGATGGATACATCTAAAGATGCAAATTTTTTTTTCTAATGTAACTTTGACAGCCACGGTCAAATTCTCAAAATTTTAAAAAAAGTGATCGTTGTCTATGGGTCATATGTTAATTAAATCAGCAAGACAAATATATTCCCTTGTCATATATCCAGAAAAAGGAGAAAGCCAGCTTCTGATATTCGATTCTACTCTCTCCACCCAAAAGTTTTTCACCCTGTCTGGTTCTCCAAAGTCCAAAACGACACCTACAATACTTCTGCTCATTGGAATTTACTCGTGACGTGAGAAATACCTGTCTCGGCGATCACTTTTGAACCCTGTACATGCAAAAAGGTGTGCCTTCCTCCTACGAAACTAAGTTGGTTTGATGAAATTCACATCAATAGAGATTCCGTATTGATCTATAGTGTATCTAATTCCAGAATCTCTAAACGACTTGGGGATGCGAACTGGAGTGCAATATATGTGCCGGATCCTCTGTACATGCTAGCCAACTACAAGAATTTTTATTTCAATGTGGACAAATCTGACTGGATCATGGAATTTTATGGTGCCAGTACCAGTAAATATGAACCATCAAAAAAATACCAGTAAATATGTACTTGAGATACCACATCCTGTCTATAAGAGCAACTTCCACTTTCTGATCAAGTTATATGGGAAGCTACATGGGGTTTGCAGAGTGACGAGTGACGACTGGATCTCATTTTGTTCCTGGAGAAGCTCTGTGGAACAGGCTTGTCAGTTAGCGGTGAGGACCATGGATTAAAAGGAAGCTGTATTGACTTCCATGTTGTGGGTCGAAAATCCACTCTCTTCTGTATATATGACATGGAAGATAACAGAGTTGAAGAACTGCTAGTTTGCTTCAGCCGAAGGGTTCAAATCAACAATGACAAAGATAATATTAAACTGTATAATTCCACAAAGTTTAAATCAACAATGACAAAGATAAAACTAAAAGTATAGGGAACATCTTACTCATACTATACTGGTACAACATTATCTGGTCCGAAATCAGTGTCAGTAGATGATAGTACTGCACGAGTGTAAAAGCTACATCTGATCCTAGAAAATCGTAGAAACTAAGTGAATGACCAATTTGATGGGCTAAACACATTGACAGAGCTCTTTTGACTTCACACAGCACACGAGTCAATGTAGAGAAGGAAAAAGCAGATTATAAGTGTGCTTTATGAAGTCAATCCAGCTCTGTCAATATGTTAGCCCAATTTGATGCTTTGTGTTTCAAATTTGAGACCAATTTGATAGTCCTTGGATTTTTGCACCCTCGGTTCATATATTTAAGGTTTTAGTTTGTCATATCCATGTTAAGCCTTCATTTAATAAAGGGAAAAAATACACAAACAATACAGACAGAAATGAGACTAAAAATCTCTGCTAAGTCTTGTTACTAACAAAAGGGAGGAGTTTGTAAATGACTATAACAAGAAAACCCAAAATACAAAAAATATTTTAAATTTTATTCTCTAACCCCCTCCCCAAATTACAAACCCAGCACTGTGAATTATTCCCTACAAATGCGTTACAAATATGAACCGACAATAAAATGCCTATAACAAGTCAACTAGCTCAAGTTGGAAGCATAGAAAGTCACTTCTGCAGTGTCCTGAAATTATTCAATTCTAGCCATATGTATATGTACCTATTTTGTATAACGTATCAGTAAAAGAATCTTCCTATCAAACCAAGCATCGAGCTCTTCAATCCATTTTTCAGTTTTAAACCCAGGCAACATTCTCACCATATAATTTTCTTGTGCATGAGATTCCTCTCAAGTATTCCAAGGAAAAAAAAAATTATGCACAAGAAGAACCCACATATTTTGTATGTTTTTTTCCTGTGTGTATTGGAGAAAATTGTAGGAACCATATCCTAAGCAACATCTCATGATGAAAATCTCTTTCGGATTGTTGAGATGAACCAATTTGGCAAGTAAGTGTCACGTAAAATGAGGTACACTATAAAAGTGACATATAATAGTATGGCTAGAGATATAAGGGATCCGAATAATAGGCCATTTATTTCTTTAGAAAAGAAATCCAATAATAAGTATGCATTTATTATAATCAGCAGGGCTGCCACCGTCCATGTTACCACCTGTGTAAAAGGAAAGTTCAAATTTTTCAAAACTAACTTTATCCAAATATAAACAATTAAATTACATATTTCTGAGACAGCAGAAGCACATTCTGATTAAAGACTACATGCAGACAACATGACTAGCCAATCATGTAGATTTCATTCATTTATAGACCTACCTCTAGTGATTTAGTTAGTTTTTCCTTTTTATACTGATGAATGCTAAGAGGTTTAGTTGGAAAGGAAAATGTAGTTTAGTTGTATATTCAAATATTTTATCAAAAAGTTGTATTAAAACAATAACTTCCCTAGTAATTATATTTTTGACTAATTCAGTTTTGTCACTGTCAAATGGCAAATGGACAGACATGGATATGGACACTCATATTTGTTTCAATTAGGGGTATTGTGGGAGGGCATTTTGACAGAACCAAAATTAAAATCCATATTAAATGAGATATAAAATCACTTGCCTTCATACGAGAACCAATTCTGAACACCCCCATGATCTCCTCCTTAGAAACCAATGTCAGAAGTGGCACCAATGCAAATGGAATTTGCACAGATTGAAGAACATTTAGCCACTCGTTCAACACATCAAGTTCGGAATTTGTTGCATCAAAAAAGATTGCAACAATAATTGTAGGGATGATTGCAGCGCTCCTTGTTATCAAGGCCCGAAGCCATTTCTTCAGCTTAATGTCCAAAAACCCACCCATAATGAACTGACCCGCATATGTACCTGTTATGGTGCTACTCTGGCCTGCCGCCAATAACCCAATACCCCAGATGTATAAAATTGGCAATGTTCCGCCTCCAAATTTATCGTTTAAATATTGTCCTGCATTTTCAAGCCCAATACTTTTGGCCTCATCTGTGCCAAAAAAGCCCTTCGCAAAGACTGTTGTGACAAATAGGTTTATTGCGAAAGAAATAACTAGGGCTAAAGTTGACTCAATCGAATAGTATTTTAGGGCTTCCCGAACCCGGCTTTGCTTTTTAGGGTTTACTTTTCGAGATTGAACCAAAGCTGAGTGGAGAAATACATTGTGCGGCATGATTACACAACCAACCACACCAACAGCTTGTCTTATGGTTCTTGAGCTCAGTTTTGGTACCAAAAGACCTGAAATTGTAGAAGCATGGAACTTAGTACATTTTTGCAACTTCTACAAATTGCAATTTCACCCCTAATTTGTGAGACAGACTGAATAGATCTCATTAACAGGTGAAATTTAACATTTGTACAGGGGAGTTTTGGTCGACCAGTATATCAATAAAAAGGACCCTTTTAGATAATTTTTATAAATATCCAGTTTGACTCACTAAACAAAATGCAAACCAGAGCTCAAAGGTTACTTCACCAATTGCAACAAATTCAGGGGTAAAAGCACAATTTCAGGATAATTGTGAACTAGATGAAGAAAATTTACCAGCCAAGGTTCAAGAGCTCATTTTACCCTAGGGTGAAATTTAACATTTGTGCAGACTTAAGTAATTTTTAGGTGATGAGAAAATGTAGAGATGCAAAGGTGAAAACTTTACCAATCAAGAGTTCCTTTTGACTGGGTTGGGTTTCGCGGAACATCCAGGCAAAGGAAATGGCCATAGTTGCTATTAGAAGAGCAAAAACTGCCTCCAGTTTTCTTACGCCATAATTTTCAAGAAAAAGAAATATAAAACTGCCACAAAATAACACATTAAAAAACATGTCAGTTACTCAGTCAAAAATAAGTACATAGAAAACAAATATGGATGCTCATTAATAAAGAATTCTGAAGTATCATCTTGAGAATCGCACCACTTGATCTGTTCTGGTACTATACCAGTATGCCGTGGTTCTTGATCAGCTTAACTGGGCTCTAAATACTAACTTTCAGCTAAGACCCGCATAAGCAACCAACAGAAGTTTGTGCCAACACAAGCTGCCTTGGGTTGGTACTGTATTACGGTAGGTACTCCTTGGTTCACTGGTATTGTTGGAATTAGGATTGTATGTAGCACAGTGTCTGAGAAAGATGTGGTGAAATTAACTATCAGAGGCACTTCATGCTAGCACAAAGGCACCAATAAATAATTGTGGATTATTGTATATTATTAAGTCAGTGGAAGCCTAGTCGTGTAGATTTGTCCTACAAAAGAATACTAAGTCTCATTTTTTTTTAGATATTTAAGCAAAACTAGCCTAGACAGCCATATACAACACAGTTTTATCAAAATTCGAAATCAAATATTCCTACTTAATAAATAAATCTATTCTCAGTTTGGGATGAAGTCTGGAATTAAAAAAAAAAAAAAAGGAAACTGAGCAAACAAAGCATCTATCAAGCGAGCTAAACAAACAACTCCACATCAACTATAGCAAGCAAATTTAACTAGTTGGACCTCAAATCTATGATAAGGACTTCAACTCCAATTCAAGTAATGTGGTATTGTCTATGACAAAATATGCAGAGAGTCACCAAATTCATGCTTAGAAAGATGAAAGTAGCAACCTGCTACACAGAATGCCACGGAGGAGTCCAAATCAGACAATAGGTGAATATTAAACCCAGCATGAAAATGACTGAATATGAAGTATCATGTACTTGGTACCATACCTATCTGAGGAAATTTG
>CAXKVW010000489.1:0-55683 GCA_964058825.1 Carex arenaria | reverse complement strand
CCAATTTGGGTGGCTTAAATCCCCAATTTTAAACATGTGGGGAGATATCAAACCGATGCTCAAATCGCAGGAAGAAATCCCTGATTACTTCCTGAATTCACCGAGAAAAGACTGGTCAATTGGCCTGGTAAAATTCATCCCAATTTCAGTAATTTTCATGGCTGGTTTAGTAATTGGCATTACAATTAGTGCACATTTCTGCCGGTATTAAAATTCGCAAACCGACCTCTTCTTCCCTTCTACCATGTACTCTTACACTTGTGGTCAAAAGGATTGTATGGATTTCAAATCATTTGTGAAACCCTTGAATTTGATGCATTCTATGACGGATCAACAGTTGAACTGGAGAGCATCTCTCATGACCAGTGTTTTATACTAGTCTTTTCTCAGTTTATGTGCACACTTTGCTGGATTATAAACTGTGTGTTGTAGGGTTAGGCATTTTATGGTCATTAGATACCGAGTGAGGTGCGTTTGTTATGTTCTACTTTTTTATGGGTTTTATTGCAATTTTACATTGCTGATTATAATAGGGTTTTTAATATAGTAAAACTTAGTTTTCTCTCTAATTTAAAGCATATATTTGGAATTTAATGACATTTATAAGGTATTGAGTATCAGTCAAGCTAGTTTAAAATATAATTCAACTGTTTGGTAGGTTTCAAATATAACTTCCTTTGTTAATTTAGAAATTCATTTTTTTTAGTAGTCTGAATTCTGGATTGTTCCTAATCTGTTTATAGATGGTTGTGCAAAGCCGGGAGCTTTTTGCGCTTCCTCCACCTCCTTTTAGCAGCCCCAACAATTTGAGCACATCCTCTCGGGAGCTCTTTTAAGAAAAAGGCATTGTCTATAACATCTTCTATGTTTATAACATCCTTAACCCAATGCTTCTCTCTCTTTTTACAATCTGCTTCATGTCAGCATCTTTGCAATGAGAGGAAGAAGCATTGGGTGAAGGAGGTCACGACTCAATGTCTCCACTTGCTCGCTAATGCCGTGTATTAGTAGAACCTCCTTAACAACAGCATCCTACAGCTTACCCAAAACCAAATCGACTGATATCTCGAATTTCAAAAAATAGTTGAAAACCTAAACTTACTCCATAGCAGGCTACTCAGTATGTTCTACCATCTAGGTCTCGATTGCTAGCAACCAAATCCACATTATTGACACTGTGCCGAGCAAACAAAGAGAGGGGCGATTCATCCGATGCCATATCGAAAAGGCGCGGAACAATCAGAGAAGAGAAGAGGACAAACTGTCTTGGAGATGGGATCACACAGGGAGATTTAGTGTTAAATCATTATATCATATACTTAATTATAGAGGAATATTAGTTGAACAACCTCTACTGTGGTGGACATTACCTATTCCTCCCAAAATCAAAATTTTTATGTGGCTGATCTTTAGAAATAGGGTACTTGCCAAGGTCAATCTTAGCAAAAGAGGATGGATAGGCAGTACACAATGTATGTTATGTGACCAGCCAGAAACTGTAAACCATTTATTTTTACACTGCCCATTAACTAAACTGGTCTGGTATTAGTTAGGAAATAATCAGTTACATTACCAGTTTTGGAGAAATTTAAAAGATGTGTTGCATTTTGCAACAGCTCTAAAAACGGTAGAAAGAACTGTTTTTCTCATGGTTTTTAGTGCTACCTGCTGGACCTTATGGAGACATATAAATGAAGTGTGCTTTCAATCTATACAACCCAAATCAGCTAGATCATTGATCTATTCAGTAGTTTCCTTAGTTTTATATTGTACAGGGCATACAAGAACCAAGAATAAGGTCCATGCAGAAACAAAGAAGTGGATGCCACAGGAAGACACTATGGATTCTATCCCATTAAGAGTGATCTGGCTAGGAGAAGAAGAATTAAGTGTCTCTTTTCAGCTTGGCAATGAATCTGCTATTGAAAGCGCTTGAAGAAGAAATATTAGCCATTGAGAATCTCCAAGTTTTGGATTGTTTATATGGGTGATTAGCCTCATACTATAAGATTGGACTAGTTTATTTTAGACTTATTTAGATATCAGCAGCTGTCAATTTTGAGTATGTGCTGCTGGATGCTTATTAGATATGGTTTTTGGAACATTTAGATGGAAGTGTTAGGTAGTTATTTTGTAGCAGGGAGAGCTGGTATCTGCTCTCCAAAGGTTATGAACCTATGTCACCAAACTCTGTTTCATTTTTAATGAAACTGAGCTGTGGCCTTTTTAACCAAAAAGAAAAATCAGAGAAGAGGCAGAGGCGACGATCAGATATGAGGAGGAGAGGAGAGAAGAAATTTATGGTTGGATTCGAGTGGTACTTAAAGAGTATTTGGCGCCAAGATTTCTTTGGAGCAGTAATTTTTTGCAACAATTGGCGTTAATTCTTTTGGAGTGAACACAGGCAGAGAGAAAGAAGGGAGGGTATAATGGTCATATTTCAATAATTAATATTGTTTAATATATTTTAAGTGTTAAATTTTATTGTTATATTATTTTGGGTAAATATGTGAGTTTCTCTCATTTTGAAGGATAAATATGTTATTATAAATTTTTGAGGGGGAAATATGTAATTATAAAGTTTTAGAGGAGGATACATGAAATTCCCCCTATTTATTTGCTCAAATTTGAAAATCTCAATGCTTGCATTTTTTTTTCATGACTTTGTACAGTATTGTGTTTGAGGAATATTTTTTTTAAGACAATTTTATATATACTAAAAAAATTATTAAGACGATTTTCGATTTTCTTATGGAATTACATATATTTATGTAAATTTTATAATTATGAAGCCAATCGGAAAGAATTCCTCATAGGCCTAGGGATTTCAAATTTTAAAAATGTTAAGAGTAGGCGCATCCTCAAATAAAAAAATAAATTATAATAATACTAATACTAATACTAGAGAAAATTAATAGGATTTCAGCAATTTTATATAAAATAAAGATCAACGCAAGAGGAACATTGTGAAGAAGAATGTCGGTAAGATCAACATCTAATGGTGTTTCTCTTGTACATATAAATATTTTTTTTTAGATAAAAAGATGGATATCTAATCTAATAACTTCTATTTAATTGTTCATAAAGAAATTTTATCCTCGTTTCAAATCTACGACTTTTCACACAAAAGATCAGAGGTGGAGCCAGTAACAACGTATGGGGTTAATTGATTCCTATTTATTTTCAAAAAAATTATATTTATATATGATTTTTTTTATAATTTAGAGTAAAATGTTATGAATATGATAAATTAACATTTATTCACAATATAAAAATTTTATATAATTGACTCACAGTTATTTTTTATCTCCATAGTTTAAAAGTTTGGCTCCACTTCTGCAGACGATATTGTGCTTCTCCACTATATTAAAGTCCATTCTTATTTTTATAAATATATTTTTTATTGGACAAAACAAGATTCAATAATTACATTTTTTTTATTTATTATCACAGTTTGCGCATAAATTTATTGTCAGTATACATTATTTTTTGAACCAACCTAATGCGCTCTAGACCATTCTAAAATAATGTAGGATCCAAAAATTATCTGTAAAAAATGTTTCAATAAATAAAATCTCGATTACATTTTTTTTTTTTTTTTGCAGAAGCTACGAAACTATGACTAGGGGATATGAATTCATTCAAAGTCTATTGTACCCAAAAAATCATCATATCCAGTAATTTAATAGCAAATAATTCAGTTCATCAATCACATGATTCAGTTTCACATTCTCCGCCGGATCTTCTTCCTTTCTTTTTGAGTTACAGCTACTTACTCTCTGATTAGAACAGGAGACAGCGAAGGGGGTGCCATGGCGAAGGGGAAGACGAGGCGGAGAAAAAAATCAAAAGGAGAGGCTTCGAATCCACCGAGAGAAATCGGGGGAGGAGAGAGTTCTAATCCTCCTCAAGAAGAGATTGGACAAGGAAGAAAGATGGTCGTAATCGACACCGACTTACTGGACTGCTCCATTTGCACCTATCCCTTGTGTCCTCCACTTCATCAGGTATATTATTCTCTGCAAATTTTTTTCTTATTTATGGAATTTAAGCAAACTACACCAACAATTTCCATCATTTGCACTTTTGCATAGAACACCTGATATTTTGCAAATTTAACTGGTAAGCCAGTATTAGATTGTAACTACCTTACGGAACACCTGGTAAGCAAATACTTCACATATAACACCTCATATTTTACAAATTATATTTGGAAATAATAACTACCTTATAGAATACTCATGAGAGACTCCATTGGGAGTTGCATGTTTTATTAGATGGTAACACTATTGTTACCAACATATTATAAGTTATCTTAATTTGCATGTTTTATTAGATGCAAATTATTATTTTTTTTTCATTTTTGTTTTTTAAAGCGCTCTGTCGAATTTTGTTAGTTTTGTTATTTCTTAGAAATTAGCAAACAAAATGGGCCTCATTTTTGAATGATACAAGTACAATTGTTTTCACCTTAATTTGGTGCCTAGTATGTCCCAAGGTCTCGTTTTTATTATTTATTAGAAATTTAGCATCCGTGTGCTGGATTTTGAGTTTGTTTGCACTTGTTAGAAAGTAATAAGGTTCGGTAAGAAGATGACAAATATTTCTATTTGTTTCTTCTTTTTCTGTTTGGTGACTTGATTTATATTTTAAGGACATGGATGTCATTTGCAATTAACTCAAAAGAATGATGAGTGTTTAATCTCCTTTTTTTCTCCATCATCTCTAACATTTGATGATATAAAAAAACATTAGATATATGTGGTTGAGATTGTAAATCAAGTAAAAAGATGACAAATATTTCTATTTGTTTCTTTGTTTTTCTGTTTGGTGCATGACTTGATATTATTTTAGGAACATGGATGTCTTTTGCAATTAACTCAAAAGAATGACGAGTGTTTACTCTTCTTCTTTTCTTCCCTACTTATCTCAAACATTTGATGATAGAAACAAACATAAGATATTTGTGGTTGACATTCTTAATTTGCATGTTTAATAGTAAATCCAGTAAAATGCAAGTTTAATTCGCAAGCATGGATTGCGGTTGAAATTTTTAATTCAATTTGGTACAACCTAAAGCATTTTTGTTCTTACCTTATATTGCAAGAGAAAAAATTGAACAAACTAACATATTTTGGCAGTGTACGAATGGTCATGTGGCGTGTCCCTCGTGCTGGTCTAAAGTACAACACAAGTGTCCCATGTGCACCGTAATTATGCACTTGAGAAGGTTTTGGAATCAATACTTATGCCTTGCATTTACGACAATTGCCCCAAGTTTGTTTCCTACTCACAGATGCAAGTGCACACTGATACGTGTGAGTTCAACCTGTCTTTATGCCCAGTTCCAGGCTGTGGTCACAAGGCTTCTTCAGGTGTGCACAATTTTGCTGGTTGATAATCTCTTGTCATAGTATTAGTAAAACTAATCCACTAACACGTAAGCAAAACAAGACCATAGGCACAAAAATGTAGGGATTAATATTGTGGAATAGCAGTGGTACAAAGTATTGGTTGATAGGCAAATCTTGATTTCTCAAATTTTCTGATGAGAAGTTTGTTGGCAAAATCAAATCTTATTTTGGTTCCTTTACTTGTTTATGCACAATTAATGTTGTAGGTGAAAGGCGGGGACATTTTCTGAAAGAACACGGGGACCTGATACAGGAGTTCCTGGAGCAGGAGCAGGAGAAGCAATTGATACAGCTACAGCAGCAGATGGCACAGCTTTGTACCAGCAATGACGGGCTCAGTCAGGAGTTTCGTGATTATGGCAAGGAGTTGCAAGAGATGACGGAGCAGGAGAGGCAGCTCCAAAACATGTCCATTGCCATGCACAGATTCTTGGAAGAGCCTTCTAACCCTCCTCCTCAAGAAGAGATTGGAGGAAGAGAGATAATCACAATCGATACCGACTTACTGGACTGCTCCATTTGCACCTATCCCTTGTGCCCTCCACTTCATCAGGTATTTGTTTCAAGGGGGAATTTCATGTATATCCCTCAAAAGTTTCAATATTACGTATTTATCCCTCCAAAATCAATAATTACATATTTGTCCAATCTAACTCTATTATATATCAAATATCTCTAAAAAATAATTAAATAATATTTTTTTAACATTAAAATTTAAATTAAATATTAATTAATATTGTAAGGACCATTACACCTTTCATCTCTCTTTAATCTATTGAGTCGCCCTTTAATCTGTTCAGTGCAATTTGTTACTGTTCTGGTACTGGTACGGTACGGTTCAGTTCTGGTACCGGTACGGTACGGTTCAGCACTGGTACGACTATGTACTGATACTGGTACTTTTTAATATTGCTTTCTAACACACTGACCTTAGAAAGAAAAAATAGAAGAAAGGTAAAATGGGAATACATAAAAAAATTAATGTTAAATATAATGGATTGGACAAATATGTGAGTTTCTACAATTTTTAAGGATAAATATGTAATTATTGATTTTAGAGGGATAAATACGTAATATTGAAACTTTTTAGGGATATACATGAAATTCCCCCTTTTTTCAATATTACTGTCTGGAAATTTCAGTGCTTTTATAATTTCTCGAAAACTTGTAAACAAATTCAGCTTCAATATTTGAACGGCCTAGACCTAAGTGCATTATATTTTTTTTTAAATCTCAATTTTGTGCGAATTATGCTTGAATTTAGGCAGCAAACTACACCAACAATTACCATCATAAGCAAGTGTTGTGTCATATTTGGAAATGATAACTACCTTATAGAATACTTGTGAGAGATTCCTTTGGGAGTTGTATGATCTATTAGATTGTAACACTATTGTTACTTATTGTAAGTTATTTTAACATACTTACAAATCAAGATTATATTAATTTAATTTGCAATTAACTCAAAAGAATGATGAGTCCTTAGTCTCTTTTTTTCTCCCCTTATCTCTAACATTTGATGATAGACCCAAACATTAAGATATTTGTGGTTGATATTCGTAATTTGCATGTTTAATTGTAAATCCAGTAAAATGCTAGTTTAATTTGCAAGTAAGGATTGCGGTTGTAACTTTTAATTCAATTTGGTACAACTTCAAAGATTTTTGGTTGTTACCTTATATTGCAAATGCAAAAGGTGAACAAATTCACATACTTTTGGCAGTGTACCAATGGTCACGTGGCATGTTCCTCCTGCTGGTCTAAAGTACAAGACAAGTGCCGCATCTGCACCCGTCCTGTATTGTCCCGTAATATTGCACTGGAAAAGCTTTTGGAAGCAGTATATCTCCCTTGCACTTACGCCTATTATGGTTGCAGCAAGCCTGTTTCCTATTCACAGAGGCAAGTGCACACTGATACATGTGAGTTTGGTTTGTCTTTATGCCCAATTCCTGGATGTGCTCACAAAGCCTTTCCAGGTGCACATTTTTTCTTGTCAATACTCTTTTGTCTTAGTAGTACAACTAATCAACTAACACATTAGCAAAACTATGACCATAAGCACAAAAATGAATGGATTAATATTGTGGAATGGCAGTTGGTACTGCACAGTTCTATTGTTCTTGATGGAAACTTAAACTGCATATAGAACGGCTTTTCTGATGGAAAGTTCGTTTGCATCATTTGTCTTATGCGAGCCTTGATAGGAAAACGAAAATCCTTGATTTCTCAATTTTTCTGATGGAAAGTTCGTTTGCAAAATCAAATCTTATTTTGGTACCTTTATTTGTTTATGCACAATGTTGTAGGAGAATGGCAGGAACATTTTAAGAAAGACCATCGGGACCCCGGCATTTACTACAGTTATGGTTATTCCAGCGATATAAGATTTGATGAAGAGGATCTTTATATTACCTTGTTTGGACCCGATAAAGATCTGTTTCTGCTTGTTAAGGAACCCATTCCCAATGTTGGGAATGCTCTCTGTTTGTATTACATTGATCTGCCTCATCGGGGCAAATTTGTTTTCCCATATGAATTTGAGGTGGAGACTTGTATTACATGCTCGGTGCGATTGAACTCACAAGCTGTTTCCATCAAGGAGTGGAAGAGAGGCGAAGTACGTGGCCCTTCCCTTTTGGTACCATTAGGGCTTACAGAGCGAAATATGAGGGTACGTGTTTTAATACATAAAAAGTTGGAGTGGGATGTATCAGACTGAAAAAGATGACCTCCTCGTAGGATAATTCTAACTATATAACTCAATGTCTGTGAACTCCTTGTTTTGGAATTATAATAAATTAGTTATCTGAGTAACCATAGTTGTCTTGTAATTTGCTTCTTGCAATGAATTGTTCTAAATTTGAATTTAAGTATATTAAGGTCTTTAATTTGAAACTTCATCTGGCCAAGTGGCAGAGCCAGCAACCAGCTTAAACACACAAAAAACATACAAATTTGTGTGTGTCAGCCTCTGACCAACTATTCATGTTGCTTTTAAATGAAGGTTAAGCAATCAAAACAAGACTACATATAACCCCTTAATTTTATTTCAACCAAATCACTCAGTTCATAATCTATTGGAGCAAGTTCTGGAATCTGGATCAATGTTTAATTGTTTACGATTAAAACGTGATTTTCGTTCCATACAGCTTGGGGACATTCATCATAGGATATTTATATTAGTGCTGTCCCAAGCTAGAAAAAAAGGAGAGTTTGTGATAGGCTTGGGAAGCCAGTGGTAAAAAAACAGTCTCTTTATGGAAATGAAACCCTCACGAATTGGTCAAGAATAGTACTAGGATGGGTGACCTCCTGCGAAGTCCTTGTGTTGCTGATTTCGGTTGAGTTTCATTTCTAGCCTACCCTAATTTGTTTGGGAATAAAGGCTTTGAAGAAGAAAAAGAATAATATTTATATTAATGCTCAGCTATTGGTTACAGATATCTTTGTAACTTTGATGTTAATTGTAATATAATTGGTTGGAGTTATTTGCAAACAGAAAACTACATGTCTTTTGCCTTGTAATTAATTAAGTACTCATATGTAACAAGTGTTTTCTGACCAAAAAATTTCTGTTACATGCCAATGCAGAGATTTGTTATCTCCACTATCACTCAGCAATTATAAATTAAGGTTCCAGTTTAACATGGTTAGTTAATAAACCTGATGTTGGTGGCCTTCTCAGAGGCAGTATGTGTTTACTTATTTAGTTATCTTTAGGTGAATTTACATTTTTTAAGTGTCATATGATAACTCACAATGGTGTTATTTTGTAAATTTTCTTCATTGCTATTGGATGAACTAGGTAAGGATTGCTGTACTTAAGCATAGATTATGTCTTTGTAGAACAACAAAATAAGTTGTGTTAAGGGACGTCTTAATCTCTTGGATGCTGATTTGTTTTCACTGTACCTCATCATGTAGTTTTGGATATGGTTCAAAGTTCCTATGCGGTATAGAGTTATGTAAAGATGCCGTAATATTAATTTAGATGTAATTGAGCGATGTTAAATAATAACATAATGTTATTTAATTTATATTATATACCAGTATTTTTTTTTTGGGTTTCTAAATTGTATTCAATTTATTGTGTTGTAATATAGGTGGAGATTTGTGTCATGATACTATGTAAATCGATCAAACCATGTTTTAATTAACATTTTCTGAAAATAATGTATGAACTTTTTTGAATTTTGAATATCGACTCAATATACATTAATAATGATAACAAATAATAGTATTAGATTTCATTCGATGGTAAAAACATGTAGTATAACAATGTAAATTAATCTAAAAATCTTTTAACCTAAATTCAACATGCACTTGCATACTCCACGTACTAAACTTAAATAAAAAAAAAGTGCAAAGTCAGAAAATCATTGTAATTGTGATCTAAAAGTATTGTAATCTAAATTCAACATGCACACTTGCATACTCCACTAAACTTAAATAAAAAAAAGTGTAAAGTAGGAAAACCATCGTAATTGTGATTTTGTCTAAGGTGTATCTAAAATTATATTACGAAAGAGATTATGTTATTAAACAAATAATAAAAGATACAGTATTCAATTCTAATGTGATAGATTTATTAATTTTCTCTGATTTCTTATAATATGATTGAAAATTATATATAATCATATATATAATTATTAAAGACGGGATTTATAAGTTTTTTTATTATAAGAGAATACTAGACTTATTTACTAACAATTATTTAAATTTTCCTATACATAACAACAATAGCTATTATATACATAATTCACAAGATATATAAATCAAGATTCAAGTAACATATGTATGACACATCATGCAAAACTTCTCCACCACCTCTCTAAAAATGCAATAAAACCACTATAGTAATTAACCACCATCTGGCCCAAATTGACCGCGTGATGTTTAGATCGTCCCAAAATTGACAATCTGTGTGCATCAAGATTCGTGCTGCATGAAAAAAGAAAAACTATACATATTGATATTAGACACTGGCAAAAAGATAGGATCTGATGAGCATGCTACTAAATTCGGTCCATGGTCTGCTTAAAAAGCCTAAACAGAAATGGGCTTTCGGCCCATGGGCATTAGGAGAATTAAAAGGATAAAACAATTGGCTGAAATGAGAGTATTTTCAAAGCCAAGAGTGTCAAATGTCTCATTTTTAAGTTATTTTCCCCATTTTTTGGAATTCAGATCCTCCCCGGTACCGAAATAGGAAATCGTTTAGAAGGATCTAGACCGTTCTTTTTAACTTGGAACGAATCTCAGAGCCAATTAATATTGTCTCTTGTGCTAGCCCGAATCTCAAAATAGCTGAGAGTTAATCTCAAACCATAAGGCGAGGAGAATCTTTTATAGTACCTGGGAGGATAGTTCTCCCATTTTTTGAGGATTTTTCAGACTTGTTTGATTTCACTGAGATATATTATGAAATTTCGAAGTAATATATAAAATTATAAAAATATGTGAGAGGGTGTGATATTGACTTGATAATCTTTTTACTTTATAAAGACTTTTAAGTTTTTTTTTTTTTTTGCAAAGATTTTTAATAAAAAATCTTCTCTTTTATTTATTTTTACATAATTGCCTATTGGGGCTGCTTCTAATGTGCATTTCATATTTTATCAATTGAATGGCGTATTTGATAAAATTATTTCTTGAGGTTACCGCAATTTATCGTATTCATGCCATAAAAAATTTGTGCCGATCAACCAAAAGAGGAATCACTCGACTCTTAAGGGACTCGCTCACTTAATAGGGATCCAATAGGGACTCACTCACTCAAAAAAAATCCGAAGGAGACTCACACCCTAAACTTAGCATCACGCTAAGACAAAATAAAAATTAACTCTAATCTAATATGTCTTCTCCTCTAACCTATGGACATATTTATAATAAAAGAGAACAAAAAATGAGTTGTTACAAAATCTTGCAATATATACTTTAAAGCAGCAAGAATTTCTTTTTAATGAGCCATAATATTATGCTTTTAATGAGACTTTAATTGGCAGCATCATATTCCTCCTCTCGAAGAAGACTCAACCTCAAGTCTGTTTGGTTTGCACTAGACATCTCTATGGAATGCACGACCTGCTCTGATACCAATTTGAAAGTGGAAAATATTGCAAACATAACAGAAATTGTGAAAACTAAAAAAAAAAAAAAAAACAGAAAATTATATTGATAAAATAGTAACGATACAAAATATTTGTTGAGGCTAATCAATCAAAAGAGGACTCACTCAACCCTCAAGAGACTCGCTCACCTAACAGGGATCCAATGAGAACTCGCTTATTCAAAGGAGACCCGAAGGGAACTCACTCACCCAAAGCTTAGCATCACACTAAGACAAAAATAAAATGACTCTTATTTGCCTTCTCCTCTAACCTATGAACTTATTTATAATAAAAGAGAAAAAAAAATAAGTTGTTATAAATCTTGCAATATATACTTTTTTATTTGGACATTAATAAAAATTTATTAAAATTAATCTATCATCGTTTGTAACTAGATCCTTTCATTTTTTTTATCACTTAATCTAGTATACAATGAACTTCAAAAGTCATAAAATTTATGTGGGTGTATCTTTCATGAAAACAATCAATAGTTTTGATTGGACTTTTAGTTTTCAAATTTTTTAATAAAAATAAAATTGTAACATTTTGTGACACCAAAAAACTTATGAAACATTCCTCCATTATTCAATATCATACACGTTTTTTAATAAATTGACTTGTAAATTCTGTTTACATTTTTGTTATTTATTATCTAAGAATAACACTACGAACTTGCTAGATCTTCTTAAATTAAAAAATATATAAAAACAGTGACAAAGACGATAGGATAAGAGATGAAAGCGAAAGCATGCTAATCCCTTTATTAGCAAGTCTAACAAGCAATTATTTCTCTAAGCATTAGCTGTCTCCATAATCCATCCATAATTAAAGGCACATATCTAATCTAGGTGATTTATTATATAGTAGCACAAAAAACATAGCTGTCTCCATTAATTGACTAAATTAATTGGCCAGAGCTGACTCATGTCCCCTTCATACCCCAATTTGAAATTTAACATTATTAACTGATACAAAATTCTTAAATCATCACAAAAAAAATTAATAAATTTGTGCATTTAATCTTTAACCCCACATACAATAAAAGCGTACCTAATGTTATAACATGGATAACCTAGTGTAGTGTAATTTCATTTATTGAAGGACTGGAAAGTATTGATGTATTCACAAATTATAAATTTTAATTGCCAAAATTATAAATTTTCAATTTATAGGAAAGACTTAATCCCCTTTTTCTAAATTTGTGATAACTAATATATAATTAATATTTTAATTTTGTATAGAGTTTAATTCACCCAACAACAGTTACAAGCCTCAAAAATAATCTGAACACATTACATGAAAGAAATAAGGTAAAACCCTAAAACATTAAGAGGGGTTTTGTGTAATTATTCACCTTGAATTTGAAAATTATATTAAAATTATTAAGTGAATACGGTGGAATTGAGTCTATACAAATACATCAAAAAAAAAATACTAAAAACAAAAATAAGCATCATGGTTCAGAAGCAACTATATTTACACAGCCATAGATTACAAACCATATGAATTCAAATAAAGGCATAGTTTGTGCTTCGCTAAGAATACATATGTTTGCAATTAATAATACTATTTCACTCTTCACATGTTGTATTTATAACTTTGATCCACTTGCAATTAATTATCTACTCCATCTGTGTACGGTTTGACTATCTATTCTTTGAAAATGAAATCACAAAATAGAATATCATCATTAGATTCGCACCTTTGATTGTGATGTGCAAATCAGAGACAAATAATTAAACATATTACAAGAAAACTTCACCCATCACAATATCACATCAACTAACACATCAACTAAAACATCACTCATCACATCAACTAACACAAAATCAAAATATCACATCACATAATTCCAACAAAATATAGGTACATTTCATGAATTGAAATAACAAAATGACATCAAAATAAAAACATTGTTCTTCAATAATCACTCGTCATGGCAGACACAGCATGCCACATAGAGCGCTTATTCAATCATAACTGAAATCTGAATTCATGAAAAAGAAAAATTAAATTTAAAACATAAACCTTAGCTAGCTGCTTCCACAATCAAAAGCTTAGACCTTGTAAGTAATCTTTTTGTTTTGTATTTCTTCATCTTCTTCATCCCAGGAAGAGAAAAACGACCTTGGCGAAGTTGGGAAACCACTCACAGCAACAAAGCTCTGGTAAATAAGCAACCCACCACCCGGCAACTCCTGTTTCAACATATCACCATCATTATACCCGTTCACATTTGCCCCTTTACCCCATGACCCATCCAACCCGCATCCACCAAAAACGGTAACAGCAACAGAGAACTCAGTGGGGCCGAAGCAACTCAAGACACGGGAAACCAAATCGCTGTAGTCCAACTTGCCAGGATCAAATCCCATAGCCTCGTAACTTGCATAGCTAAAACCCTCTTCAGGTGTCACATGAATGGTAGAGAGGGATTTCTCATAGATACCATTCATGGAATAACCGCATGGTTCAAATTCATAGTCGCATATTTCCATTTCTGGAATAATTTCAGATATGCCCGCATTCTTTGTCATATTCCCATCCCCATTCACCTCATTCTTAAAGAAAATCGCAGCCTTTTTAGGGTTTAAACCAGTCATGCACATTTCGAGTGTTACCATAGGCTGCTCGGGGCGGTCAGTCGCATAGTAGACATGCCACTTTTTGTTGGGCTGCAATGCATCTCCAACAACATACGCACCAGAAGAGTTGAGGTGGCCAAAGAATTGGTTGAGAGCTGTGACTTCCTCCCCAAAGGAGCGATGTGGGGCAGGCTGGGCCCCAGGGAAGATGAAAGAGCCACGAGAGTACTTCACCGACTGAATCGGGAGCTTCAATTCCTCAGCAAGTTCGAGGATTCTGGGGATGGATAACAATAACTTGGTGGTCCCACAAGTCTTCAGAATAATTTTGTAGTTGTAGATAAAGAGGCTTGACTCAGAGAGCACATAGGAGTCAAACAACTTGTTTGAGAGATTGGAGACAATAGTGCAATAAGCGAGGTCGAGAATGGAGTCAATTTGGGGACGTGAAAGGTTTCTGAGACCAAGGCCTTGAGGGTCAAGAAAAGTGGGGCCCGGAGAGACTGTGATCTCGAGGCGCTTCTCATAGCCCTCAAAACCAATAGCAGATACCGCCATTTGATCAAAGTTTGTAGAGAAAGAAAGAGAAGGGAGAATGTATCAAGAGAAGGGAGGGAGGGACTGAGAAGAGAATTCGGCTGAGAGTGCAGAGCAGCTAGCAAAAGGTTTTCAAAATCAAAATAAGAGAAAATCGTAAAGTTCCTAATCTACGAAGAATTGCATGTAGGTCGTATCAGGATGGTTTGCGCACGCACTGTAAAAAATAAAAAATAAAACAAGAAATTAGTGAAATAATCAAATTTGAGATGTAAGAAGTCAGTATTCTAATTCAATCTCAGTGAAATTGATAAAAAACTGTGATAGCAATAAGTAATTCTCCTTTTGAGTTAAAATGATAAATACTTTCCCACTGGTGGTACCAATATGCTATAAACAGCAGTAGTTAAGGGTTTGATTTAAAATGACTGAAAAATTCTTATAATTAAAATTAGGGTTTGATTGGATGTGGAAATTTTATACTCTCCCATACAAACCCGGTATCATCTTGCACAAAACCCGACTGGTACCATCTCACAATCATTTTTGTACCAACCATGTAAAATTCTCATGTTCATACCAGCAACAGTACCAGTATGTAACTGGTACCATAAAAAAAAAAGGTATAGAGCTTACGTTGGAGTATGCAGCAGATTGGAATTTCTTGATACCGCCGGCAGGTCGAACGTCTTCAATGCTGTATCCGAGAGGTGCTTCGTATTGCTTAGAGCCACTACTACTACTAGACTTCTTTTTTCCACCTTTCGACTCCATTAAAACATCAATTCTCTAATCTGCCATAAACAAAAGATATGAAATATATTTCCATTGTTAGCAATTTATTTAATATGGTGTGTGCCTTTCAATTGGCATATTAAGTACAACTTGAAAGAAATTTCAATTTGTTTTGGAATCATATTTTTAATTCAAATTCTTTTAGGTTAGAAGAAAATTCATATGATTTTGTTAGGGAAAATGTAAATCATATTTCAGAATAAATTAAACAATAATTTGAAGTAGGACAAAAATTTTAAGGGCATATTTTACATCTGGAAAATTTCAACCATGGCTCAGCAACCTACAATTTTATTTCAGATCCAACCAGGTGACTACAAAATAATTTCACAAAATTGCATAAACGAACAACAAACTCCACATAGATCCTAAATATTTAAATGCTAAATAAACAGATAAAGATTATATTAAATTATTAATCGAACGAAACCAGAGAGAGAGAGAGAGAACTTACAAATTTTGAATTGGGTAATAAGAAAGCTCTTATTGGGATCTATTCAGACTATTCTCTCTTCTTTCTTGGTCAAGATTTCTTGAAACGGCGAGAGGAGAGGAGAATAGTTTAGAATGGGGATTTTCGATGAATAGATGATTTGAGAAGAGAGGAGGTGGTATTTATAGCCCGAGAATGCCCCTTAGGGTTTGTTAAGTTTAACACGCACGATTCGCTAATTTTTTACTATTTTTTACGAACTGGACGCGGCGCAGGCGGAAATCTCCTCTGTTATTACACAGATTTTATTTTCCTAGAATTAAGTCCTATTTTTAGAGTACTCATTTGCTAATTTAGTGAGGCTATTTTGACTACTTTGGATTTTTATTTTTATTTTTAAAGTTTAAATAGTTTAAATAGTTAATACGTATATTTTAAAGTCCAATTTTATTCTTTTAATTTTCGTTTATTATTTTTTAAATAAATAGAAAATGACTTATTTAAAAATTCCGAACCATTCGAAAATAGTGATTTTCTAAATTATCAAACACAATAGTAAAATAAATTTAAAAAGATGTAAATCTTAATTTTTAAGTATATTTTAATATGAAAATTATGTTTAACAGTTCTGATCAACTATCTAAACGAAAGATATATGTTCATAATCGCTATATATATAGTTTATTTATTGTTTGTGTGATTGTGGAATTGGTAATAAGAGAGTCCGTAAAACAGGGAAACATGTGGAAAAGTATGAGAAATGTGTTGGACTTGTCTAGCAGCCTGTGTATTATTGACATTTTGTATGTTTGAAAATAATAAATATTTTTTAAACAATTAGAAAGATGATGAAATTTTTTTATGATACGAAAGAAACCGCATCTTATGCCGTCCTTGGCAAAATTTTAGGATGCATTTGGATCGTCAATAATAGCATGAGATTAGCACTTTTTGAGTTAATAATTATTTTTCTCCACTATTCTAAGTTTGGATTACTCTAAAAATAGAACTATTTTTAGAGTTAGTGTTGTTATTGCTAACTCATTCAAATGATGAAATAGTGATCACTTGAGCTAACTTCAGTTTAGCACTATTTTTAATATTATCGGAGTAAATAATTGTATAACATCATTTTTTTTTTAATTCTTTGTTTTATATTTTCTAAAAAAAAATTGTATTAATGTTGGTCCGCTTTTGTTTTAAAAATATATATATATATATATGCTAGTATTATTAGCTATTTGTTAATACTAAATAATTTATGGCTTGTAAGTTTCTATTATTATAAGAATACTCCTATGTATAGCAATGTCAAAAAATCATTGTGCACTTAGATATATTTTACAGAGTTATATTAATGTGCTGTATAGTGTATACTAATCTAAATTTTGATGGACATTTTTTCATGGAAAGGAAATTTAGTAATTTACTATAATAATCACATGGAGAGAAGCATTTTAAATTTTACTATATTGCTTTTGGGACCTAATAGAGCCATAGAGGTATAGAAATTGTTTTCTACTATTATATTATCAAATTTAGGATTTGTGTTCAAAAAATGTAAAGCAAAAGATACAACTATGAAAAATAAAACATTGCACAAGATAAATTTTGTTGGTGCATAAACGCACTCTTAAATTTACTCTAAGACCATCCTATACATAAATAAAACCAAATCTAGGCAGCGGAATTACCTTGTTTCATCTTGAACGGGCTGTTGCTCGACACTCAATCGAAATTAAAGACTTGGGGTACAACAGTTCTAAGATTTTTTTTCTGGTTACCTGTGTTACCTCTTCTTTCTCGCTACTATATGATTTCTCAAAATCAATTAAATTGCTCTACTGCCTTGGAGACCTACATCTTAAATAGGGTAACAACCGCCTAAGAATTAGAGTGCTAATTATGGCAGTTCTAGAATTAGAGTGCTAATTTCGGCAGTTCTGTTAATTATGACACTTTAATTTGCTACCAAACTTAATTGTAATATTTCTAAACTGTCCATCAACAATTAGAAATAATTATCATGATATTTCTACACATATTTTTAGTCCATATCCTTATTTTAAATACGTACATGATGTTATACTAAATTTGATCACTTAGTTAGACATTTAACTGAGACAATATACAACATATAATTATATTACATAGTAGTCCAACATGATATATATAATTAGATCTAGACCTCTCCAAATCTAATAAATTTAACATAATTAGCTTTACTCATGTAGAAAATCCGACTTGCTATTATTTACAAAATTAAGGTTTCCAATTGTTACGTACATTCCTATTTGTATATGTGAAAAATAATATTGAACCATGTGGGACCATTCAATTCTTCCTTTTTCCTATAAGAAAACGATCAACAATTCAACATATTTGCTTGTTCTTGTTCAATATTTATCATAATAATCTACATTAGAAGGAAATTCCACCACTAACAAATATTTATGTTTTCAGATCGAGACGAAGTCCAAACAGTTGATCTGTACTACTCCACATGATCTCCATATTAAAATGTGTTTAGAGACAAAGAATTTTTTTTTAAAACTGTAAACTATTTTTTTTTTATAGATACTTATAATAACAGTGATTTTGTACTTATAAAAAAATAGAAAATTTTCAAAATAAAATAAAATTTGAACTACATTTCAATATGTAGATCACGTTGATTGATTCAGAATGATTGTTTGGAATTTAAAAATAGAAAAAAAAATATATATGACGCATAATAAAGTATGAAAAAAAACAAAGCATTTTAACCCTCCTCATTTTTGAAATGATACAATATTCACTAATTAATGTTACGTGTAGAAAACATCATTTATCTTTCCTGTGAAACTTGCTGTTGCTTCACCTATAAGTTATGTTTTGGCAAATATTGTTGAATTTCCACAAGACTTGATGTAGTAATTTCTTAAGTGTATGTTTTTTATTTGGAGGCTTTATCTGTCGTTTCATTTGTAATTGTAGGTATAGTGACAATATACGCGTATAATTTGTGAATAATTTGTGTGTGTTTTTTTTTTTTTTTTTTTTGAACTGAACTCCGTTTAAAATGCAAAAAAAAAAACGTATAATATGCTTTATTCGCGAATAAAACGCGAATCACGATTTTTTTGCGAGAAATACGTGAAAAAAAAGGTGATTTTTTTTTTACCGAATCATTCATGAATTATACCCGAATCACGAACTTTTGATCCTGCTGAACCGAACCCAAACTAATTGTTTGTCACTATAATTGTAGGTATTATACGGTTTACACCAAAGCAATATCATGCAGTTGTTGTTGTTGTTGTTATTATTATTATTATTATTAATATTTAATGGGCTCCAGTAAATATAATTATAAAACAGATCAAGTATAAATTCAAAGAGATTGGTCAAAAAGATACGTCAAAAGAAGGAAAACTTGTTCCATGTATGACAAATCCTATATTCCCTTCACCATTAAATACCTTTAATTAAAATAATAAGTAGGCAGATTCTCTGCCATTTACCAGCATTTTTTCTTGAGGAATTTATATATATACCCATTATAACTTCATGATTTAAATCTTTTTTTCATCACAATTTATATATATATATATAGGTTTTCTTAATTTAATCACTTGAAAATATAGTTTAATTAAAAAAAATTGTCCCTTGTACCCTTAAAATATTGTGTCGTTAATCCCTCCCCTTCCTTTCAAAATTGACATTTTGATTGAAAATCACATCATCTATATTCTGATTTTGGGGAGGGACAGTTACAAAATTGTTGAAGCTGTTAAAAAATAATTAGAGCATGTTCAGTTATTTACTATGTGTGGGAGAAAATAATTTATTCAAACTTTGTGAAAATTATCCCACGCACATAATATTACGGTCATTCAAAAATTTTCATTCTCGTTCTCCTTGGACAGCCAAACAACTCTTAAACAAGGACAAATCTGTAACATCCGGTAATTACAATAAATATTCTTTGAATTTATTTTGGATCATTTTATAATATCTAAAAATCTAAAGGTTATATAAGTAAAAAGATTAAACTTTAAAAAAAAAAGAGAAGCCTACGTGGCACCTATGCCACGCGGCTCATGAGAGTGCCCCCTCCCTTGTTAAATATATCTCTTACACACTCTCTCTCTCTCTCTCTTTACGTTTCAAAATAGAAAAAACAAAAGAAAGAGAAGAGAAGAAAAGAGAAAAGAAGAGAAAAAGGAAAGAGAAAGAAAGAGAGAAATATATATTGATAATATGTCAGATTGAAATTCTGACTATATCGCGTTGATTCTGAATAGTTGTTGCAAATCGAATTGGATTTCTGAACTGGTCGCTATCGGATAAGATTGACGATACAAAGGGTTCAGAAAGGAACGACTGTTAGTGATCCTGCCTATTGGCCAACGTTATCAGGTGCGAGATTATTGGATTAGTCTGAGATTCATGACTAGGAATTAAATCGTAACTCGCTATGTATTTTGAATATTTGATTGACTGCATTTATTGAACTGTTGCATCATATGCATAGCCCAATACAATTGAAACTGAATTACAAGTGAGTCTATTGACTATCATGTTGATATTGTTTATCGGTTGATTGATTCTTATTGCAAATGATTGATTGAGACCACAGTGACTGAATTGATTGAATATTGAATACTGTAATCCTTGAACCTCCATATAGTGGAGAAAAATGATTAATCTATTGTAAAGTCTAGCTAGCTACTAGACTTTACTCCGGGACCCTTATGCGCATATGGTGAATGGCCCCAACTGAACCCAATACCGGTTGGGTAGGGGATACTGAATAAATATGAACTGTGACTGTAAGACTAATGAACTGTGGTAACTGTCTTATCAATTATTTTCCTTCCGATAATGACAGTACTGTGATATTGATTCCGTATTGTTTCTGCTAACCGATTGTCAGGATAGTTAGAACTGTCTTATCATCGATTTTCTTTCTGATACTGACGGCATTGGTATATTGATTATATATTATTTTCGTTAACAAATTATCAGGATGGATAGAACAGTATAAGTCCTAACACGATAGATGCTTGTTATAGTATCTGTCAGTGTTACCAGACTAGAAATTGTAAAGGTAGGAAACCAAACGTTACCATACTTTATGGTTTAAAAGATTTAGACCCAAACCCTTTATTATGATAAGATTCATTGAGTTCTGATTGTTGTTCGATTGGATACTGTTATTGAGCATCTGCATTCGTCATTTTAAAATGAGCTGTTAATTTCTCGTGCGGTGATTTCATTCTGAATATGGATTTCCTTCGAATCCAATAATCTGAGTGACAATCAGCACTGAGAAATAATTTATTATTTCTCACTCGTTTCCCCTTGTGGGTTACAGGTTTATTTGATGAAGATTGAGAAATGCTTTTGGGATTGTAATTGACAGCAGGGCCACCTAAAGGTATGGAATTTGAGATTATTTTATCTGACATGGTACAGAAAATTCATCTAGCACCATCCACTATAAACTGTCAGATAATTATTGTAATTAATTGGGATGTGGTTAAAAATAATGGATGCTATTGGCAATGCATAAAAAGATCCGTGCCTTGTGTTATGTAAATTGAAATGAAAAATTGGACGTGGTAAGTCCGTCGCACCTCCATAGCGGGGGTGTGACAAAATCAAATACGATCAGGGTCGATCGCTGAGTTTTTTTTATAAACCATAATTAAAAAAAAAGTTCCGATTTCAGCATGATTAGCCGAGTTTTTACAAAAACCATAAGAAACGGTTTGGCAATCCGTTCCCTATATCTCCCAGAATGGGCTGCTGCAACCGTTTTTGACTTTTTTTTCAGTTTTAACTTCAAAAACGGGTTGCCAAACCGTTCTCTACAGTAATTTTTTTTATAGTTTGTTTATAAAATAAATCAGATATTTTGTTTGATTTTGTATATTAACAATAAGATTAATGGAACAATTTGAATATATTTTTTTTGTGTATTTTGACCATTTTATCATTTTATCAAATCAATTGATTGGTTTTTTATATAAAAAAAATCAATAAATATTTCCGTGAAGAAAATTAAAAGAAAATGTAAAAGTGAATTACAATAACAATACTAAAAAATTGTATTTCTAGATACTTTTTTCTAGGAAATAATGTCTCTGAATGATTAATGGACATATTTTCCATAATCTAACAGCTTTTATGGCAAAAATCGACTCTATTTTAATTTTTTTTCAAAACATATGATTACATAAACTTCTAAATCCTCCATGTAGTAGATCAATGTATCATTATTTTAAAAAATCGACCAATTA
The DNA here is from genome assembly GCA_964058825.1 of Carex arenaria. Classification (NCBI taxonomy): domain Eukaryota; kingdom Viridiplantae; phylum Streptophyta; class Magnoliopsida; order Poales; family Cyperaceae; genus Carex; species Carex arenaria. The sequence continues at coordinate 33,519 of CAXKVW010000489.1, read as the reverse complement.
GAATAGTAACATATTTTTACAAAAAAATAAGTACTTTTTAAATTAAAATGAGTTTTAATAAAAATAACAATTAAATGATTAAATTTGTTTGTTTTTAAAATATAAAAAAGTAAATTTTAAAATATAAAAAAATAATACGTACATTTGAAAACCAATTCATTGATTTTTATATATTTATTGATTTGTTTATATAAAAAACCAATCAATTGATTTGATAAAATGATAAATTGATCAAAATACACAAAAAAAAAAATATATTCAAATTATTCCATTAATCTTATTGTTAATATACAAAATCAAACAAAATATCTGATTTATTTTATAAACAAACTCTAAAAAAAAAAAACTGTAGAGAACGCTTTAGCAGTCCGTTCTGAGGGATATAGAGAACGGGTTGACAAACCGTTTCTTATGGTTTTTGTAAAAACTCGGCTAATCATGCTGAAATCGGAACTTTTTTTTTTTTAATTATGGTTTATAAAAAAAAAAACTCTCGATCGCTCCTCTAATTTCATTTTTTTTTTTTTTGAGAGAAATATAAATTTGTCATGTTATGTATGATTTGACAAATTTTCTATCTCTATTATTTTTATATTTTGATTCGACTTTAGACTTCAGGCTTTAGGTTTTGGGCCTCAAATTTTGTATTACTAGAGCATGGAAAAGGCAGTCACCTCACACTCACGGGGGAATAAAGTTTGGAACAGATCTCAATATCTGTATTTGTCACATGACTCACATCCAACACTCTAAATTAAATAAGTATAACTTTTCATCCGTTTTCTCTCCTGGAATTCTGACTACAATCATTGAGCTGCAGCTGGGAATCTAGACTTAATTGTCACAGTTAAAAAATTAGAGAAAATCAATAATTGTCACATTATACATTGTAATATGATTGTAATATGAGATGCTCCAACTTATTTTGAAAAATAAGGATGATGTTTTATTTTTATTTTCAAATTTTAAATAGTTAATTCGAACCTTTCAATATGTTTTTCATATTAAAATATACTTAGAGATCAAATTTTATAATTTTTTAAAACAAAATACTATTTTTAAGAACTTTTGAAAATCAATAAATGCCGAGGTGAAAATATGGTTGAACTAAAAATTTAAATCTCCGCTAATTTACAGGCAAGTATAATTTATTATTTTTCAATACATGATATATTTAAACAAGCAAAAACATAATTATAATTATAGCTTTTGAATATTAACGATACTTTTAAAGATACTAGATGAATGTATCATTATAATAAAATATAGATTAAACTCATAAATGAAAATTATCAACAAACAATATATAATGGTTGTATGAAGCATAGTTATAAGATTTGCGTTTAATTCACAAATTAAACGTTTTTGAGGTGACAGCAAACCGAACGACGAATTATTTAGTTGACCGAACTTTAACTGAATTATTCACAAACTTTTTTTAGGGTTTTTCTTTTCTCCTTTTTAGAACTAAAATTTCTAGTTCAGATAATTCCGAATTATTTCCGAATCACGAATTTTTGACTCGGTCGTGCTGTACCCGAAAAATTCAATAGCTGATAAAGCGACTGAGGAGACCCACATATTTCAAATTTAAATTTAAAAGAAATCAGCTTAAATATGTCACTTTTTGTCTATATTCCAAAAAGGGAAAATACAATGGGAAAAAGTAAGAGGTTGAAATGAAAAGAGCAAAGGAAAGGACATTACATTGTCTAAGAAGATAAGAAAATAGTGAATGTTATTATTACTAGGAAAATAAATTAATGTTAAGCAATCACAAAAATTATATCGTTATAATATTTACAAACATAAAAATGTAGATGGGATGTCAAAATATATAGCTATGATGTTTGTAATTATATCATGATATTATATCCATTATTTTCATTCAAAATATAATTATTCAAATAAATTTACAATAATTATGTTAGTTTTAATTAAACAAACACAAAAACTATAATTGATGTTTGCAATTGAAGGTCTTCTTTCTTTTTTTTTCCAAAAAAATAATTTCAGGCGCACAAAATTTTTATTTTTTTGCTTACATCCAGAAAGTGGAAGTTTGACTTTCATGAACACTAAACAAAAGAAATTTTAAAAAGTGATTATTTGTAATAATTTACATCTATCATCTATGTGGGTTTCATAATTGCATAAACAAAACATGATTTTTTTTGTAGTGCACAATCAAAGGTGTTATCTAGCCAGGTTAGTGGAAGAAGGTACCAAGAAAGGTGAAAAAGATAAAGAATAAATAAAATAAATAAAAATGCCAGGTTGGAAGCCGCCTGAACTACTAGTGGCTAATGCAAACAAAAATAGGGTTCTTTCTAGCCTTAAAAAAAAGGTATTATTTTCAAAATTGTGTCAGTGACCAAGTTGAACTTGAGAGGATCTTTGAATTATCTTCTTTATTTTCAATTTATTTCTTTTTTTAACTTTTGAATGAATGACTACATTGTTACAAGAGTAAGGCTGGGGTGCTATCTATAGCACCAGAGCCTCAATACAACGGCTCAAAATTTGAGTTTTCAAAATTCTAACGGCCGATCCGAACCGTTCAAAATTTAATCTGTACTAAAATGTACTTGCATACCAAATTTTACATTTTTTTGAATTTTTTTACTATTTATTAAGTATGTTACAAAACCGCTGTTTTCAGTGATCCAGAATTATTCAAAAACAGCGGTTTTGTAACATACATAATAAATACTAAAAAAATTCAAAAAAATGTAAAATTTGGTATGCAAGTACATTTTAGTACAGATTAAATATTGAACGGTTCGAATCGGCCGTTAGGATTTTGAAAACTCAAATTTTGAGCCGTTGCATAGAGGCTCCGGTGCTATGAATAGCACCCAGGCCTTACTCTTGTTACAAACTTACAAATTTACAATCAAATCAATTGGCTTATAAGTGGGATTGGGTTTCCTAAAAAAAAAAAAATGTGGGTTGGGCCTTGTGAGGAAGACATGACAGGTGGGGTCTCAGGGACAGAATATGATTAAATATGCAGCCCAGCGGTCCCATTCGACCAATTCTTGGGAGGAGATGCAGAAGCGGAGCGCGGACAATTTTAATTGGATCAAAATTGGTTTGATTTTCGCTCGAAACTCCAATTTGCTACATGCACCCGTGTTTGATCTGCACGAATATTGAAGCATCACACAAACATCACGAATCGGATGGTTCCGAGCAGACATGAGACCGATTTACTCATCGGATGCGCTCCACTCCAAGGAGACGCGTGGCGGGCCCAGGTCCTCTAAAGTAACTTAAATTTTGAGCTTGAATCCTGACCGTTTGATTATAATTCGAACCAATTCGATTCGGAGTAGTATTCACGGTACCCATTAATATTCGTGCAGTTTTTGGACGATCGAGATCCAAACTAAAATTTTGATTTTACTTGCAATAAAGGGGGGACCACTCTGGCAGGCGGCAGCTCAGCTAACCTATCCTAGTAAAGGAGGAGATATGACGTGCGGGGACCACCTGAATAATAATCAATCACTGGAGGTGTGGGTCTACATTGTCAGAAACGGAGAAGAGCAACGGGTGCGTATCCTCTGAGATATCTCAATTTTTGCGTGACCGACGTGTCCGGTACATATTCGGGTAACGTAGGGGCCAGTATTATTTGAGCTTCGAGATTCGTGCAGAACTTATTTGAACGATAGAGATATTCCAAAAGTCACGCAAAGTTTGAGATATCTCAGAGGATGCGAATTCGAAGAGCAACTGGAGAGCTGAGCGGGGTAGAACAATGGGGATCGGACTGATCTGCTGAGAGCAAGGTCCTGCTTTTTCGATCTCAACTATTCAAATTTGTTGAGATTTGTGTATGGAAAAGTTTTTTTTATTGAGATTCGTGAATGAAAAATTTTGAATGGTTGGGATCAGAAAAGCATGATTCTGTTTTTCTTAGAAAAAAAGCAGCATAGTCGGATCCGAAGGATGGAATCTTCTAATTACTTGGAGTAATATGCAATTAGGTACTTCTATTTAATTTAATTACTTAACAAAGGTAAAAACTATTATTAGCATTTATTCCCAGAATTCATTTATTCAAAAATCCAAACGTTGCCTCAATTAATTTCTTCTTAAATTCTTCAAATTGTTACTCGTAAAGTCTACGTATTTTTACTAATTCAAAATAATTAACCCTTTTGAGATGTCATGGCTTCATTTGATTTTATATCAAATTGAATTGTTGTCTTTACGATTTTTTTTTATAATCATGGTTTTCTACTAGTAAAATTATGACTTTACCAATTTAAATTTTAGAAATCTATGCAAAATTATGCGAGAGAGAGAAACCTTAATGAAATAAATATTGTAAATTCTTATCGTATCTATATATTTAAGTACTGGATTTTTTTTTTTGAATCTGACTCAAACATTAATTAATTTGTTGGGTAATCTGTACGCTAGATTTTGTTCGTATTAGTTGAACTAATTTTGATCAAGACAATAATTTATCAGCTCCTAAGTCTGATTAATTTGTGGCCTGAAGTGAAAAATAAGTTTGAAATTTAATTCTCTTATGTACTCTATTTTATAGAACTTTGTTACTTTTCCTAAATATTAAGTGAATGCTCTTTATAATAATATATTTGTCAATAGTAGTTCTCATAAAAAAAACTAGCCACTTCATTTAAGTAGTTTGCCATCTATTCAATTATTCTAATTAAACAGTTTCATTTAAAAAAAAAACTAAGTTTAACAAAATAATTTGAAAATTATTAATTAAAGACAAAAGCGGTATAATTATATAAAAAATATGTGTGTGCTCAATATTAAAAATTAAGTTTTTAAACTAACAACAGCCTTTACATAATTATTTTACAATTAGAACAAAATATAGTATTTGAAAGGAATTGAGTAAAATAATCTAATCAATGTAACAATGAATATTATGCATTTCATTGCCAAGGATAATTAGATGTCACATTTCCTTCTCAGCAATTATTTCAACAAGATTTGTTATATATTTTTCTTCTTATCCAATATTTTGGACAAGTTGTTTGTTATAAATTGGATATGGAATATAACACAACCATTCATGATGTTTAATTAATACTATTAGAGTTATGCTGTCTTCCTTAATATTGTGTTAGAATTTGTGATCAGTTGTATCTTTAGTTTTCTCCTAACAAAAAAGATAAAACAAACTTAACATAACAAGTAGAAATGACTTTCATTTATAGGTTAATCCATAATTTCATATCATGAGACTTATCTAATTATCAATACAAAATTACCCTGTTTATTGTTTATCTAATTTTAATAAACTACGACATATGGTACTAATCACTATTTACACGAATACTATTTCAATATGCATTGTTGATGAGTAATGATATACTAGGTACCCCTACTATTATGTGTCCAAATATATAACACATCTAGATGAATATTGATAAATTGGTACACTTCTTATGGGGTGTGGCATTTGTGCGTGCGCGTGCCGTGTTCGTGTGTGTATTTTTTTGTATCACAGAGAAAGATTGACATACCGATATCTCCTGTTGCCAGCGACTATCCAAGCTATGAGCTTGTAATATCTTTAATTTATCTTTTCAAAAGTGTCTAGAAAAATGTAATTATCATATACCAGATGTTAATAATTAACATAGTTAATTTTTTTGTTATTTTTTTGTTTATAATTATTTTTTAACTTTTTTTTCTCAATTGTCACACACACTACAATTTATGATTCTTATTGTGTAATCCTTCAATCAATAACACTGTATTGTGTGTAGTATTTAAAGATTCTTTAGTTTTCTGGAAATAAAAATAATTATATGACCATCTATATTTGAGAAAAGACTTGAAGAGTTGTTGATTAAGATATATAGATGAGATAGAAACTATTGAATTATTATATATGCAGAGAAAATGTAGATTCACAATTTGTATGTGTTATCAAAAGAGGGAAAGTGTGACTGAGAGATCAAATACATGAAGAGAAAATTTTATACAACATATGCATGTTAAAAAAAATGAATTTCATGATTCTTTTGTAATTGATATTGTATGATAGGAGCACAATTTTTTTTTTTCAATTAGCTTTGGACATATGTGAATTATTTTAAGTTCCAAATAAAAAATCTTGAACAAGCTGATTTTATAAATCTTAAAAATATGAATTTCATGATTCTTTTGCAATTTCATAAATTAATCTGTGCCCTACGTAATGGGGTACTAATTTGGTCCAATTTTTTTTTAAATAACTGAAAAAAAAATCAATTTTGATTATAACCGAACTGGACAGATTTTTTCAAATCTAACCAAACCGCCCCATGGGGGAGGGGGGGCGGCCCACCCTCCATAGCAAACCGCTCCACTGTGGGGTGGTTTACTCTTCACACAAAACTGCCCCCCAGTGGGGCGGTTTGCTATCTGGCCTATATTTAATGCCTTTCTCTCTCCTGATCCCTCACAATTCAATCAATCTTCTTCCATGCAAAATTATGCGCCAGAGCGAAACCTTTTAATAAAATAAATATTTGAAATCCTTATCATATGCAAAAGTATATATTTGTTGGTTTTTTTGATATTAAATCTGACTCAAACATTATTAATTTGTTGGGTATAATCTGTACACTATATTTTTATCGGACTAGTTGAACAAAATTTGATCAAGACAATAATAGAAGTGGTTTAAATTTAAAATAATTTTAATGAGTTTATAATATGATGTCTGAGACGATCAACCTCAAACAACTAGAAACAAATTAACTTTATTTCATCTGTCTAATTAACACCTCTAATTTTAAGACCAAACATCATCTTCAATTGTATATCAAATGAATAAAATAATAAATATATAACTATAAAAATAGGTTCAATTATAAAATAATAAATAATTATAAAAATATGTTCAATTATAATAGTTCAGATTTGATTCAGATCTGGAAGGTTTTTTTTCCCTCAAGAAATAAAAAATTAACATAATTCAATACTATACATATCGTTTTGTATATAATAAAAAATAACATTAATTATATAATACTGATTATCAAAGAGCAAAAGATGTCATATCAACTTAAAGGCAGAGAAGTAAAACAATAAGTTTATTAAAATAATCCAATACTATTCAATAATTACTTTCATTTAGAAAATTATTTTACAATTATAATGAAATTAATATTGGCACGCATTCTAAAGATTGAAGCCAATGAAATAAATACGAGATCATTTGTCAAATGTAGATTCATCTAATGATTTGTTAAATTTTATGTGAGAAATAATATGGCACTCGCAAATGCAACTTCTCTCAATCACCTCATGTCAAACCTCTCTCAAGATAACAAGGGAAGATATATATATCCAATTAAAACATACCCATTTATAACGTTCTTTCAGTTCCAAAAAACACTATAATCCACAAACAATCTTCCTTAATATTGTATTAGAATTTGTGACCATGTGTATCTCTGATTTTCTCCTAACAAATAAAACAAAGTAAAACTTAATATAACAAGTTACAGTGACTTTTCTTTATGAGCATTGTTTATGAGTAATGATATAACAGGTAACTTAATTTCTATTATGTGTTCAATATATAATGCATCTGGATGAATATTAATAAATAGGTATCATTTTTATCATGTGTAGGGTAGTTTTGTGTGTGTGCGTGTGTGTTTTTGTTTCAAATTAAGAAAATGATTGATATACCGATATCTCCTATTGCCAACGGCTTTCCTAAACAAAAGCATGTAACCTCTTTAACATATCTTCTCAAAGAAAATGATCGATATACCGATATCTTCAATCAATAATATATTGTATTATGTGCTATATATATTAGAAGATGCTTAATTCAGTTTTTCAGAAACAAAAATAAATAAATGCCAATCTGTATTTGAGAGAAGACTTGAAGAGTAGTTGATTAAGATAACTATTTGAATGAAAGCTATATATCTTGAATTAATATAAAAATGCAGAGAAACTATTGAATTATTTATTTATTTTAGATGTAGAGAGGATTTGGGTTCACAATTTGTATGTGTTACCAAAAGAGAAAAGTTGTGATTGATCAGAAAATGTATGAACAAAGAATATTATACGCCAAATGCATGTCAAAAATATGAATTATTATACGCCAAATCACTGGATTTTGTTCGGATTAGTTGAACAATTTTTTTATGACAATAATTGAATAGCTCCTAAGTCTGATTAATTTGTGTCTGAAGTGATTTAAATATAAAAATAATTAGATTTCAAAGAATCCATGATATGATATCCGAGACAAACGACCTCAAACGACTAAAATTATATATTATTTCATCTGTCTAATTAACACCTCCAATTTAAGGTTAAACATCATTTTCAATTTTATTCGAAATTAGAATACTTACAGTAGAACTGTTCACAGCAAATTAGTAAAATAGATAAATAAATAAATTACAAAACAAAAACCATCTATAATAATTCAAATAATTAGAGAGTACACTTTTGTCATATGAAATATTCAAAATTCTAAAAAGACTAAAGATATATATATATATATTACAACCCAAACTAAATTGGTTTAATTCAAACTTCATTCCGTCTACCATAACAGCTATGAGCTACTACTAGATTTGCCACACAAAAATGAAAAAAATCTTTCATGTATAAGATAATATTCTTTTTTTCTTGAAAACCAACAGGATTAATTAAGCCCAAAAAGATAATATGTTAAGTACTAGACTAAACATTATTCTCAAAAAAAAAAAAAACCAACCGTTTTTCATCCATCATTTTTTCATATCTTAATGATATGTGGCCGGAAATGATTTAAATAAAAAGTAATTCAACACTATTAATTTGAGAGACGATCAAATTTGAACGCACCGAAGGGATTCCTACTTCAACCATTATATTAACACCTCTTCTTTCCACTAAATCAAACTAATGAACACTTAATTATTAAATTGGATTAAAAAAATTACAATGGCAAGATCCAATCCACCGAAAAATTAGTCAAAATTTGAAAAGAAGAAATTTGACGACAGCAATTAGATTTTCTGACAACTTAAATTGTTTTTTTTTAATTCAAAAATCATATTGTTACCCATCAAATTTGATTCCAATCTGCAAGATTTTTCTCATTTTAAAGAATAAAAGAAAAAAATTAACATAATTAAAAAATATGCATATCTTTTTATATATAATAAGGAAGATTTTTTTTTTAAATAGAACTCATACAAACAAAATTAACCAAAGCAGCATTGTACCCTTGAAAGCTATAAAAATAGCCTTCACGGGTCCTGTGGACCGGTGGAGTTTGGAAGGGCCTAGCTCCACCGATCCACAGGTTCGGTGGAGCTATTTTCTCATCTACCACAATGGCTACACGCAAGGTTACACATAAATTAATCTACACCGATCCATAGAACCAGTGGATCTCCAAAAAAATGCCTCCACCAGTCCTGTGACAAGGTGGAGATATTCTAGCTGACCAAGTTCGGTGCAAAATTACAAAAGCCCAGCTCCAGGACCGGGGGAGGCTTATGTGTGGATTTTCTGTGGTGCTGGTTGTGTCGGGCTGTAAAATGGCTCCACTGATCAACATGATCGGTGGAGTAAGGGCTCCTTAAGCTACACTGGTCCATAGGACCGGTGGAGACTATTTTTATAACTTCAATGCGAACGAGGCTGCTTTAGTTAATTTTTTTTATATGAGTTCTATTTTAAAAAAAATCATAAAAAAACAACATTAATTTTGACAGTACTGATTATGAAAGAGCAAAATATGACATGATCAACTTAATAGTAGATAAATAAAACAATCATTCTATTAATATAAGCATTATTAATAGAAAACATTATTAATTAAAAATTACTTCCATTTACAAAATTATTTGTAAAACAATCAGTCTATTATGAACGGTGTCAATGAGTACAGCAAAAAAAATTCTCTCATATGGCTAGAATTATGTTTCTCCTTAATAATCACTCTTCTTAGATTATTTGATTAAAAAAATATATAATTAATTTAGTAGCACAATCAACAAAACAATTTGCCAAAAACTTCTCAGAAAGATTCATTCTAAATTTAATCTCGAGAATTGTGAAAAAATATAAAAAATAATACAATTATAAAAAATATACAACTAAAATATAACACAAACATTTAGGCATTTTACCAGTGCTATTATAAAAACATAGTCCGTCTTCGTTAATATTGTATTAAAATTTGTCATCATTTGTGCCTCTAGTTTTCTCCTAACAAAAAAGAAAAACAAAAAAAAAGCAAACTTAACAATTGACAATGACTTTCATTTTTGGGTTAATTCATAATTTCATATCATGAGACTAAGCAACAACAATACTAATTATTAATAAAAAATAGTCATGATTATTGTTGATTTAATTTAATTAAACTCCAACATATATGCTACCAATAATCATTTTCACGGATACTATTTGAATATGCATTGTTGATGAGTAATAATATATTAGGTACCCTTCCTATTATGTGTCAAAATATATAATGCATATGGATAAATATTAATAAATAAGTACCCTTTTTATCATGTGTTGGGGCAATTTTGTGTGTATGACAGAGAATGATTAATTAGAGACGGAGTCAGACTTTCAGATTATAGGATGAAACGTGAATGAGAGTTAAGTGTATAAAATTTTCCTACTATGAATGAGGATCAATTTCATATTATCCATATTATTTTCCTTTAAAATATATTAAAAATAAGATAAAAAAAAATTGAAATTGAATGGGGTCAATTGACCCCATTCAAGCAATGTAGATTCGCCTCTGTGATTAACATACCGATATCTTGATCTTATTACTGACGGCTCTCTTAGTCATGAGCTTGTAGTCTCTTTAATATATTCTTCTCAAAATTGTCTAAAAATTTGTAATTGAAAATTTTCTTATTTATTTATTTTGTTTATAATTGCTTTTTAACTTTGTTAGTTTTCTCAATTGTCACACACGCTACAATTTATTATTCCTAATTGTGCATTCTTCAATCAATGATATTGAACTATGTGTTGTATTTGAAAATGCTTTAGTCTTTTCGGAAACAAAAATAAATAATGACAATATAAAATTTATATTTGAGAGAAGACTTGAAAAGTATTTGATTAAGATAACTATTTGAATGAGAGTTATGTCGAATAAATAAAAATACAAATAAACTATTGGATTATTAACTTATAACAGATGCAAAGAGTAATTGGGTTCACAATGTGTATGTGTTACCAAAAGAGTAAAGGTGTGACTGATAAAATGCGCTAAGAGAAAAAATTATACACCAGATATATGCATGTTAAACAAATGAATTTCATGATACGAGTAGAACTAGGGTGCTCCTAAGTTCACCAAACCTCTTGCGAACTTGACTCTAAAATATATCGAATCGACTTTAAACGATGAATCCAAACTATTGAAACCCTTCTACCTAATGAGTGATGCGTCTATATAGAATCAAGTGGTCAAAAATTTAAGGTTTATAAATTAATTTTAATGCATTCATTTTTTGGACTTCTTTGACCACTTGACTCTATATTAAATTAATTCGAAACTTTAAAATTTTCACATGTAGACACATTAATCATTAGATAAAAGAATTTTAACAATTTAGATTCATCATTTAAAGTTAATTCGATATATTTTAAAATCAAATTTACAAAAAAAATTGATGAACTCAGGAGCACCGTAGTTCTACTCTCATGATACATTTTCTATATATTTTTCGGTCAAATTTCACGTGTGATTGCGCCTGTAAAAGGACAAAATAAAGTACGAAAGCAGTATTATTGCATTTGTGATGGGAATTGCAGAATCCGATTCTATCAGCATCTGACAACCTTTCTTGTCTTGTCTTGTTGACCTTTCTTTTATCATGGGCCGGATTCTCTACAGTCGCTTGTAGCATGCGGCCATGCGCAGTGCGCTGCTTTTCATGCTTTCCATCATTCCACCATTGATATGAAATTTTATTCTCTCTTACTTATTTAAATGAAACATGAGTGAGTTTATGCTACTATGCATATCACGGGGTTTGATCTGTAATACGGACTAATATTTATGTTTTCAAAATTTTAATAGTTGATCCGAATCGTTAACATGGTTCTCATATGAATATCTACTTACAGACTGAATTTTATATTTTTTAAAATTTGTTTACTATTTTTTAAGATAGATAAAAATCACTTGATATGAAAATTTTGGACCATCCAAAACAGTAATTTTCTACCTATCTTAAAAAATAGTAATTTTTTTTAAAATATAAATTTGGGTATGCAAGTACATATTCATATGAAAATCATTTTGAACGATTCAGATTGACTGTTAGGATTTTGAAAACGAAAATATTGATATGTATTACAGACTAAATCGTGATATGCATAGTACCATACACTCACTCATCAAATATATATATGGTCATATTTGATTGTAGAGTAAGATGTGGAGTAAACATCTTACTTCACAATTATGCAGTCAAAGAATTAAGAGGTGACTTAATCTGAAGTAACTTTCTCCACTTATCTAAGTGGATTAACTTACTCCACACTTACTCCACTTATATGGTCCACTGTCATAAAAAAAAAAATTTCAACATCTTACTTCATCAAGTAGATTAATTTAACTCATGACACCAATTACCAAATAAAATGTAAACTATGAGGAGTAACATAGAGTAAGCAATTTAATCCTCATTTATTTTATATTTTACTCCACAACTAGACATGGCGATATGTCAGAATTTTCTTCTTTTCAGGGTCTTTGGTCGCTGATCTGCAAATATTAAATTGGATGAATTTTAGAAAGTCCAAATTAAAACTAATTTTATTTTAATATTAAATTGACCACAAACAGAAATGTCAAAGTGCATATGTGTGGTCCGATTTGACCTAAACTTGTATTAACTATTAACTAGTTCAATTAAGTCAAACTTCATTTTAATAAAAGGAAACCATTCTATTGGTCGGCTGCTAAAATATTGAGATTAAGGACTAAATGAATAAATCAGTGTTTTATAATCTCATTTTATGAGAAGAAAATAAATAACAATAATTATTACAAATATTAAAAACTTACAGAAGAAAATAAAAAATTTAATTTATAAAAAACTTAGACCTTCTTTTCTTATATATTCCTCTGCCTCTGTTGTATTGATTGTGGAGGTGAGCATTTTCTTGTCTATATTTGTGTTAGATCAATTCAACCCATTGGAAGTATTTAAATGTTTCATCAATTAATGATTGGGAATTTGTTACATGATGCATTAAAAATTTAGACCTACACATTTTAAATGGAACTAAATAGGTACAATTGCAATTCTTACATTTAAAAATTATCATATTGGATAGTTATTTAATGACAAGCCAACCAAACCAACTTGCTTAAATTAACAGTCTGAAATCTGAATCCACCAAAAACCAATATTGCATACAACAATAATTAATGAGATGAAAGTCTTGTTCATAGTTGGATGAACTTATTGCAAAATATTGATATATGAAGAATTTTAAGGGATTGAGAAAGGATTAACAAAAGAACTTAATTGTTAATAAAAATAGATGAATTGAATTGTCAAAAGTTCTTATCTGGCTCAACTCATGAAAAAAAGAAAAAACAGATGAATTGAATTCTTTTAGAATTTAGGTCCTCTAAGGTCACTTAAAAAATAAATTTAAATCCAGATATGTTTGTGAATACCTTAGAAGATTGAAACTCTAAAATAAGTGGGTCCTTAGATAGAGATTATTTTATATATAGAAAATATCAAAAATAAAAGAGAGAAACAAAAAGAGTGTCATTGTATTTTTATGGGCAGAAGAATTGATAGAATTTTTCCGGATCAAACTATATTTTTGTTTTTATACAAACATAGATTTGTTTGAATTTTCTGTGACTTTATCACATGAGGAGTATAGTATAAATCAAAGAGTCATAGATAATGGAGTCACAAAAAATCCAAACACATATAAACATGTGGAAAAAAAAATGTTTGGATCGGTGAAATTTCTACTGATTCAAACTTTAAATAGTTTGAATAAGTATAAATTCTACTGGTTTTTCTATGCATAGAAATTTATCTTCATTTTCAATATTTTTATAAAATAAAATTCTCCACTTAGATGGGAGTCTATAAAAATGTATTAATGCCAAATATGAATTGCAATTCGGTACAATTTACAAATTCTCTTTCAATCTAGATCCATAGATAACCATGTTTTAGTGGGGCCCACATCTAGTAGACATCCAATCAGAGTACATTATTTAATCACCAATTTTAAAAAAAAAAAGTTGCTGGGTACTTTGATTAATAACACAAACATGTTTCAAACTTTCAATTACATTTTTTTACTTGAACAAATTTGTCTCTTTTTTGGTTTCTTGTTATCCTAAAAAGATAACCACATTAGAAACCATGCACAAATTGAAATTGTCTAATTACATACATTGTTAATTTTTCCACTTTGAGATAACAAAAAGAACACCTTTTGAGTAATGCATTCAATGATTTTATCCAACTTTATATATCTCATATATGGTGTAGGTGTTGTCCAATCAGATAATTCCAAAATTTAATGCTTGAAAATGAAAAAGGCATCACGGGTCTAGCTTCTTTATTATAAATATTGTACATAGTATCTATGCACATGAATACATGATTTAGATGGATATTAAATTAAAGTAATCATTGATTCCAAGGATGTAAGAGGTTGAGAACTAGCGGTTCTCCTTGATGCTGACTAGGACCACCATAACCACACAATTGATTTAGATCTCAAAATATTTTTTTTATTCATGCCATGGTGGAATAAAGGAATTGTTTAGTTTCTTTGGTTTTGGAATGATCTTGTGAAAACTTCAATCTATTTCTTTAATTATCACATCTTGGTCTTCTTTTTTCTATTTAATTTAAAAAGGTCTTTTAAGTTGATTTTAATGTATTTTTTTAATTAATATTTTATGAATTTAAAATTTATAAATTATACATGTAAACACATTATTTGTAAAGTTAGATCCATTTGAACTATTTAAGTTCATCGTTTGAAGCATATTCGATAGATTTTACAGGCTGCTGGCATTTATGCTGAAATGCATATTAACCAGACTCCAATAATCACTATATTTAAATAGTCATTTGCTTAATAATATTAATCACAACTATTATTTACTTGACAACAAATTTAATCAATTTTCCAAAGGACATACAAAAGTTAAAAAAGAGAGGCCAAGTATATCATTTTCATAGTTAAATTAGAATACATGCAATATAACATAATTTATGACAACATAATGACTTCTTATCTATATAAAATCCTTTGCTCCAACAACCTCAACAGAATGTCAGAAATGATGCTCTTGGTCTATACAACAGCTCACTCCATTCTCAGCCACAAATTCTCCTACTGACTACTATTCAATTGACCACTCATTCATTTAACCATAGTTAAGCATAGTAACCATAGTCAGATTCCCTGTGCAATTGCAGATGTACAGAAAAACATAACTGAAATAGATACAATTATTTTCTTCTTCCTCTGCTTTTAGCAATACACCATGTGGTGAGTGCAGGAACCAGCAGTATTATTTGAACTTTGAGATTCGTGCAGAAAGTATTTGAACGGTTGAGATTTTCAAAAAGGTCACGCAAAATATGAGATATCTTAGAGGATGCGAATTCCCATGTGGTAGGAGCTGTTCTCTTTTTCCAGATTTAATGTGGTGTTTCCACCTGCAATCAGATTTGTGTTCACTTGTGTAATTAAAATTCAAACCGCTTGAATTTTTACCCAAAAACCAAGGAAACATTAACGTCGCTCATTTTGAAAAGTCATCTCAAGTTGGGTTGCTCGAGTTTGAGTCGTTTCGACTTCTAAAAACCAGTGTTATAAAAAAAATATTAACGGCTGATTAAATGTCTGTTTAATCGTTAACGGCAATCAAACTGTTACGAATACACTAATAAAATGTTTTTTAACGGATTTTTCCGATTATTCCCGATTATTTTGTTTATTCATGTTTAATCGTCCGTTTATTCCCGTTTATTCTCATTTATTTTAGTGAATATTTATTTTCACATTTTTATTCTGTGACTGTGTGTCTGTGTCTGATAATAAGTTTCATAAATCCTGTATTTTAGTTTTATTTGTGCTTGAATATACATCCAATATTTTTTATATATGATTTTCTTCTTACTTACATTGAAATTGAAATTAATTCTTCTACTATTTATATAACATATATTTTTCTTACTTACTGATATAATTTGTTCAATTAGTATGACATGTTCATATATGAAATTTAGTTGTTATCATAAACTAAATTTATTGATTTTATGTTGTAATGTTTGATTTCTTTCAAATAATATGTTATTAGTATTTGAAAAGGCTTAATTTTCGAATTTATTTTTACATGAAATAAATGTGTTACTTACACATGTAAAGTTTGTATGTGTTGTTAAGAAGAAATAAGCGCAGTGTCATATTATAATAATAAAACTAAGTTAAATTAAGTTTATTTAATAAGTTTGATAAGTTAAATAAATTATTTTTGATTAATTATGAATATATACACATAATTTTAATGAAACGATTAATTGACCTGTAATTCTAATTAATCAGCCACATAATGATTAATCGCTTGGCGGTACTTTATCCGTCCAACAAGCGCATACCGTTATTTACAACATTGCTAAAAACTATCATGTCGGATGTAATTCAGATTCAAGTCAAGTTAGGTAGGTTATTTAAGTGGAGAATCTAGTTAGCGTCATAACGTTATAATTTCAACAAAAGTTCTAACAATTTAAAATTTATCATATTGGCTTCAAACAAAGAATCCAAACCATTCTAACTAATCTCCTTTATAAAAAATTAATTCACATATATAAAACTTTTATATTTTCAAATTTATTTAGAATCAAATCAAACAGTAAAAAAATGATAAAAAAAAAAAGAAGGTTTCAACTAGTTTTAAACTTTTAATGCATTTTTTTTTTATCATTTCGGCTGCTTGACTTGATATCAAATGAATTAAACTTTTTTTATAAAATTTGTATATAAACGTAACACTCGTGAAGTAGATCGGTTGTAATAGTTTGAATTTTTCGTTTGAAACCTATTTGATAAGTTTTGAAAGTCGTTACAACTAGTCTATTTCTCTCTCCAAAACTTAATCACACATAACCTCTCCTCCGTCGATCTTTGCAAAGCAATCCTCGACCCAAAACCTTTCTCTCTCATGACCTGACATATCTCAAGCGGGTCATTTTCACTCAATAAGACCATGTAAGTCAACCCGTTACTCGATAATAATTCATCCACCACATCTAAGATTCTATCTATGACCATTCTACCCTTAAGCTCGCCAGCCCAAGATGAGACAATACCTATTGCACCAACTTCATCCTCGGGTATTGGTACGTATGGTGGATTGACCACCAGAACATCGATGTTTTTCCAAAGACGTTTTTGGAGGCACAAGGCAATGTCAGTCAACACAACTTCACAATGTACACCATGGTTGGCCGAGGTCTGAAGTGTGGTTTGAGTTACATGCAGGTTTATGTCAGTTGCAAAGAATTGGGCCGAGGGGCAATATTCACTGAGAATTAAGGCTAGGGATGTTATCACATAGCCCGAGCCACAGCCAATCTCTAGAAAAAATTTAGGATTTTGGTTAATGAGATTTGACCGGTCAGCCAAGAGGGCATCAACTAGGAGAAATGAGTCATCGCATGGTTCGTATACTTCTGGATGACTGCTTACGAGCTGCATTTTTGCACTTTTTGGTGCAAATTCAGGTGAAACCTGAAAACAGAAAACATATATAGATAAATAATAAGGAAATGTATTATATCATATTCTTATACATTAAAGGACAGAATGAGAATTAAATGCCGCTTACAACTTTGGGATCACCATGATTTATTTTCATCTTCCCAAAGTGAAATATATGCAAAATTCAAAAAGAAGAGCAAGGACAAAGATATTCAGCTTACAACTCCCTTTTGCAGTTCCTTTCTTTCTTCAGAGGGACTTGCAAGTTCCTTCTCCTGAGGTTGCTCCATATCTAGCAACCAATTCAAAGAAAAAACACAAATACAGGAAGAGAAAAAATGAATATTGACTCAAAGAAGGGGTGTAACATACCAATACTAATAGCCCTCAAAATTAACAGAATATTGAAGCACAAATATGCATCAACTAAGGCTTGAAATTTTTATCCAATCAAGAATTCCATCTTACAACCTAAAAATCAAAAAAGAAGATTTAAATAAACTGTGAAAGAAAATCCTTGATTTGATCAATGTATGGAGACCGAGTTGGGATAATGTGCCCCATATTATGCTCTATTGTAACACAAGAACCCTGATTAAACATAGCACGGAGCGCAATACTCTGTGATCGATCAATTTGCCTATCTTTTTGGCCATCCCCATTGCCAAAACAATGAAGTGAAGGCATTCTTACTGGATCCTCGTCAAACCTGGCAAAGGCGCCTGGTAGCCCGAAAAGAGCATCCCAAATTGAAAACCTGATAAACCATTAGAAATCTGTTTATGCTTGCAATACAATGCGACCATTGCCGCCCCTTGGGAAAACCCTAAAATCCCATCAAATGGGCCAAATTGCATGACTGTTTCATCAAGATAAGAGCATGATTCATTGAAACCCTTGGTTTGATCCATGTATTGTAGTGGGTCAAAAGGTACATCAGTAGCAACCCAGTTATCCAGTCCACATAAGTCGTTGGATTTAGGAGGGATCAGCCAGGCAAATTTCTTTTTAGAAAGTTGATTTGTTGCACAGCATGGGTTTAAATTTGAAGTTGAGTTTTCATTTGGTACATAAATAAATGGGAGTTCATGAGGGGCATCTATAAAAACAAGTTCGGCAAGGTTCTTTAGTTTCTTCGCTAGTGATGCAGTTCTTCCTTTGAAACCTGACCCATTTTTGCCGAAATCCATGCAAGCACAAAATCCTTAACTTCCTAAAGGGAATGTTGATTGCTGTAGAATAAAGAACAAAAAAAATTGATTAATGCGGATGAACTGTTTATTTGACTTGTAAAATTATGCATAGAATCTACATGGTATCAATGCGGTTGACAAAATGCCACCTAATTTGGTAACTCTAACCAAATAAATGCTCAACCTGCACAATTAAAAGCCCCAGTTAACCATCCATTGTGTATATGCCTCAGTTAACCCATCAGTTTCATTCCTTTATTTATTTATTTTTCTTTGCCTTCAAGAGACCTGAATCATACAACTAAAAATCAAGCCATAAAATAGAGAAAAATGGACACTAATGAGAACAAAAAACATGAGCAATCTAAGGACAAATTGAGTCCTAGTGGCATGATTCCACAACTAAATTTTACAGACATCTCTGAACTGAATGAAACTGTATTCTATCATTGAGCTCAATAGGTAATTTCCCAGAGGCTGAACTTGGGATAATCGGACAAAATTGCATACTTGGATAAACTGGTACCCTTTCTGTGGCGACAGGTAAAAGTAAAGACATAAGATATTATTACTGCCTAAACAATTCTGATACAGACCTTACCATTTGTTAAAGAAAATTCATCAGTAAAAGGCTTGATTTTAATCCCGCTCTGATACCATATTGATTTTTAGAATAGAGAGGAGAATGATGAACAATATGTCTTATTGATTGTTGTTCTAAATATTACAAGGTCTGTACATGATTACTTATAGCCTAAAATCCTACTAGTCGTTAAACTGTTTCCTAAATTACAAAGGCTCTAATCTATATCCTACTTGTGTCTTAATTACAATGATTTACTAGCCGTTGCTAATATAAAGCTAGATACCAAAATAGTCTGACAGCTATACACTTATATGCTATTTTATTTGTTGCTAATAATGAGTAATATTTGAGGCAAAGATTCTTATTCTTCAATAAAATATAAAATAAAACCGATAAGAAAGCAAAAACAAAATATCAGATACAAATACAAAATTGCTACCATTATTGTTAATTTCACCAAGTGGGGCACCCACTGGAAATCCATCACCCATCATTCGTGCTATGCATTTGATTAAACTCCTCTTAGAGAGACCTCCAGTTGCTCCATTCTCTTTGCTAAATCATGCTTCCCTATGTGCCTCAATCCATGCACGACTGAATCAAAACTCTTACCTCTAGGCACCAACCCTAACCTGGTCATCTCCAACAAATAATTTGAGGCCTCGACATACATCCCACCTCGAACGCACATCTTCACAAGCATGGTATAAACTGGTCGGCTCGGCGGGCGGCCTTTCTCCTTCATATCACTAAAGAAACCAAATGCGTCTGCAAAACGCCCTGCCTTGCAAAGCGCTTTTATAATTGCTGCATAGAGACTAGGCAAGGGTTGGTGACCACTATCTATTGAGTTGTAGAATAGTCGAAAGGCTGATTCAATATGGCCTTGCTTGGCTAGTGCAGGAATTAGGATTTTGTACGTGGAAATATCAGGGGACATCCCCCGGTCACTGGCATCATTAAGCAGTGTTGCCCCAAACTCTGCATCCCCGTTCCTACAACCCAGACCCTTCATTAAATAATGTTTTTCAAGCATACATATTGGAAGGAATGAGAGACACATAACATACATGCAAAGGGCCTCCAACATAGAGTTAAATGTGGCAACATCTGGCACCATGCCTTCTTTGGTCATGCGAAGAATAATAGATTTAGCTGATTCAAGATACCCGGCACCAATTAGCCCACCCAAGAGGAGGTCACGGCCGCGGCATGGTGGTTTAAAGCCCTTTTCTGCCATCTCATCCAAGAAATCCTGAGCCTCCCGCAACTTCCCTGTATTACATGCATTGAATAGGTCATATTTTCAATATTCACCCGATTATTTTTTTTTTATAATTTTTAGAAGGACCTGGTTTGGCTTGATGAAAATTAACTTAGGAATTCCTAAAAAGGGAAACTTTCCAGTGTGGTACTGGTAAAGTACTGTATTTACCATGTAAAATACCAAACCATGTCAAATTTAAGACTAAGGTTGACCTGCTGCACACCAGGCGTTGACCAGGATGGAGAAGGTGTTCTTGTCAGGCGAAACTGACTTGCGTGTCATGCGGCGTACAAGGGCGTAGGCCCCATCGAAGTTACGGGCAGTGCAGAGGGCAGAGAGGAGGGCATTGTAGATCTCAGTTGTCTGGGGGCAGCCAAAGTGGGGAAGGCGGTTGAAGATCTCAACTGCCAGATCGGGCAGGCGGGCTGCACCAGAAGATTCTATGATAGACGCAAATGTAGATGGGGGCAGTGCGAGGGATCGAGCCCTCATGTCAGACGCCAGTGACCTAGTAAGAGCAAATGACCTCAAAAAAAATTTTCATTTTGTGGCACTTGTTCATCTTATCTGATTTCAGATTATACCGCTAATATAATACTAGTAACTAAGTTCCTTTTCTCTTTTTAATAATATGGTTCTAATCTATAGATTCATGGATACAAAATTACAACTTACCAGAGATAGATGCAACACTGCATAAAGTCCCCAAATAAATTAACTAGAGAATGGGCTGCTATGGTTTGAAAGTATATTATGCATTGTTGACAGCGATGTGAAATAATACCATAAAATCAATTTTTTTCTCGTAAATAATTTAAGAGGGCACACATGCTCAAAATTACAATCAACGCGTAAATAACTAAAACAAAACGATCAAAAAGAGAACCGAAAATAAACAATAAAACCAATAAACTCTCACCAGAGATGGGGCCAGAGGCGATCTTTGCTGAGAGCAAGCAGGAGCACAGAAAAATGCTCGGTAGAAGGGGCAAAATGGGGATTGTGCGAGGACTGGAGCCACTTGAAGAAGCGAAGCGCATGGAGGGAGTTGGATGGCGCCGAGGCGCGGAGCACGCGCAAGGCCATGTCGGAGGAGACAGAGGGAAGGCGGAGGCGGTTAAGCGTGCGCTCCAAGTAGAAGTCCTTTTGCACGATCGACGCGATGTGGTGCACCGCCGCGAAGTAGGCGTCCTTGTCGCTCGGGTGGTTTTGGGAGGAGAAATGGGACTTCAGGAAGAGAGCAGGGAGACAGATGGACTGGAGGAGGAAGCGGCGAGCGGTAATTACGCTGGCGGAGTAGGCGATCATGGTTGTGCGACAGGAGCTAACAGCCCGAAATCAAATTGTCCATGCTCAAGATCGGCCCGTTCAATATTGTTCAAAACTTAGTTCTGTTCAGAATTGAGTTCGGTTTGAATCAGGCCGGTTTCAATGAATCGGGCCGAACAATGAACAACCAAGCAATTCTAGTTGTGAACAATCAACTGGGCCTAGTTATAAATAAACAAAAAAAGTCAAACTTAGAAAGAATTTCAATTAAACAGCGAACAATATCAATTCATTCAAAGATTGAATATTTACAGACTTGTGCAAAATCAATTCATTCAAAGAAAATACACTGCATAAAACAACTAGAAAATTAGATTAAGCTGGACAGTATATCCTTAAATACCACTCTTTATGTTCTTAATTATACTAAGTATTTACCATCACCACCCTGATGAATATAAGAAAAACAGTCATAAGGACTGGAAGTTCAGAATCCCTCAAATCAACACAAATATATACAAAACCATGGGAAAAGAGACCCCATGCTTAAATGTTAGGAGTTGCTAACTACATTCATCAAACGAGGAATGGTTTCTAAACACTGCTAACCTGACAGAAAATCTCAGAGAGCAAATGCAATTCTCTGAACAAAGTCAGGTCTTCTCTTGCTCGGCATGCGAAGTAGTCCCGTTATTTGGAGTTCTGTAACAGCCTCACAAAATCTTGCTCTAAAATAAAAAAGGATACTGTTACCAACAGTTTAGTTTATTTTCTATATTAATGAGAATTGCATCTTTGGAATGAAGAAAAAAAATTAAGAATTAGAAAAAGTGTATGTACTGAATCAGAGCTTCAGTCACAGGTTTTTTTCTGCTTTAGGAATTTTAGGATGCATAGGGCACTCTTTGATATTAGAAATAACAGAACAATTTGCGTCAGTTCAAACTCAGACTTTACTGTATCAGTTCAAACTCAGACTTTACTGTACCAGTTGGTGAACATGTTATACTCAGACTTTACTGTTTCCTCAGTATCAGTTCAAACTCTGAGTTCAAATCCCACGTAGATGACTATCATGTAAAGCATTTTATCACAAATTTGTTTTGATAAAATGCAAACATGAGCAATTATAGCAAAACCAAAGAACATTAATTGACAATAACATGTACCTTCTTCAATTGAGTAACAAATTAGTATAGTGTACCAACTTAAAATCTGAGAAGTCCCTAAGACCTATTAGAAAATCAAAATCTGTAGCACAAGAGCATAGTGTGCTATGAATATCAAATATACAAGAGCAAAATCTTTAGCTCAATACCATGAATTTATACTCAAGAGTGCAAAGTAAATTACTGAAACAGTAAATTACTATGGTTGAAAATTATTGAAACAGATAAGATTGGTGCAAAGTAAATTACTTAAACAGATAAGATTGGTGCATCACAACAGGTTGAATTTTAACATCAATAGCAATCTAGTTGAAAATTATTCAGGCAAGAAACTTGCACTGTTTTGAATTCATCCAAAACCATCATTTAAGTGGAGGTCAGCATAAATAATTAGTAAACCATGAGATGATGTAAGAATATACGCAACTATTTTCACCAAATTGCTTGGGACAGTCATAAAAGGATCACTGAGTCGGAAACAGATCAGGACCCGATCCTTGCTTTTTCTTATTTACAGTGACAGTCTAACTGTTCACTCTCGATCAAACAGGTCCGATATGCTTTCAGCAATAGCTTTTTAATTTTACCCTCTTTGTTTTTCCCTTCAATTCTCACCTTGACTTAGCTTTGCATTTTCCTGGTCTGAAGCAATAGCAATTGGTTTTCTTCCTGTAAAATAAAAATAAAAGGAGAGAACAGAATTACAAGCTGCATCAACATCAGCAGAATTAATTATTGTCACTAACTTGGTGGCCCTTAAAAAATTAATCAATTGGGAACTTGATAATCAAGAATCAAGATCGTTAACTATTTCAAACTGGGCTTAATTAACTTGACAGTTCTGAGGGGTGGAGACACCAGTATCACTCCATCTCCTCTGACAAACAAAAATGGTATATAGAAAAATTGAGAAACAATTAGTACATCAGTATTTCCTGCCAGTGCATCA
Organism: Carex arenaria; assembly: GCA_964058825.1. Lineage (NCBI taxonomy): Eukaryota > Viridiplantae > Streptophyta > Magnoliopsida > Poales > Cyperaceae > Carex > Carex arenaria. Next base: position 9,329 of record CAXKVW010000489.1, on the reverse strand, counting down.
ACCCGCCAGTGTGGTTTGATGCTTATTTTATGTTCGGAAAATGGTGGGAAATGGTGGGACTGCATCAACCCGCCAGTGCGGTTTTATCTCTGTTACATCTATTTTTTGAAGAAAAAAAAACATTTACTTTGTCCATATTCTCAGAATTCGAACTGTACATTTGTTATTTTTAGTTGTAACAAAGAACAAAAATTACCATACTGATGCACATTGAGTGCTCTCTAGCTAGTTCTTTTCTGGCTTTCAGTGCTTACAAGCTAGATGCTACTTCTTTCGAACTCCTTTACAATGCTTTCAGTGCTTTCAGTGCTTAAGAGAAGGAACTGTAAAAGAAAAAAATGTAAGCACACAACGCTTAAGATCCAAAACCTCAAATTGAACCAAATTGATACTAAACTAAATCACACAACGCTTAAGACCCAAAACCTTAAAATGAACCAAGTACAAAATAAATTTACTTGCACTAGAAATTGAAGAGACCCACAACCCGTTAAGCCATCAAAGAGAACGCGGGAGATGGAGGAAGGGAGCACTTACCAAGAATGGAGAGAGGAGAGGTCGGGAAGAGGGGTTGTCGCCAAGGTCGTCTGGGAGAGGGAAGACGATAGGCGCCGCGTGAGAGAGGAAAGAAGAGACAGCAGAGGCGGCGTGACGGAGGAAGTGGTGGCGCCGGAGAGAGAGATCTGCCGGGAGACTAGCGGCGAGCCGGCGAAGGAGAAAAGAGAGAGGGGTATCGAACTTAGAGAAAGCGGCGAGTAGGGTTCCGTATCCTCTGCTGCAGTTTTAAAGTGCAGCAGGGTGCTGCACTTTTGGACGGCTCAGATTTAATCTCCAGCCGGTGAGTGCTCGGATGATGGAGGAGGCAGTATTAATTTTGCTTTAAAATTCGTGCAAAAATTTTATTTCGTCCGTCCGATCAAAAATTAACGGACGATATTAAAGTGCAGCACTCTGCTGCACTTTAAAACTGCAGCAGAGGATGTGATTCCGGATCCGTATCCTCTGCTACAGTTTTAAAGTGCAGCAGGGTGCTGCACTTTTGGACGGCTCAGATTTAATCTCCAGCCGGTGAGTGCTCGGATGATGGAGGGGGCAGTATTAATTTTGCTTTAAAATTCGTGCAAAAATTTTATTTCGTCCGTCCGATCAAAAATTAACGGACGATATTAAAGTGCAGCACTCTTGCTGCACTTTAAAACTGCAGCAGAGGATGTGATTCCTGTGATTCCGGTTGTTGTTGGAAGAGACTAGTTTGAACGGGCTGTTAGAACAGAACTGTTCAAAACCCTTTCCAATACAAATTGTTTGATTTGGAATTGGGCTGTTTATGGAATACTGAATTTGAATGTATTTGAGCCTATTGCTACTGGAGTACTAAACCCAAATATTTCACATGCTGCATACAAATATTTGGGCCATTTTGGGCTTTTGAAGCAAAGAAATTCACCACAAATCAAGTTCAATTGAGTGTTGATAAATTTAATTTTGTGATACGCTTATTTATTCCAAGCGATACGCTTATTTATTGCCACATTTTTCAAATTATAATATAAAGCTATGAAAATAATTAGTTGTAGCCTTGTAGGGCCCAAATAATTTGAATTGAAATTACGATACACCATATGCCAAGGAGCTGTTTTCTTCAGATTTAATGTGGCGATACCAACTGCAATCAGATTTGTGTTCACCTGTGTAAAGTTCAACCACTTGAGCTTTAACCCAAAAGCAACGAAATATCAGAGCTGCTCATTTTGAGTTCATCACAATTATCAGTCCAATCAACGAAATATCCAGACCGTTGGGAAGGAAGAGACACTGAATCGAGGGGTCCAGTAGTCGCTCACGGTTAATGAAGGAGCGCCAGAAGAAACTGGAGGCGTCCGTTAACGAGCAGTAAGATCAAAGAACAAATTCAGTCATTTGATACCACTTGGTACTGCATATAAGAAAACAAATCTAAAATGAGATCAAAGAACTTATCACAAACAGTAAGGTATGCTCAAATAATTTTTTTATTCTATGCCTACACTGAAAGACAAAAATTGTCCTTTTCTGTGTTAAATCAATGGATCATAAATTTATAATGATCATAAAGCCATAAGAGGGGCCATCTGAACTCTATGCTTCCTTTTATGGCTTTATGCACACATACAAAGCCTGACATCCACCCACAAGCTTCATGTCCGGAGACAAACATTGGAAGGTTCTCTATCCTCGCAGACTGAGGCCTTGATCCAGCAACTTTGGAAATAAATTTGCTGTGATTCGAATGGAATAACAGGGTCCTGTTATTCCGATCCCAACCATTCAATTTCTTTGAGATTTGTGTATGAAAAAGTTTCTTCATTGAGATTCGTGCATGGAAAACTTTGAATGGTTGAGATCGGAATAACAGGACCCTGTTATTAATTCCATTGGAATCACAGCAGATTTATTTCCAGCAACTTTAGGCCAGGTGAATAAGCAGATTGGCAAAATATATTATATATATTATGAAAGAATAAATTGTGAAATCTATGTATGAAAGAAAGGGGCAATTTGGCCTTTTAAATTTTATTTGAAAATCTTAATTTTATTTTAATGATGGTTAAATATTTAATTATAGGTATATATAAAGACTATTTTTTTGTGGATAATTATCCAAACTTATTGTTTAGAGGGGAAATTCACATCTTGGGTTTCCCTTGAGGAAATAAAGGCCAAATAATTTGAAGACGGAGGTATAGTACAATACATCAAATATCATCAACCTTAATTTTTAACAATTGGCAATATATAATACATTTTTTTTATAAAAAAGTACTAAAACAAAATAACCAAATTAATCTCAAATTTTCAAACAGTTCAACGTGTTAAATTTTTTTTTTTAAAAGAGGCATAGGCCCAGGCCATTTTCATTAATTGAAACATAGTTTAGTTACATAACCCTACTGTCAGACTACTCAGAATCTGACTAATATAGCGATCACAAAAGGATGTTCAACGTGTTAATTAATAACCACAGATATTACTGCTTGCGGAGAAGCTCAAGCGCACGCACCAGAACAGGCCTAAATCTTGAGATGTCGAGCTTTATATTCTGCTCAACAAGGTAAATCCTAGAGGACACAGTATATCCTTGGCGAAAAACGGAATCTGGGTCGGTGAACACAGGGTGATCTCTTGGATATTTCTCAGAAAGCGTGCTCTCTTCCTTGCTAATGTTATACTGTATATACCTCAGATTCCTATCTATGGCCGGCAAGCCGTAGTCTTCTCTTGAGCTCGGCTTTCCTAGAGGTGCAACCTGGATGTGCACTGCATTATCAGGAAGGAACATGAAATGAGTGAGGCCTGCTCCATGAACACCCATCATTACATCACAGGAGTTCACAATTTTTGAGAATTGTGCGAGATTAGGGTCAACCTCTTGTGCCAGAACCTCATAACCCAGCTGCTCTGCCATGGAGATAATTGCTTCTGTGTTGGTGAACTTCCTCGTGCGGCTCCTTGTTATGATTAAAATTTTTGGTTTTCTCTGACTGATGTCTACAGATTCTCGATCAAGGGAATATCCTGTTCTCATAATTCTGGCAAAATCGACCATAGAATAGTTCCCCGGAGTTCTTGACGGGTCGATGCTTATTTTTTTGTGGCTGTGGAGGTTGACAATCACACGAGGGTAGCAACGAGCACGATCTTCATTTTTCAAATCTATTAACTCATAATTAGATAATTTACTAAGAACTGGTTTGTACTTCCCAACCCACCAGGCTTTCATGTTGGTTATAAGAAACTGGACTTCTCCATTAAATTGTCGAGATGTTATAAATAGAGGGATCAAGGCATCATTGAAGTCATGGTAGAAGTTTCCTAAGAAGCCTCCATTTGCAAAAACAATAGCAGGGATGCTTTGATTTTCTGCACAAGTATAGGCCCTTGCGCTGTCACTCGTGGAAGTTATTTTAACTTCACCAATCCTTTCCAATAAATATGGATCGAACTTGCGGGGGTAAGGCCTGATTCGAACTATTTCATCACCATTCTGATGGTATCTAATGAAGAAAACTGAAGACGAGGCACCATGAATTCGAACATCGCCTTTCATATCGCAAACATCAGATCTGTCAGATGAGTAGTCGCAAAATGGTTTATGTGAGGAAGTTGACAGACTTGATTCTTCAGTTTCTTTTCCTGCACAAAAGCAAAATTTCATATGTCGATAGAGTTACGAACGAAGTAAATATTTATAAATTGATATTCAGGCATTTTGCATTTTTGAACCGAAAGCCTTTATCTCGGACCTTATGTTAAGTTGGCCGCCACTATAAATTTTTTTGAGCTATCATCCAAAACTCTTATTTCCTATAATCACATTGAGTGCTATCTAGTTCAATCAAATATGGGTTAGAACCCTATTTGTCATTAAAAAAAAAAGTATTTTGGTACAGTTCAATCATCGGTATATATAGTGCAAAGGTACTGATTATATATCAAGATTCTGTCAATTCTATTTTTTATCCAAACTTAATAAGAAATGAAAAGCAGCAGATCCTCAAATTATAATTGTATATCCTAAGAACCAGCCTATGGTCTAGTTGCAAAAGGCAACACCCTCCGTGTAAGTCTGTAGGAGCTCGTGGATTCGAAATCCGGATGGGGTCCTAAATGAAAGTTGGTGGGCTAGATTGACCTTCATCTTTCTAAATCAAAAATAGTTGTATATAGTGAAGTACATATCCCGTATGGATAAATCATCTTGTTGCTTTGAATCGAGAAATGAAAAAAAAATGTAACCTAGTTACCTATAGATTGAATAAAATTTGTAGTCCTTCGTGGAGTCGTGTGAGAAATCACACACAGCATTACAATCACCACGCATGTCCAAAGCAAAGCATATCGAAAGTTTTGCTTCTTCATCTGCAGTACAGGTTTCCAAAATGACATCTTCATCTCTCAATTGGAACTGAATTTGGATCTCCTGATTTTGAAATATTGTATTAATTATATGTTGGTAATAGAAAAACAAAACAAAACGTGATTCATTATTTGATTCTCATCCTCCAATCAACAGTCAAAACTACCAGCAATACTGATGGTGATGGGAGTGCATACCTGAATTCGGATGCCCTAAAGTACCCAATTTTTTTTAGTTTTGATCCGAACCGTCTATTCCAATCTAACACAAATATTAAAGGACCCTATGAACCGGATTGGTCCAAATTTCTGACCGGATGGTAGGGATTAAAAATAAAAAATTGGGTTACTTTGGGGATACGGTCCTGTACATACCAAATAAATTTGAAAAATTCGAAAAATTATAAATATTGTATGAAAACGCAACAGTCGTGAAGTAAATCAGTTTGAACTGTTAGAATTTTTTTTCTTTAAAATCTATTCGATAAGTTCTAAAGCCTGTTACAACTATTGTTGAAATCCTCACGTTATAACGCTAGACATAATCTTAAGTTGGATCAGAATTTGTCATCTATATATGCATTCTACACGTATCAAGAATTTTTACATAAGAGAGTAGGGAAAGAGAGAGAGATTTCTATATTTAGAATGACTGAATGCTGAATGAAGATAAAAAAAGGAAAACATTCACAGAAAGGAATTGCGGGGTTAAAATTGAACCGTTAAAAGTGAGACAGTCTCCAAAGGCGACGGATGGCACACAGTTCTAACTCGTCGACAGAAACAGGAGAACTCCAACAAGCAACATTGCGTCGTCAGTCATCTTCTCTCAGAAATGAGCAGGAAATGCTGGCATACTCTTCACACTATATATGGAGGGAACAGAGATACTATTCGTTACTTTGCAAGAAATTAATAATGGAGTGGCTCCCATCTGAGAAAAGTCATCCTCTCACAAAAATTATAATTACAAACGCACGAATCAGTAAAAATTCTCGGCAAAACATTAATGACAATAGAAAGAGCATTAATGGAAATAGTACTTTAATGACCAAGAGAAAATTCTTGGCATATATAACATTAATGAGCAACCATATTCATTAAACACATTAACTTCCAACCACCAATGTCCATTAATGGCCAACAGAAAAACTTGTCAAAACCTTCCGACAACTCCAACATGACTCACCACGTATCCGAAGTTCCGATAAACTCCCCGGGATTTTCGTACACCCAAGCCACTGCCGTACGTATGTATGGATCAATCATCTTGTTGCATTGAAATCGAGAAAGGAAAAAAATGTAACCTAGTTATTGAATAAAATTTGTAGTTCCTTCGTGGACCCGTGATAGAAATCACACATAGCATTACCATCACCACGGATGTCCAAAGCAAAGCATATCGGAAGTTTTGCTTCTTCATCAGCAGTACAGGTTTCCAAAATGACATCTTCATCTCTCAATTGGAATTGAATTTGGATCTCCGGATTTTGAAATATTTTATTTATTATATGTTTATTTAAGTTGGTAGTAGAAAAACAAAACAAAATTAACGTGATTCATTATTTGATTTAATTCCCATTCTCCTGACAACAGTCAAATTAAACTACCAGCAATATTGATGGGAGTGCATACCCGAATTCGGATGCCCTAAAAGTAATCCAATGTTTTAGTTTTGATCTGAACCGTGCGTTCTTCTCTAACACGAATATTAAAGGACCCCACGAGCCTGATTGGTTCGAATTTCTGATTGGACGGTAGGGATTAAAAAATAAAAAATTGGGTTACGTTAGGGTATACAAACTCGTACATGCTAAATAAATTCAAAAATTTATAAAATTTATATATAAATGCAACACTTGTGAAGTAGATCGGTTGTAATAGTTTCAGTTTTTTGTTTGAAACTTATTTCTTTGGAGGTCGTTACAACTATTGCTGAATTCCTCACATTACAACGCTAGCTAGAATCTTTAGTTGGATCTGAATTTATCATCTATGTATAGTTCTACACATATCAATAATTTTTACATTAAGTGCAAAGAGAAGGGAAAAGCGAGAGATTTATTTATTTTGAATGAGGATAAGAAGGTAATTAAATTGTAGAGTTTTTTTTTTTTTTATAATCGATCTTAGAAGGATAAATATGATATTTTAATTTTTGGCTGGAAGTATGTAATTTTAATATTTCACAAGGATAAATATGAGAGTTTTTGTATTTTCACAAGTATGTAATTTGAATGAGGATAATAAGTAAATTAATTGTATACTGTATATAACATTAGAGGAGGAAACTTATAATTTTGAAAGTTAGTAGCATTAATGTGATTTTTTTTGTTTTAGAGTGAGAAAATGTAATTTCAGTGTTTTTATAAATCTATGCATGAAACTCGTAAAAATGAGATGCTATTGATCATTCGTTTCATGTGAAAAGTCATGCCATGCATTAGGTATCATATTTTATGCATTATTATACATATTTCACAGGTACTATAAAAGACTGTTATGAGATAATTTTTTAGATCTTTAGCTTTTACCTCATATCTTTAATTTAATACAATTCATGAGCTTATAGAAAGACCTAAAATAATACGTTCTACGCAATATGATATTTTGAACAAATTATGAAGTTTTAAATTTGTTAAAAAATGTATGATAGAGAAGGAAATTGATAATAAAATATATACACCGGTGTTTTTAAAATTTATGATATCTCTCTATTTTGTCTAGATTGTAACCCCAATTTACACCAAATATTGTGCCTTAAAGCCTAAAAATGTGGACTTTTCATTTAAATATCAATAGAATGTGGTACTGCTATATTTTGTTTATAATTTTGCAGGAAACGGACGAAATTCTTGATCTGACCACTTTTCATACGGTCCGTATGGATTTCCATACGGCCCGTACAAGATCAGCACAACCACACAGAAGGTTCCACAACAGAGACGGCAATTCTCCAACTCAAGGCACGGGTATACGGTCCGTATAGGATTCTATACGGACCATACAATATGTTTATTTATGTTGGTACGTACTACGTAATAGAAAAACAAAACAAGATGGGAGTGCATACATTATTTTTTATTCTCATCCTCCAGCCAACAGTCAAAACTACAGCAATTAATACTGATGGGAGTGCATACCAGAATTCGGATGCCCTAAAGTAATCCAATTTTTTTAGTTTTGATCCGAACCATCCGTTCTGCTCTAACACAAATATTAAAGGACCCTATGAGCTGAATTGGTCCGAATTTCTGATCAGACAGTAGTGATTAAAAATTAAAAATTTGGGTTACTTTAGGGAATACTGACTCATGCATACCAAATGAATTCAAAAATTTATAAAATTTATATATAAATGTAACACTCGTGAAGTCAGGGGCGGACCCAAAGAAGCCCAGGGGTAGGCAAGTTCCTACCCCTGGATTATGAAATTATTTTAAGGCCCAGTAGTATTATTATTTGTGCCTACCCCTAAATCACAATTGTGTCTATTGATTTTAGGGCCCTGCAGAAGAAAGAAAAACACAGCCAGACACCAAGGCCCAGAAGAAGAAGAAACGAAGATGTTGATTCACTTTTTTTGCAAAAAAAAGAGAGCGCTTCGGTGGTCCCCTGTGGCTGCTATGTGAATGACTAATAAAGAGCGAGCACCATCAGTATTAAACCAAACGTGTAATGAAGAGCATTGAGATTGAGGGAGGATTTTATTGCAAACGTGCAAACGTAAAATATAGTTCAGGATAAAACAAATTTTATACGACATGATTACAAATTTTATATAGAGTAACAGAAGTTAAATAATGGAACTAATGAAATTCTATTTTAATATTTGACATGTCAGTCTAATTACGAATTACACAACACATAGGCGGTTTTAAACATGCTTATCCATTTTACAAAATTAAATTCTTCTAAAAAGCAATCTATTTGAATGGAAATCTGAACCTCTTTAGAAAAAAAACACAAAAGTTAGTTTTCTTCTAGCAAAACTTCTACTAAATATGTTGCAGTCAATATTCTACTACTATCTTAAGCAAATGAATTTAATAAAAATGCATAACACATTTCCTTCAAAGCCCAAAAATGTACACATTTGATAGGGGTTCTGATTTTCAAGTTAAATAGTAATTATTTGCCAGGGTTAAAGATGGAAATTTTAATATTGTACTAATAGAAGCAGTGCGGACTCTTACTCCACAAAATTTTAATATTGTACTAATAAAAAAAATACAATTTATTATAACTTTTAATATTTTAGACGAAATTTCCACTCTTGTTTGTATTTTGTGCCTACCTCTAACTGAAATCCTGGATCCGCCCCTGCGTGAAGTAGATTGGTTATAATAGTTTGAATTTTTCGTTTCAAACTTATTTGATAAGCTTTGGAGGTCGCTACAACTATTGCTGAATTCCTCACGTTACAATGCTAG